>JAOUZG010017793.1:2180096-2251842 GCA_026289955.1 Argiope argentata | reverse complement strand
ATATATATATATATATATATATTCAACAGTTAGCCCAAATAATTAGCATATTTTATTTGAAAATTTTATGGTATATAGTTATAAACATTATATTGGCATTTAAAAATAAATTTACGACATACCTAGTAGAAAATAACGCGATTTATTAAACATTAACACAATATCTCACCTGACGTCTTATTTAGATGAGGTCATTTTATATATCTGATGAAATGATCCATTCTAAACCAGGGGGGGGGATATTTACATAAATGAAATTTATAAAAAAAGGTGTTCCAAATAGTAATAGTAGACAGGAAATAAAATAAATGAATTTAAATCACAGTTACAGCGTAAGTACGCTCATCTTCGGTGATGCAGTAAAATATTTTTGCATCACAATTTCTGCCCAATGCAAGGTAAAAAAAATTTCCTTAAAGCTAATTCAAATAGAAGGGATTGAAAATTATAGTAATTACATAAAATCAAATCCTTTTTTTATCATTTTTTCATGTTATAATTAAATAAAAAAATTCTTTGCGTATAGACACTAAAAGAAGAAAAATATTAATTGAAATTCCTGCAGTTTAGAATATTTCTCATTTATCTTTCATTATTATTATTAATAATAACGAAAATACATTGAAAACAATGCTGTTGTCTGGCCTTGCATTCTTTGTCACTGTGAATAATAAAAAGAACCCTTTTCCTTGCGGCAAAAGGGGGATGTTTCTTACCGGAAAATAAATAAGACTGCGATACATCTTCCGCCTCGATGAGCCCTTCTTGAATTGCTATTCTCGCACCGTACTGGATGATTCGAACTAATTTATCTTCTTCCTCGGGCCAGTTGCTTTCTTCGGACTCCTGGTGAATTTTGTTCAGCTGCTCCTTGTTGTTCCTGGAAAGAGATTTCAAGTATTTAATAAGGCAATTAAATAAACAAACAAATTCCGACGAAATTAATTGAGAAACAAACAATTAGAGGGAAACTGTACGGGATAAATAAAGAAAAATATGCTTCGTATATAGTTTTATTTACTTATTAATTTTTCCTTATTAAATAAATGTAATTCCTTTGCCTTCTTAGAAATTAAGGCGTTTAGTAGTGTTCGCTTTTAGAAATCAGACCTTGCACTTGTGAAAGAAAGAATTGGAATTTCGTCATCAATTGGCGGCATAATTTGCCACCGAAAATGCATCAAAAACATTTAATTTGATAATAAAATGATTGGAAACATTTTCAGTGAAAGTAAACGAAAACAATTATTAAAAGATGCAAAGGAAAAAAAAATTCTTTCTGACCATTTCATTTAATTGTTTGTTCACACGCAAACAAATTTTACCTTTATAAATATTTGAAGACAATGATAGTATGCAAATCAATAAACGTGCATACGAAAGAATAGAATATAATTTTGGTATCAAGCACATATTGAAAGAAAATTCCATGTATTTTATTTTAAAAATTTCAAAAAGTGAATATAGATTCTATTAAAAGTTGTTCTGAATAAACACTCCATTAAAAAACAGAGAAAAAATTCTGTGGAGTCATTTTTACCTTCATTTGCTTTGATTCCGCGATTTTCCTTTTATCTTTTCAGAAATTCGCTGGTGCTAAGTTTTATTCATATATATAAATCAATAATTGTGTAAATGAAGTTATTTATTAAGTATTGGCAATAAAATTATTTAATTGCCAATTTTAATATTAAAATTTTAGTGATTTTAATTCATCCTTGATACGGTTTTTTGCTGATGTTGCCACCGTTATTAAGATTTATTGAAATTACAAAACTTTGTTATGAATCCAAAATAATTAAGGAATAATTAATTTAATGCGATAATGTGGGAGTCTATAACATTTAACAATTTCTTACAAACAAATATTTTTATTGCTTCATCCTTCATTTCTTTTTGGTTGAATGAATATTAAAAACAATTCTTGAAGCAATGGATGTGGATGCATGCAATTGCAACAAAGACTATTCATTAAATCCATTGAAAATTGCATCACTGTTAGCAATAACATATGGATATCCATATACAACAGTTATTTTGCTATCCACATACAGCATATATTTTGATATCCGTAAACAGTAGCTAATTTCATATGCATATAACAATATTGCATATCAATATAAGAAATTTATTTATTTATATACATTTATTTATTTATAGTACATTTATTTATAATACATTGATTTTGATTTGCTGTATATGCATATCAATATGCATAAATAGATCAATGTAACAATACAATTTCAGGATAAATAACTCAAAACAGTATACATTTAAAATAGTATACACTAAAAAATAGTATACTTTTAAATGTTTATTATTTATACCCAAATATCAAATTTTCAGTAACTATTCTATTTCAATAAATATAAAGAAGTGAAATTTAACTTCTCATTCAAATAGTGGTATTTTTATTACTTTTTGAGATTTTCTATCATCACAGTTATGGCGCAGTATTTACATATTTAATGTTTTCCTTCATTTAATTTAGTAGAAAGTCTTATGACTGCTCCACAAAATCAATTGAAAAGCAGTTTCTTTAAATCAATAAAAAAAGACACGAAAGAAATTATCCTTTCCACGTACCTAAGACATTTCAGTATTGTCTTTATTTATATTTAGAGAAAACTAATGTAGAATAGAATTCAGAGTTCTCTATTGATAAGACAAAATTTAAAAAATGCGAACATGTGTAAATAAAACAGAGAACTTGCATTTCCCTGAAAAAACACTTAGTAAATAAGTAGTAACTAATAGATTTTGATCAAATGCAATAGAAATGACTCATTCATAATTTTTTAAAAAATATGATCTGTTGTTTCATATGAAGGAGGAGTTTTTCCTTACATGTTTTTCTAGTAATTTGATTGTTCAAGGTCGTATAGAAATTTACTCTAAGTCTCATCATACGCATTCTTACACATTTTGGAATTTTTTTAAAAACAGTTTCATAAAAGTAAACAGTGTTTCATTATTAAATTAAGATTTTTGTGAAATAGAATATTGGCTGTATGTTTAAAATATCATTTTTCTTCGATGTATGAATTATTTTTAATCATTTAAGATAATACTCAAAGCAATTTATCATGGCATAACCACAACATCCAGTAGTTTACACCACTAATATAATTTTCCAGTGACAAAAACCAGTTTAAAAAAAAGGCAAGTTCAAGCAGAGTATGAAACTTACGCTGCGCCGATTCCCGTTTTGTTGTGCGTCTGTAGAACATAGCGTGGAGGCAACAGGTTGGTGTCCAGAAGAAAATGATTGTCCAACAAGGAAGCGTCCAGTCCGGCTTCGTTCGCTGCATTGTGGATGTGGTTGTACTCCGAAGCATCTATGGAAGCGGGCAGGGCGAAGGGGCGATATTTGTTCCCTATTAGACACTGAAAGGGAATGGTGTTCATCGTTAGTTAAAAAGTAAAGTGTGAGCAAAATGTATTTCTTCTCTCTTTTCATCTAATATTAAAGGAAATTGGGTTTATATATCTGCTTGTCTCTGTATAGGTATAATTTAACGTGCACTGACGCACGTTAATTTATACCTGTTAGACCGAGAGACTATTACTCTTTTAACAGTTACGTTACAAAAGTTAAAAGAAAAATATTTCACCTGAGATCAACTTGCAATGAAACAACTTATGGTTCAATAAAAAAATCAGATAATTGAAATTATACTACATGTAAAATTTATAAATACTCATGGATTTTGAGAATACATGGGGGCATATCTTTGCAATTATTCAGGCCTCATTTAGTGAAATATATTGAAACTTGAAATCAAATTCATTATTCTTAAAATTCCGGATATTTAAATGTCCAAAGGTTGTAATATTAATTACAAAGATAGCATTGTTATAAACATGTATGCATCATTCTAATGATAAGCGGGTATCACCAGCGAATATGGAGCCAAAAGTGTCAGAAACATGACCCTTAGAATGAGATGAGAAATGATATGTACCAAATATGGGAAACCAAAACTTTGTCAATGATTAAATATCAACTGAAAATCCTTAAACTTTTTCTGGCCGTTTGCATTATCCGAATATTTAAACTTAATTAATACCATAAAATTATTTAAAAAGGAAGTAGCTGTACTCTTAATATTCTTTTGATACAGACCCAGTCAAATTTTATTCGTAGGCCCATAATAGATTCATAAATCCAGTGAATAACAAACATTTTCAAACGTTACACAAAATATTTTTCAACATGAACAAACTAAAATAATAAAATTCACCATTAATTAAATTTGGAGAAATGGAGAGACTTGAAAAATATAACCAGTCCCTGCATTCTACATAAATCTTCAAGATTGCCAGGAATTCTTCGCAATTACATTCATTGTAGAGTGAGCAAGTGTCCGTCTCAGTATTTTCCAATCCATGATGTAATTCAAAAAAGGGAAAAATTTGTCATCATGGTTCACATAATTAGCTATAAAAAATGTTGAAAACTTTTCTTTACTAATTACATAAAATACTGTTGGACAATACGAAGAAAAATGGAAGCAAAGCAAAGGGAAAGTTTTGCCATCCTAATGAACCCGAAGCAGATTTCAAGTGCAGGAGTAACAAAAGAAATCCGATAGTTTATTGATCAGAGTCCGAGATAAAATAAATCATTTCCTAGAGATCACATTTTCTATACTTTCTTTCTTTCTTTCGCTTCTTTTGCAGATATCATATCTAGTTCGTCCGATTTTTATCGACCTGCTCAAGGATACAAATAAACAAAACCCTCATTACCCTAGAAAATAGGGCTATATCTCTTTTCAGCATATTATATATATGTATATAAGAAGTTGTATGTTTAAGACTAACTGTAATTTTTTGCTCTACAATTCTGTTAGTGGTCGAGTCATAAAAGAAAATTAAAAAATAAAAAAATTTAAAAAATTTGGGGAAATATATATCAATGCAAATAAATCTTCTTTACCCTGAAACGATGGGAAGCAAATAAAAATAATTCCTAGAGCAATCAATAATTTAATTAATTAACAGATAGTCCCACAATTCGTTGAAACAAGTGTTTCACGGCCAGAGGAACATTTCGGATGTATTTAGAATATTGTTTTTAATTTAAATGAGCAATTGCCAGGGAAAGAGAAGGGTATTGTTAGAAACGATAAGATGCAGACTAGATAAATGATTTACAAACATTCTGTTTATCACCTTCTTTCCTGGCGAACAAATGTGAAATAAAAGCGATGCATAATGATAAAAAATGAATAGTAAGCAATATTTTTAAAAAATATTAACTCATATATAAATTTGTAAAAGTTGAAAAGAATCCCTAAGATTTAATTGATTTTTCTCACAAAAAGCTCACATTTTAATTTTAACATAGAAGGGCATCAAATAATAATGTCGTGCAATTTCATTAAATGATTAGTAAATTTATTACTAAGAAATCTTGTATTTATTCCACAATGCATTCATTAACTTTACCCTGTTTCTATGAGAAAATGGGATCGCGTTTCACTGCGATACACAAAGATAAGCTTTTAATCTTCAACAAGATTCTTCGTTCCATTTTGTGAAAGAGCAATTGTCTCTTCTCAATAAGAGCGAACAGAACAGTGTAGACTAACTATCTGCAATGACTATCAGTGGCAACCACAGTATTTATTGCATCTACAAGCAAACTCTTCAGCTATTTTTAACTGCTGAACTGCGGCTCCAATTGTTCAACATTCTATTCAATAGAACAGCTCCACACATTTAAGAGTTCTATTCACAATATTTGATAATTCACCCAAATCGTTATTATATCATGTAAATATTTCTTAATTGATCAGAATATGAAAGTTATAGTTCAAAGAAACAGTTATTATGGAAGTCCCCTTCCGATAGTATAATAAAACTTATTTGTCAAATGATATTCAAAGACCACAAGATAATGATAAAAACAAAAATTTCCTTTTTCAAAATTAGAGGATTTTTACTTTTTTTACTTTATTGTATAGGAAGTATACAATAGGATATTAATGAAATAGTTCATTTCATAATTTTCACAAATATCCACCTATTGAAATTCCCCTAATTTGAAAAATACATATTTGAATTTATGTCTGTCTGTCTGTCCATGAGCAAGATAACACAGAAATGATTTTAACTGAAATTTGATATATGATCCTTATACCAAATTTCTTATTCCTATCAAATTTTGAAAGAGAAATCTATTAAACGGAAGTCTATTTGACCAGGTACCAAAGTACAAATGGATACAAAATGTAAAGAATAAATGTATAGAATTTAGTAGACAGATTTATCATCTAAAATGTAGATTTCTTTCAAATAAAGAAATGAATATGCTAAAGAGTTGATAGTCTGTCAGTCTGTATTTCATATGTATGTTATCGTAATAACTCAAAACCACAATGGTTTAAATAAATAAATATAATTTAATATGAGATCTTGTTTCTATAAACGTAGTTCAATGCCATATTTTAGTTTCAATCAGTCACAAAAAAGGATCCAAAGTACATATCCAGTTTTATTTGGAACTTGTATGTATTAATATCCCAAAACTGCACATTAGGTTTAGTAGATGGTAAATTATACCAAACTCTCCGACCCGCCAGAAGGCACACTGAATAAACGATAAAACTGAATGACCGAAACGCTTCAATAGCAACATTGGCTGGAACTATGGTTCAATTATAAGTGCCATCATCAGCCACGATACAGCCCTTCCAGTTGGAAGTACGTCCCGACATCGATGAGAGGAGCCAAACCTCCACCTATTTGTATCCAACCACGATGCTGGAAGTATTTCATTCACATTTCTAGTTGCCTCACAAGGGGCGGGTTGTAGATGGTAATTAAATACAGAATCTAGATTGGAACAAAAAATATATCTTTTGTAACTATTGTTAGCCATTTAATTATCGTCATGCACTGTACTACAAAGTACACATCTCTATTGCTGGAATTTTGGGGATAAAAATCTCCTTATACGTGGTGTTTCAAATTTCAGTCAAATTCCAAAATTTTATGTTGGAATGGGAGCAAGTACCTAGGACAAATGCATTAGAAGTTTTCTTTATTTCCAACTCTATATCTAACACCGTTATTGTCACATTTTTACAAAATTACAATAAGCTATACTAATTTCCTAGTTTTTAAATCTATCTGCCCTTATGCACAAATAAGAGATAAGGAACTAGAAAATTGACTTTCGATGTTCATTTAAAGCACTCATATAAACGGTCTTTCTATAACAGACAACAGACTAACAATTGCATCTGTGGCTCAGTCGATAATTTTTCATTTTATATAAATGTAATAAGTTTATTTTGTATATATAACTACATAAAATGGAATAATTTTAACCCTTACATTTAAGAGAAGAGAAATTTCTATTACAATGTTACCTAAACTGCTACAAATTAAAACTATGGAAACATTATAAAAATAGTTACTTTTTAAAAAAATTATTAAAATCTTTTTTAAAATTTTAAAGATAATACTTAAATATTTAGTGAGGGTCATCAGCAGATTTACTTTTTTGGACTATGGTCAAATCTGTTGACAGAAGAATCCCTGCCTGAGTATGATCCTTGAGAAAGTCTTCAGGCCGAATTATCTTTACTTTACTTTCGTTTAGGTTTCGTTCTTCATTTCTACTTTGGTTTTCTGTTTCAATTTACTTAGGTTGCTTTGGTATATATATCTTAGAATTCACAAATACTTCACTACGCAATTTATACATGCGAACTGGCAAATGCTTTAACTAATTTTCAAATTCATAATAGGCTTAGAATTAGTAATCTTCATTAGTAGTATTTAATTAATAATTATAATAAAAATATCAGAGGAATGGCATTAGTATCAAATGTAACACATGTGTGAAAAATTCTTGGATTTTACTCTGAAATTTCCACTCTGGAATTTGGGCAATTTATTTGACCCGGAAAGGAGTAGGTTACTCTTGCTAGTTTTAAACCTTAAATTTTGATTTAGATTTCAATGATTTTAAGAGGAAACACTAAATCTTTTTTTTTTGTTTTTATGGGTGTTATAATATTACACGAAGGCATGTCAACATAATTAACAACTAAAAGTTAATTCCAATCACAAAATAAATATTCAAATAACATTCTAATAAATGATTTTCATGGAATAAAATGTATCGTGCTTTCCTCAAAATGCGAATTCAACTGCATTTTATCCTATTTTTAAAAATATTTTTGACACAAAAACTCTTTAATAAAGTAAATCATATTTTTAAATGCTAAGAAAATTGCGACAGATTTCATTTATATTGAGATTTAGAGTTCTACAACTGTCAAATAAGCAAAGAAAAAGGAAATACATTTTTTATTCATTATGCGAAGCTTATTCCATAGAATGTTAAAAGAATATTTGACCCCGAAATTCTTCAATAATTTCCAAAACAATTCGGACCAATAAAAAACATGCGGTTTTTAGTACAGCATAAATATTTTACTGAATATTTAGTGTACAATAGCATCAAATCGTAAACATCATCTTTCAGAATTTTCATCTTAGTTGTATGAATGGAGACCGCGATACAGAATGGCAAGGAATACTTCATCATAATGATTCATTATTCTCGTATTTTCGAGACATTTTCTTATTTTTAGAGTGTAGCGAGGAAGTACCATTTTGGGGGACGCCATTTCCATGGTCTAAGTAATTCTTCATACATCATTTCCTTTTCTCTAATGGAATATGTTTTATAAAAATGGATGGATGTTTCGCATGAAAGTAAGACTTTTATAAACCCTAAAATATTCATATTCTTATTTTTTAGAAAACGAAACGAAAAGCATGATATCTTAACGTCTATAACAACGTAAAAAACTTTGATAATTATTATTTAACTGTTTTCAATATAAAATGATGATAATTTGCCCTGTAAATTATAGGTTTTCTTCTATTCTAGGTTCAAGGTTTTCTTCTATTTTATTTTTTAAGCAACATTTGAGATTTGATCTTCAAAATTAACGAATTTAAAACTATCGTGAACTTTCAGAGTGGTTATTAAAAATTTGCCATGATGATTAGATATTTTATTCAAATATCTTCACTTTTTTTATTGTAAAAATTGATTATTAGATTTTTTTTATTCAAATGTCTTCACTTTTTTTCAGATATTGATAGAAATTTCTTGAATTTTCTATTTGCAAGCAAATTAAATTCATTTTTACTTAAATTTGAAGTACAGTGGACTCTCGAATATATAAGCATAATATGGCGGAATGGCATGTCGGAAAGCAGAAAAAAAGACATAGCCCGGAGTTCTATAAACTCATTGCTTTGGCCAACAGTACCGTAAGTTCTTATGCCAAAACTAAATGTTGCAATAAATATTTTCCCACTTATTGGGTATTAAGCCTCTCATTCATCGCAAGCCAAATAGAATGTTGAACGTGGCCCGTGAATCATAGAAGCCGGTTTTTACTTTTTAACTAGAATTTAGAAGAATGTATAGCTCTTAATTTCTTCTCAATTATCACTTCATAGTATAATATTTTACAGTTTATCATTCATTTTGAAATCTTCATTGTTAAAAACGTTGAGCATACCCCAAGAACAATTTGCGAATACTGTACTGACTGTGCAATTATAATCAGGAGCAACTGCTACAAATGTGGTCTGTTACACACTGACGAAACAAGGAAAAACGAGCAGAACGCTGCTCCTTTCCTGTAACCACTTGTATTTTGCACACGACAAGGAGAATCGTAGCAGAAGCTCGTTTTCAATGCTCCTTAGCAATATTGCCAATGCAAGCATTTATTTAGCTTTTAATTACGATAAAAGAAATATAAGCTGGATAATAGCTAACCGGATATTCAGAAGTGTGTCACAAAAAGTAGAGAATCCATTACGCTTTTTGATCTTAATTCATTTAAATAAATAACTTGGTATACATCAGTTATTTTTTATCCAAATTGCCTCAAAATTTAATGCTAGTTTTGGTGTATCTTAATTACTCTGCACTCTTAAATACTTAATACACTTTTTAATTCTCCTTAATATTAGCTCGTAAAGACATAACATACACACATTTTTTTATGAGAAAATATTAGGAATAGGTATACAACCGTAACGTAAAGATTATATGTATAAAAAATTAATCCTCCTAGAAAATTATATTTTTAAATTTCGGGTTTATTTACTCAGAGACGTACAGAGAGATGTACCATAGGCGCATTTAACTCGAAAGCCTGGCAGAAATTTACGATTTTGATTTAAAGTTCTCATACAAGCCAGAAGCGTCGACAAGTAAGAAGAATATTAAATTTCAGTCTTCTGACTTGTCGAAAATAAGAGATTTCGTTGAATTTCTTAGTGAAAGCATTCACAGAGACAAATAATTGGGGAAAAGATTTTTTTCGGACCGGGGAGAACTAAGAAGTGGAAATGCAGGAAAATATTTCATGTATTTAAAAAAAACCCGAAATAAAAGGTTTTTACGTTTATTACACTTTTTGTCTAGAATAGAAAAAAGTAAATAGGGATGGTAAATTTCGTACTGGTTCTTGGATTAATAAATATTTCTTTAAAATTTTCCAAGCAATTTCGGTTAAAATTATAAGGTATACAATATGTACTTCCAAATCTCGTTAAAAAATATTATGCTTTATATTACACAGAATAATCATTCCAAATTTTAGTATTTTTTATAACGACAAAATAAATTTCATATTTAATTCTTAATTATATTATTCTGCATTGTATGTTTAAAGTATCATATCTCTTTATGTAACAATCTGTACATGGTGTTTTTTTTTCCAATTTTAAATTTATCAAAACTATTTTATCGTTTCCAAACGCGATTGAAATCTTTGACAGTTTATTTCTTTTTATTTAACAATTTTCATTACTGATGCACCATCTGAGTACTTCTGAGTACTGTTTCATTTCTGCGGATGTTATAAATTATTATTATTTATACAAAAAAAACATGCAGGAAATATTGCTTGCAGATGAAAACAAGTTAGGAGTACAGAATAACATTTAATATATGTGTAAAACTCTATGACTGCTCAATGTAGAAAAGCATAAAAATTTTTGAAAATAAAAATAGAATTTTTTTTGTTAGCTACAACCATTCCCAGGATGACTTTCAAATTTATTTATTAAGAATAAAAATGGCAGCATTTAAGGGTTAAACATCAATAAAATTATGCTCTCAGGGAAATAGAAATAGATTTTTAGATCACATTCAAACGCAGGTGAAGTAACGGTTCTATGTTTTGCAAAAATAACTGAAGAAAGTTTAGCTCCCCCCCCCACCCCACCATTCAGCGTTTGTTTCAAAAGTGACATGAAATAAGTAACGTGGTTGCTCTACACAAAATACAGAGTTATGCTTTTTGAGAGAGAAAGATTACAGTTATTTTGAACATAGCATTGCATTCAAACTTACACCCCTATTTTTCAGAGAAAGAACAATTGTTATTTATTCGTATATCAAAACACTGGATTCAGAATTTTAGGTAACCTGCACTTTTTTTTGCTTGGCACAAAGAAATGAAAGAAAAATCTACAGCTTTTTTTTCAGTAGAGCATTTTTAAAGTGAGATAAAGTATGGGATGCGACTATGATGCTTGAAACATGCAAATATAATATAAAAAAAACAATATATAAAATCATACAATACATAATGCATTTGTTGAACTTATAAAACATTATCAAGTAGGGGTTGAAAATGTTAAAAGCATAAATTAAATTTAAGTAAAAAAAAATTGCAATAGTTATGATGCAATAAAAGAAGTTAAAATCCCTTAAAAATAAGAATTAAGCTAATAAAGTGCGATACAAATTTAGAAGAAGTAAAGATTTCAACTTTTAATCCGAATTATGTAGGATAAAAAGATTTTAGGCTAGGTTCGACCTTTACGTTTTATAGGCAAAATTCTTTACATTACAAAATTTTTACAAAAAATAGTCAAAGTTACAAAGAATAGAATAAAGAAGTTGCTCGTTTAGGTAAATTATGTATCTATTCAGTTCTCATTATGAAACCCCTCTTTTAAAAAGAAGTAAACTTAATTGCACATTTCAGTACAATATTAAAATGTTAATGATTTATTTTAGGTTAATATATTTTATTAGCTTTGGGAAAGTGTATTGGTTTTGATTTATGTATTGTGTCTCCAAACTGCCCGGCCTCTCTGTTTGAACACTTTACTCTGAAACAGAAGTTCAGCTTTATACATTGTCTAATAACCAAATAACCTCAACAAAATATCTAAGAACTTGATAAAGAATTACAATTACTTTAATATTTTATTATTTATAGAATTTGAATTTTTTACACATCTATTTGACAACTAGAAAAAGGAAATTTTGATTAAAGGAATTTTATAAAGGAATTTTGAAAGGAAACTGATAAGCTTGCAGTCTCCACCCATCCTTATCACCTAATCTGACTAGTTGGATGTCTGTGGCACCTTTATAATATTAGATAAAACAGGGGTGTTTGTGGGACCCCAAAAAATCCCCTGAAACTTATACGGACTTACTACCGACATTTTGGAGTTTCGAGAAGGGGGGGGGGGAGAAATGAAAAATTACAATTATGAAGTATTAAATGACCTAATTATAAAAATTCAGCAAGTTATTATTTTTTTTACAAAATTAATAACCATAAATTTTCAAACATATAAACTATTACATTTTATGTAAATATTTTAAATTACCTGAATTAATTCTTTTTTAAAAAATTTAAAATTTCTGCAGCTTTGTTTATTTTATTTTCTGATGTTTGTGGGCTTGTCTTTCTTTTGTGGTGAACTTCATAATTGCAGGAAGGCTGATTTTTATTTTCCTCATTTACAGTTGAAGAAATTTCCTCTAGAACTGCACATGCAGAGGTAGAAGCAGTTTGCTTTTCTGCTAATATCGAAGGTTTTTCAGAGACTTTTATAGGTGACCTATCTGAAATACATGTTTTTAAGTCCTCTTGATATGTTTTCCAACTTCTGTTCATATTCAGTAAGAGATCTTTGTGAATTGGATCAGTCATTGGATTTTTTTAGCCATATTTTTCACACGAGGGTTCTTTAGAAGCCATTAAATCATATTTAATAGTCTGCACTGCATCAAGGAAATCAATCTTAAGAGAGGTTCTATAGTCAGTGACAAATGTATCCATTAAGTTGAATGCACTTTCCACTAATGGGCCATGCAAGCAGCTAAGGCTGGCTTTGACCAATTTAGCCAATGTAGGATACTTATAATCATTTGTGAAATCATCTTTTAAAATAAAAACTTTAGACCAACATTTATCAATTGTACACTTGATTTCCACTTTCATCAGATGTGTAGAGCATTTCTTTGGTGATATCAATACCACTCTGGTATAACTTATTTCAGCTTCCACTTTTGACTTTTCATTATCACTAAAAATATGGGATATAAAAGATGATAATTTTTCAAAAGCTAATATTGTACTGTTTTTACCCCTTAGCTCCGGATCTTGTTGTAAAACTAATTAAATATGAATTTTTAAGGGGTAATTTATGTTTCATATGCTGTGCTGTATAAGCTTTTATCAGAGAAATTTGGAATTCTTTTGCTATTGGATGATTTTTTGATAATTTCTTCAGGAGAGTGGAAACTTCTGCACCAGTAAATACTACTTTGCTAAGTAGATGGAATTCTGGATTTGTGACATCAACCTTTAATAAATCATTGTAAGATGTGCACTCTATATTTACTGGCTTCATAAAAAAAGAGAGAAATTTTGCCATCAATTTATAAATACTGGAATGTATTAAATAAAGCATTAGTTTTTTTGTTTCAAATAATTTAATATATGTGTTGAACTCTGGTAATACTGCTGAATATAATGCCATATGCAATAAAGTTTTGTTTTGCAAAACAAATAACCCATTTAGTATTCTTTTTTTTCCGAGCAATGACAAATAGCTAATACGGCGAACCCCCCTCCCCTTCTCTACTTATTGGCGCCACGCCAGGATAGATAAGACCTGTAGCGTCAGCCTTATAAGTCAAATAATATCCTTCGAGCTGAAGGGTCCCTTTTGCTGGATCGGTATATTACTCGGCTACAGGACCAAAGTCGCAGGTCCGTATCGCGACCTTCAATTGCTACATTGGTGACCTTGACAACGCAACTTTCTGCTACACTCATGGCGCCATCTACCAGCTAACAAAGCCGTCGCTTACTCGACGCACCAAAAAGCCGTTGCTAATTCGGCGCACCAACGAACTCGCATGCTCGCCATACTCTCGGCGCTTTCGAAATCGTTAGTCTCTCGACCGACTCACTGGTAGGGGAGTACTGTAGCATGAGTCTTATAAGCCAAATAATATCCATCGAGCTGAAGGGTCCCTTTTGCTAGATCGGTATATTATTCGGCTACAGGCCCAAAGTAGCAGGTTCGTACCGCGACCTTCAATTGCTACAGACCTTTGAACCCAGAGTCACATGATCGCACATCTGGTCGAACGAAGTCTTCCCCTTTTTTTTCTGCCGCGCCTACTTGCTGAAAAGAATATAGAAGAGAATGTCCGAGAACCGGGGGAATGAATCATGAATCGCAATAAGGAAAGAACAAAAAAGAAGTCCCCCCCCCCCTTTTTCACGCATTATCACTGCCTTTGGAGAAAGAAAGGAAAAGTTTTCACCACACACACTGACCTTGCGTTTTCTGCTTTCAAAGCAAACAAAATTACACAGATCAAAATAAATAATTCATTATTATTCCTACTTCCTTTTGAACGACGATCCCCGGAATTTCCGGGTATCGAAGTTCAAAATCCCCGGAATTCCGGGGTTTCCCCGGAGAACAAACACCCCTGGATAAAAAATCAATAATGAAATACGTTAAGGCATTTATAACAAACTGAAAAGTCTAATATTTATTTTTATTCAGTACCGCGTGAACTTTTAAGTTATTAAAATATTCTCTTAGATTTTTTGTTACCGGTTACGCATAGCTATAATAGGAAAAAAAATTCTACAAAATAGTTTTTTTTAAAACTAGTTTCGTCAAAGAAAAAAAATCAGATTAAAGAAAAATATTGTAGAGAAATAAAATCTGCCCAAATTTTATTTTTTGAATTTTAAAATCGTATAAACTTGGATACTTCTTTTTAAAATGCTTAAAAGTAATTAAGGAACAAACTTAAAATTTTCTATAAATATTTCAATTAATAAGAAATTCAATGAAATTTTTAAAAACATCCTATGTTTGTGTGCATCTATTAGCCACGAGCCAAATATTACTCTGAATCTAAATATTTACATTATAAAGGAGTAATAAAAGATATAACATGCAGACTTAATTTATAGATTGAATTCAACCTATAATATCTTATTAAGCCTATTTTACGCTTAAAAACAGATAAATGTATTCTCATTAATTATAATTTGTTTTTTTTTAATTATGTGTGCACAACCACCTTTGAGGCTAGGTTTAATATTTCAATGATTTTTCTCACATTTCAATGACTTTCAATTAGCGCAATTCTAATAAAATCCCAGAATATTTTTAAACATTTCTCGTCACATATTCCCTGGATTGAATTTCTTAAAGTATTTCCTAAAGTTGTTAATTTCCAATGAATTCGATGTGTTCATTAGCTCAATGAAACAGCACAAGTTTAGTTCCCGAACGAAAAGATTGAAGAGTCAGTGTTTTCGGGAAAACCACAAACTGACTACTCTGACCAACCGGAAGGTGCGCGGGAATTGAATGATGGGAGCACCTCAACAACAGCTCTGATGAAAACTGGGCTTCAGTCCTAAGAGCCATCATCGGTAACAATACTGCCCTGCCCTAAGGAAGTAGTCTCGTCACCAATGGGAGGAGCCAAACCCCCACCTTTTCGTGTCCCCACAAGAGTGGTGAAAACTAATCATCTTGTTGGAAGCTTCTCCTCACCAATTACAAGGTACACCACCTTGGGACCTTACGTATTCTTACGGGAAAAGAATACAGAAAATATCTAGTTTTGACATGACATAATTATAATCTTACAGTAATCCTTTTTCAGAAGGATTCTTTTTCTTTAAAAAAACCATTTTTACACTTTTTTTCAGCCAGGAAAATTAATTGCAAAAATTGAATTCCAGAAAAAAAATTAGGTGATGGCAGTCTGATGTAACTTTATTATATTAAATAAATACAAATAAATTATGAGGATTTTGTGGGCAACGGTAATTTTGAATAAAATAATTCAACTGGTAGATAATTTAAATTATTTATGAAAAAGTTAAAAGCATAAGTTACCAAAAAGAAACACCCAAGAGATGTTTTATGGCAATCTTCTATTTCCTCCAATTGTTGCACAATTGCTTGGGGTTCAATGATAGCATCATCGTCTGCTCCATTTTGAACGTCCACTAGCTGGATGTCCACTCCTAATGATGACCAGTCCCTTTGAAGTTGAGGCACCAGAACTTCGTGAAGTTGCCGACGTTCATGTTCCAAATCTAGAAGGAAAACAACTAATATAAGAATGCTCCAGTGTCCCAATTCTTCTGAAAATAATATCTGAGATTAATTTTAAAATAAAAAAAATAATAATACTTTTTTTAAATAAAAAGTTTGGAGTTATAAAGATGAAATTTAGCTTATGAACTTTACACCGAAATTTTGAAATTTTTTTTTCAGAGAAAGTCTATTTGTCTGACTGTACAAGCTGAAAGCACAACCGACTGAGTACAAACGAACAAGATAGCTAATAAACATAAGGACCTAGATGAATAAAATTTGGTACACAACATCTAAAATATAGACATCAAATTTTCAACCGTATCAAACAAGTAGTAGAGTGCATGCATGAGAATACATTTCAAAATCACAATAAGTGAAATTTAGAATTTTATCTTGTAACTACATCGTAGTAGCATTGTCAATTTTTGATTTTATTAAGTCAAAAAAAAATACCATGACAAATTTTGGATTTTTTTTTGGTTAGCTTCGTATATCAGCAATTAATAGACAATCCAGCAAAAATTAAATAAAAACTCTAGATTCAAGCCATAGATTGATATTTCGAAATTATTTTTAGCCAAGGTCGTGCAAGTAATGTGCAAATACAGATCTTCTGTATAATTCTTCGACGCACACATTTTAAATGTAGGACTCTAAAAATAAAAACCTGCTCATTAGTGATATTTTCAACCTTGCTGAAATATTTTTAGGCAAGAAAAAAAAAAGAAATGATACTTTTATTAAAGAGAATAAGAAAAAGTTTAGAAAAGAACACTCTAGTTGTTTTATGAGGAAAAAAAATTCTCTTTTAGACAGCAAAGGCCAAATTTTCTTGAATCATTTGTGTCCATCCTCTTATTTCTAGAAATGGTGTTTGATCTAACACAGGTGACAAATTTTAAAATTTTAAATCTCTACTCGAAGCAGAATCTAGAAACCCTAGAATTTTATGCTGAAATAAGACAAAATAAACCGCACTTATAAATAAAATTATTTTTATTCCTTGAAAGAAAGTTTATTGTTTTCCTGAGTCATTTATATGAAAACGTTAAATTTTTAAGCCATTATTTTCATTATTTCATTTTTAAGATTTCAGTATTTTATTACTCGATATTAAGCTTTGAAAATAGTGGTTTTAAAGATTTATAAATGTACTTTTTTTACTAAGTAGTTTAGAAATTGAATGCATTAAGCTGATAAGTGATTCTGAAAACAAACCGTCCCGATTGAAAAAGTTAAAATGTCTGATTAATGCATTTAAAATAAATCGATTGGAAAATCAGACGTAACTAATAAAGTTGATTAAGTTCATTTGTTTTAACCGCATTGCGTACATTTAATAGTTTCTCTGTAACATAAATTATCAGTACAATTCCTTACAATTTCCAGTTTTAAAGAATTGCAGAAGTAATCCCATAAAGAAAAGAGCATGAATGTGAAATTCCATTTTATCACTCAATTGTAATTAAAATATATTAAATTATCAAAGCATGTGCGCTTTATTTAGAAATTTAAGTTAATACTCTGAAGTAAGCAATCGACTTAAAGAATAAGGTAGAAAAATAATTGAACAGAGAGAATTTATTAATTATATATATTTACTACAGAACTATGTATTTTGATCTGTTAATGTACTTGATGAAATTCATTAATCTATAAAATGTGGAGGAGTATCAAAAAATTCCAGAAACGCTACTAAAATGCACTCAAAGTACTTATCGAACTTAATGAAGTTAAGTGCTTTGAAGTGAATAATAAATTACTGAATTAGTATCGGGAAATGTTGGGGTAATAATGAACGTTTTCTGATCACAAATACGTGGTAATGGGTGATTGTTTAAGTCACATTCTTGGAATGGATCTGATGGTGAATAGAAAAGCTTCTGACGTCAACTAAGCAATGCAATTAGGGACTGTGTTACGATCATTGTAGATTACAATAACTATAAGCAAGTCATCAAAGATTTTTTTTAATATCATTTCGTACAATAAATACTTTTTTTGATCATATATGTAGATCTTCAGCAAATCCGACAGAAAACTGAGGACACATACCTCACACTGCCTTTTCTAATGTCGTTAAGGCAGTGGATCAATGTCGATAATGCTAAGTGCCAGTAAGAATAATTATAAGCTTAATTAGGGAATTTTTCTAATAGCGATATCGCTTCGTTTATATGAATTTCATCAAAATAATGTTATTTAAATATATATAATTAACTTATCATGAGATTCATACATTTCTTAATTGTAAAGCACATTATGTCTGCTGATTGAATTTATTCTATTTAGGTACCACAAAAAGTATTAAGATATATCAAAAATCTAAATACTTAAAAAAAGTTAATTGAAAAACATTTCACCATTATATAATTTACTATAGCACAAGAAATAAGAGAATGTAATAAATTTCGTGTTTTAGTCAATGTTAAAAACATATCTATTGTCTGATTTTTTTAAATTTAATTATCTCGTCTTATTTTATTTGTATGTAATTACGATTTTAAATATTAAAAAATTATATGGCTGTAGTTAATGAACTGAATATTTTTTTTTTGCTATTTAGTTTGCTCAAATTTTTATTACGGTTGGATGATATTGAATCGCTATGATATTTCGTATTATCTATTCAAAAATGTCAGTATACAAAACTGATTTAGATTAAGAGTAATAAGTATTCAGATTTTGGACTCGGACTATCTCTCCGATCTCATTCGTTTTTGATTGAGGGTTATAAGCATCTCCATCGGATACAAAATATTAAGTTGATATATCCTAGCTCGCTATCCTTCGACGAAGATGTTTGATGTTTTTTCAAAAACTGTATATATTACATTTACAGCTATTACTGATCTTTTCTCTATATTATGATGCAAGTAAAGTCTTTCCTTTCCTCTTCTTAACAACCCTCCATTCACTGTCAAACTCAAAGTCATTGATTGATATATCACTACAGAAGAAGCAAAATTGTTGTTTTGGAATCATATTCTTATCAGAATAAGCTACAAATTTAGACTCAAGTGTGAGAACTGATACAAAAAGAATTTATGGTTTCATTTTGCCTTGAAAAGATTCGATAACCAGCTGCATCAAGTATGATCTAATGCTAGTGTCAGCCTGTACCTGATGCAGCAAAACCATGTATTGACCGAAACTAGTTAAAATTTTTATCATAATTAACTCAAAGCGATAATCTGATTTCATCATAGGTAGGTTATAACTTTTAAAAATATCGAATACATATTTTAGTATTCCCTTTCTTTAAAGCAAGGTATTCTAGGTTATTCTCTAGCCCTTGGTTTCTGCTAGTTTCCTCCCATTTCTACGCTTCTCTTTTAATATTAGTCTTGTATATTTCTGTTCTACATAAAAGTTATTTTGGCACTTTAAATATTTCTATAAGGGTAATTTATTATTAATGTATAGCTCATTTTCCAAATGAATATCCATATATAAATGAATATAAAACGCTTACATGGTAAAGAAATCACTCTTATTACATTTGCTTAATGGTCATAGTCAAATGCAAACAATTCACTAAACTTTTTTACAGCTGCATTCAATGCTCCGATATAAATGAAGCATAAGTTTACTATCAGAAATGTTCGGAAGAAGGCTCTCCACAAACTCTATTAACTAAAAAGAAAGTCAGCATCAAATAATTTAAGAAATTGGCGTCAAACAATTGGGGCGCGAAAATAGGCTTAATCATTTCAGTTCGGTTATCGCATGGCTCTCTATATACAACGATGACAATATCATTAAAGCTATTATTTCACAAAAGTGGTTTTCATACACTAAAAGAATTGAAATCTGATGTCTCAAATTTCATGTTATCATGTGAGAAAATAATTATTTTTAAGGTATCGCTTGTCTTCCTTTAAGTCATTACCCAATTTAAGCAGGTTTGAAACAAGCATGCATCTATAGGAATATGCATGCGCCGATATATCGAGAATCGGAAACATAGCGGACGTACGTGCCAAATTGTAACTTTCTGTTGGTGATGAGACGCCAAATGTGACAACCATCTTTACTATTTTCTAATAGCCCTAAAAGTGCAAAATGGATGCAACAAAAGCTATTTCTTACCTTCACATTTGAAGACATCAAAAGCCTCAAACCCAAACAACATCATGTTCTCATATGATAATAAATAGTTTTTAATAATATAAATTTTACTTTAGTACAATAATTTCCATTTTTTAATAAATGCATTTTTAAAGTAATGTCAATTTGTAACATTTTTTTAATGTTATGAAATTTGAACCCGTGGACCAAAATATTTTATTCTCAAAATATTTATTTCTCAATATTAAAACCAAGATTTAAAAAAATGCTTCTTTTGAAATAATAATAATTTTGAAGTAGATTTTTATTTCCCCTTTTATTTCGATAAAAATTTACGGTAAATGCATTCTTTAATCTACAAATGTTATCATTTTTTTTTTTGGTTTATTCAAGTAAATATTCGCGTTTTTTGGTTCTTATCTTTAATCTGTACGTTATCATTTATTTTGATTTATTCAATTAAATTCCTGCTTTTCGGTTCTTATTTTTAATATGTGCATGTTATAATTCATTTTGATTTATTCAAATGAATGATAAAAATAATTGCAAATATCATTTATTTTGATTTATTCAATTAAATTTGTGTTTTCCGATTTTATCAAGTTATAGGTTTTAATTTTTAATTACAAATCCACATAAATATAGCTCCCTGAAAAAAAATGGAAAAACTATCTAGTTGCCAAAGGCGATTAATAAAGAATTTAAAACTTCAAGATCACTTGTATTCTTAGGAATGACCTTTTTTAAAATACACATAAGTATTTCTATTTATGTTAGGTATACCAACTATAAATGGATTGTCAGTGTAACCGGCGTTTAAATAGTTCCAAATCCTTTCCAAATTCAATATTTTTAAACTGCTCACATTTACAGAAAATAAGTTTCTCCATCAAGATCATTTCTATTCAGGCGAGGATAAATTAACTTATTTTAAGCTTCCGCCTCCTTGATGAATTAATTGCTTTCAAAAATAAACCCCTGGTTAGTGAGGAACCTTTTCATTCAAGAGTCAAGAAAAGGCAAGATTAATTACGGGAAAGTGTGAGTGTAAAGAAATATTGCGAGACTAAACAATTTCTCGCTTTGTGTGGCATCGAGTGACAGATGAATGTGACAGCCTGTTTCCCCGTTTCGCTGCAAAAGCAAAAGTTGGCGCTGCGTTCGCTGCCAATCAAATTCTGTATTGTCTTTCGGATTTATTGGATTGTCGTCGAATACATTGAGAGACAATATTTTCCGAAATTGCCTAGAGGGCGGAATTCAGAGAGATATTTTAAGAGATTAAAATATATCTATTTCTGTTGGCTTTTAAGGACAAAATGCGTTTCACCCACAAATAATACGTCATAATTTTCAAGTCTGCTATAATGGCTGTTAATGCTGCCTTCATTTCATATAAAGTGCAGAAATTTCAACAGCCAACAAATGAAAAGGTATTAAAAAAAACAGTTTTTTGTAAAAAAATAAAAAGGTATGAAAACTGGGACGCCAATGCTATGACAGAAATATCTTGCCGCACAGTAAAAAAAGAATAAAAAATTATCCTATGTCAATGTAAAGTGGATTCACACCCGACCAGTTATAAAACGGCCAATAGGCAGCACATGTGTAGAAATACCGGGAAAATGCTGCTCGGTTTTTACTTTCTGAGCATTTGTTGTAGAATTTTTTTTTTTTTGGCTTAAAAATTTATCATTTACAGATTAATTAAAAATTTATTTTATCCTTTTTCTTTTTGATGCGAGGTTGTGTATTGTTTTTCTTTTAATTTGGCATTTTTTTATAGTTTTCGAAATTTACGTATGTTTAACTTTTTTAGTTTATGTTGCTTTGCGTAAGTGTCCATCATTTTGATAAAATATGCAGAGAAATTGAAAAAAATCATCGATGCCAAAACGGCATAGAATGTCTGAATATATCTTTTGACACATTGCCTTTTGTCACCACGCTTACTTACTGGGCGTCCTATAACTTCCCGGGTGTAAATGTGCCTGTAGTCTAAGCATACAATTTTATAAAATATGGTGCAAAAACTGTAGCATTTTAATATTTTTAGGATCAGAAAGATGTAGTTTTACGAATTAAATTGTAAGTAGTTAATTTTTTTTTCAAATGTGACGCATATATAATCTTCTATTTTATATTCTTTGAAAATTCGAAAATAAACATAAACCTAATATTTATAAAATATCTTTCCAGCTGCAAGACTTTGCATCGTAAAATTGTAATTTCTATATAACATGAAACATGCCGATTTCCCGATTTATATTGCTTTTCAGTCTTTTATAAAACTATTTCCATTTAGGTAGAATTATTTTTTTGTAAAATTAAATGCATTTACAATTTTTTTATAGATTTTGAAATAACATGACATTCTATTTTGATTTCACGGCATCATTTGTATGCTGTAAACTTCTGATAAGCATTCCATATAGTAGCAAAAAAGAAAAAAGAGCTCGATATTAAATTTTATTTTACCAAAAGATATTTTTTATTTTACCTACATATATCATCATAGGAATTGTTACTAATTTTTTAGCACGTTGTGATTTGACTAAGTATTTCATCTGCGCCATTGCAGTGTGATTATCTGTAACTGTTACGGATTAATTTTTGGTTCCTTCACGTCCCCATTTATCGTTAGAAAATCACACTAAATATGAAGGCCTGACAAGTCCAGTAGCATTAGAGAAAGGGGGAAAACATCTGTAATCTCTATACATTGTTATTGTGAAATTTTCTACATTTATTTTATGTTAAGAATAAATTTACATCGACATACTCATAAATTGTTCCTCATAAAAATTTATTGTTTATCAGTGTATTATTTTAATATCCCTGATTAATTTTCTTTTCCTTTTATATTATGTTTATTAACATTAGAACGGCTTGATTTCAATTACTCTTAAACGTCCGCCGGTGTCAAAACGACACAGCGATATAAAACGTATAAAATAATAGCAATAATTAAATAATTCCAGTGTTATAATTCAATAAGGTTAAATTAAAAAAATTTTCAATATAATTTCATGTCATTATCAAACATTATGATATATTTTATGTCACAAAAACTGTAACAAACAAATTACTTAATCTTGTAAAATGAAATAAAACAATACTCTTCATAAATATTAGTAAAATTGTAGTTTCTGTGAGAATGTAAGTTTTCTTATCATTATTTATCGTTTTTACGCAGAATATTTTGAGGATATTCTGATATTCAATTTTTCCTCTACATTTTCCACTACACTATTTTCATGCAACAAGCCCGTGCATTTTTTAGTTGCATTTCCCTGCACCCTTTAATTTCGCCCTTTTTGTGTTTTAGCGAATTTGTAATTCCTTTAAATTCATTATTTATTACTGGAATCTTATCAGTTTCATTTTCACTCTCTTCAGATTCTTCGCAATCTCTTTCACGCAATCTTATGTCTTCACAGGAATCTAAATTAGCACAAGACAGCTCACCACTATTCGATTCGTTCTCAGAAAGCTCTCGCGACAAATTAGTAATTTCATCAGGCTTAGACCTTTACTACGGGTCATCGTTTCAGAGTGCTCTGCACAAGGTTTGAAAATCGAATGAAATTTTTTTTTCTGAGTCGATAAGCAAATACTATGTAACCAAATACAAAGATACAACAATTTTAGTATAATTGATTCATTTCCGCTGTGAATCCAATGACACTGATTCAAGGTCAAACAAATGTGCGATAGTACTTCGGGAAGTTTGTTGTGCATAGTGAGCTACCGTTTGTTGAACGGCAGCTATTTATAATGATAAATTACATTGTTGTCGATACGACACCAGCTGATTTTCTAGACATATTTAGTAGTAAAATTTCTCCTAATTAACTAAAACCATACAGCTTTTTCTGTGTAGTCAACATAAAAAATGACTAAACATTTTCAAGTTCCCTGCAAAAATGCGGAAAATAGAACAAATTAAACAAGCTCCTATGATCAATCGACACCGACGGACTTTTAAATGATAGATATTTGGAAAAGAAGTGCAGTTTTATGATTTTAAAATTCTGATTCTTTCTGATTCTGAAATAAAATAGTATTCAAATTGTGTTCAAAGTTTTTTTTACTTCTTCATTTAAAAATGTTTTAAATTTGAATCTTTGAATTTTTTTATATATATGAGAAATATTGAAACCAGTAATTATTAGTGTTCTCAATTTATCAGAATTTACTGTAAAAAACAAATTAAAATTATTAATAGAGAGAGAGAAAGGAAAAAAAGGGGGCTTCAAGACTAGCATTGTTTAAATGCTACTTCAGAATTTAATTTGGCCCTATAGGTGTTCCCATGGTCCTTATAGCATTATAAAGGAAAATATCATTATAATACAAAACCACAGCATATACAAAATAGTATTGCACTTATTTCATCTATTGGAGTCATTTTGGTAAAAAAGCAGTTTTTATGCACAATATTCATCTAACAGCATCAAAATAAAACGAATTAAAATGTCCTGCATACACATTGTACAGATTTGTATTCATTTTTTAATCTGTTAAATTGCTTTGGTCAAAAGAAATTGACATACACAGTATTCATTTGGCATCGCCTAGAATTAATGAAAGGAAATCTGGATAGGAATAGTGCTAAGTCCTATTTATTATGAAAATCATGATAGTATTTAATCAAAAATAGGAGAGCCAGTTTAGGTGAATGTAGAGTAATTCTCACACAGATTCTTATTTGAAGTACTCTTTATATCGGATAGGGGTAATTTTTCATCTGCTTAGAATCGCATAAAACTCTGATTTGAAGAAAATCAAAATTTTATGTGATTTATCGTTTAAAAGCAGTCATTCAGTGAATTTCATTATTTCTGAACATGATAAAAAAAAGTACTATAAATATCTATTGCTACATAATCCTAAAATTTTAGCAAGTACTTAAATTAATGCTACTTTATAAAATGTAGATATGTGTACCAATTTTTCCAAACAGGAGAATCTGTCATACTTCAACTAATATAGATAAATTTGGAACGTTTTGTGAGCAATATTTAGGCTGAATTTTTTCCCTTATTGCTTTCAAGGGCACATTTTCTGAAAAACACCAATTGGAATTATCAAATTCATAATTATATCCATTAATACTTTAAAAGATAGTACTTCTAAAAGTTTTTACATATTATATGAAAATTATTTATATTTTCTAATTTGATTTTGTAAGTCTGAATAACGAAGTAACTATAATAAAGAATTTTACACACACAGACAAAATATTGCTTGGATTAAAAGTGAACGACGAGATATTGATTACTTTGTATTTTATTTTTTCTTCATTTAAAGTCTATTTAATCACACGAGATATTTCAGTCTAAAAAAGGAAAAAGAAAGTAAGTTTGGAATTTGTATTATCGGGTATATGAGAAGAATTCGGGAGTCATGAATAAAACTAGTAACAAAATGGCAGAAAATATGAACTATTTAAAGTCCATAAAATTCCACAAATATTTCGAAGAAACCGTAAACAAAATAAGCAAGTAATAAAAGCAGTTAACCGAATTTATGTTAAGTTCTGCGACGAGCTGTCTCCACCCTGGGCGCCATTGATAAAGGAAAAGGCTGCCTTTTTTTATTACATTCTTACAAGAAATGTCTGCAAAATTTTTCATACAGCCTTAACGAATTGTTTGTAGCTTAGCAACATTCATTCAAAAGGCAAATATGCATTTGTTTATGCCCCTAAAGCTTTTCATTCCTGTTCAATTTTATAAAGGCGGTTCTGTAAGTTTGCAAAGCAAAATATGCATTGAATATTTTGATAGAACGTAGATTGCTTTTGCTTTAATAAGCATATATAAAAAACAACGAGCTTCTTTTTCTTTATATATAATAAAGAATAAGGGCATAAGAAAAAGGTTTTAACTTATTTGAAAATTAAAAAGCATTATTGAAATAATAAAAAATATTTTATTTCACGCAGTTATCAGTTAATTAAATAATTGATCTTGTTTCTTTGCTATTTACTTCATTTTCTTTTTTAATCTTGCACATATTTTTCAAATATGGGGCAAGAATATACTTGGATTAATTTTGTTAAGGCCTTATTTATAAAGGTTACTTAACTATGAGTTTTGAAATCTTTGAAGTAATAATTTTATTTTTAAAATTTATGGGCAGGGGGTAGGAAAGGGAACATGAGCAACATGATACTTAAGGAACAATACATGACATAATTGTTGTGTTTTAAATTTATGAAAGATTGGTTTTATGGTTTATAAGTAATTTATCCACGCGATGCAATAAATGAAAAAGTGTTGCTGAAAAGATAGTAATTAATTAGTTGTAGCCACACGGTACTGTTATGAGGTTGTAATATTTCTGTTTTGCGTAATAAGCCTCCTGAGAAGAAAGACTTATAGATTCGGTAATTGCTGTTGAATGTATGCCAAAGTGAAGGATTCCCAGTTTTGGCGATTAGGCAATTAATTTGACAAGTTTCGTGACAAAAATGAAGGCCGCAGTAAGTATTGTAGATGTATTCTCCTTTAATATCATACATTCTTTTAAGATTTTAAAAAATATCTCTCATTCTGGCAGTAAAATCAAAGAAGAGATAGATTCCCCTATCTCATTCACTCTTGTGTCGATATGTAGACTGTTGCAACTTTTATCGCTTTTTCTCTGTACGTTATATTCCTTCCGTACTAAATAAATATAAGTCTAATTCCAAAAGTTTCATTTTTTCAGCCATGCAGCTGCAAAATTGTGTTCATTTCCATGTATATCCTAAATTAACAATTTTACAGATAAAAGAATTCTCTTGAACTGTTTCGGATCAGTAAAATTCTTACTTACTGGTCTTTGGAAATATTTAATTTCGTTTGGGTTTAAATATATAATACAAAACACAGGATAATCCTTTTGATTAAGCACGTTACAACGAAATTTACTTAAGTGGTAGTTCAAAATGCAGTTATAGATTTGATTGTGCATTCATTTCTTTACAATAAGAGCAAAAATTTTAATATAAATCAGTAAGGTGGCTCTTAAGTAAAAAAGAAAATTAACAAATACAAAAGTTTTTATTTATATAACCCATAATATTGTAAAAAAAAAGAAAATGAATATTCGTAGAAAAATTGCTCTAGACTGTTATATTGTTTCTTTTTCTGCATACTCATAGAGTAATGAAATGAAAAGATTCCCGATTGTGCAATTTAAATGCAAGTAATACCACTTTTATTAATGCGAACTTAGCCTAACAAAATTTAATAAAGAAGTATTTCAACAAAACCAGCAAACTCTGGACTGGTATTTTTCCTAACCTCACAATGAGTACAAAAGTGCTATAAATTGGGAGGATAACATGTGTGCTATAAATGCTCTTCAAGTTCAGGAGAGAAAAATGCGCCACACTTCTGCTAATGGACCTTTTAAATTCACTTAATGCGCTTCCCGCTGTCTTCTTTTCAGATGCACTCGGGCCATTTTTTCTGAAAGTGACAGGAATATAATAATGCAATCTATTATCGATCAAAACGTACTTTACAGCCAGAGCACGTTGGAAAATTGTTGTCCAAGTTATAAGCCTTAATGACAGTTAGCGTGAACAAGTCCAGGGCGGAATCGTCAGCTGTTGTTGAAAGTTAAAGGTTGAAAACATTCAACGGAAGAATCTTCTTTCATACAGAAGTAAATATTATTCATGTTGTTGTTAATTTCGTATCGAATAATGTACAAATAAAACAGCTGGATATTTTATAATATATTCCCCTTTTTTAAATATATACCTGATATTTTATTGTACACTCTAATAAAGGTAAACGTCTATTTTAGATGTGTTTTCTCTCAAACGGCTGACACAGAACTACAATTGATATTACACAATAACCCCGTTTCCAAGCAAAATGTAAGTAAAAAAAAAATACAAAATTAAATTTAAAAAATACAAAATTTAACCACTGAGTTTTTGTATTATCGTGTTTAGATACTTCTGAAGGGGCTGTAAAGAAGTTGTAAAACTTCCCTCCCTTCGTAAGAGACACATGTTTGAACATTATTACATCCGGTTAGCTGTGGGATGATTCCTTCCTAGTGCCACCATCTGGACATGAATAGAGTCTAGATAATAGACCACCCATGCGGTTTACGACCCTTTGAATAAGGAAACCAAAACCCCAGAAGTAACTATTTCTCCTATGGGACCACCCAACTTGAATAAAGTTCAGATAAAGAGCCACACATGCGTTTTTCAGCCTTTGAAGAAAGAAGTGCTAAAATCACCTGATGTGAATATTTCCCTATTGTGGAGAGTCTGCTAAGAGGGTGGATGATTAGAAAATGCTCCTACGGTTAACTGATAACCACTGGGAATATTTCTGAAAATTTATCGGATGATCGGCATCTCCAGAGCACCAATGTGAACCTAAGAGGCAGAGTTTGACCGAGGTTAAAATAGAAGGTTTTGAAAGAACGAGAGACGACGAGACGAGCTGATCCGTTTTAGAGACTGGACGAGACGAGCTGAAAGCTGAGCTGAAGAGCTGGACAGCTGAAGAGATACACATGATCTCGAGTTTCTTGAATAAAGATCTGCCGGAGGTTATATCCGGAGATCTATTGAGCTACCCGCAGTAGCCGGATACGCTAACAGTCTGTTAGTTCTTTGTATTAGTCGTGGAACTGTTATCCCAGTAATTTCTCAGCATATTAATCTAGATGAGGAGTTGTTGATTTTTATTGTATATAAGCTGTAAATAAAACATTTGTGTTAAAACACTACCCGTTTATTTAACCGACCAGGATCAAATCATTATAAGATTTGGGTTCCACATGTAATAGTTATCTACAATATAGGTGTTAAATTTGTGTACAAAATTTTATCCAATTCTTTTTCTTTTTATAGCAGTGTTAATTTATATTGAAACATCCAGAAAGGCAGACTTTTTCTTAAGAGATTTTGCTCTAAATTTGGTGTGAAGACCTAATACCAAATTTCATCCATTTGGTCAAAAAGTTTTTGAAATATCTTTGTCAGGCAAATGGATGAAGAGACATCATTATTTTTGTCATCGAAATTTAATAATTATATTAATTAAAATTTAGTAAATGAAATGAATTATTTCAAGATTTTGTTCAATAAATATTAGTTAGTTTATAATCAATTTTGCCAAATTCATTACCATATAGTGCCCTTAATATGGTATCAAAAATACAAATCAATTTAAAAGTTTTTTTAATCAGTTTTTGGAGATGAAACTGAAAATATTAAAATATTGTACTGAATTTGAAAATACATCAGTATGCAAAATTTTAGAAACATGATGCATTAGTTATTGAGTGAAAAAATTGTTTACACAGTTTTCTTTATAAATCTGAAAGAAGTAAAATAAAAGTGTGGAAGAAGGATATAATTTTAGCGTTTCATATAAAAATTAAAAGCTTATATAAAATTAAAATTAAAGCTTTTATAAATTCTGTAAGTCGACATTTTTCGAGAGAAGTGTTATCATCATCCAATTTATGGACACTACTCGCCATAAGAAACTTTTTTTGTGTGTGTCTGCTTACATAAAAGTATATATGTTGCATCAAAAAAAAAAAAAGCTCAGCTCATATGGATAAGATTTCTAAAAGAAATTTACATTCTAACGTCACTCGGAATGTCTGTTTATAGATTTGTAAAAAGGATAAATTAAAACTGCTGTAAGCTAGGTAACGATAACTGATAACTAGTCTGAATATTATTATTACAATTTTGATGGAAAGTTTTCAAAGTAAAAAAAAAAAATCCAATTGCATTTTAGATTCACTCGGTAAAATAATTCGTCAAAAATTACGATAAAAGGAAATTATATTTATATACCTACTTTAGTTATTTGTAGTAACCGCACCTTCTTTATAAAATAGCTTCTTTTCTATTAATATATAAAATTTGTATTTAGAAACGACACGAGTTTGCCTAAAAATTAAAAAAAAAAGTATTTAAAAATTATCGGAAATGAAATATACAAGTAACTTTACCAATATATTCAATTAATTTTCATAACCTTGAAAGATCTTCATATTGTGTTATTTTCACAGCCGACAATTTAATTTATAAATAATTAAGCAATACTTTCATCGCGTTTGGACAGTATTTGTGGGAGTAAAACTTAATAAAATAATATAATTATTGAGTAAAAAAACTCGAACTATTTTTCTCTTTGTAGATAATGCAGTATTATGGATTTTGTTAAATAAGAAGATAAGGGAAACTTTATTAAAAAAACGACCCGTTTCCTCTCAATAAATCTGGAACTCTTTTCGCCAAAACGACGCCATATTCTTTTCTTTTCTTTTTTTTTGGAAAAAAAATTTCTAAAATAGAGCTATCTAGTTTGGAAGTTCCCCTTTACACTCGAGTCATCTTGATAAAATACGACAAATGTACTTTTTTCTCCTACCAGAAAACAGTTTTTAAGCCTAAATTACCTCCGCAATAAAGCAGACACTGTTTATATTGAACCACTTCGCTTTCTTTCCCCAATTTTGACCAGTCAAGCAACGAAACGAAAAAGTTATTAAGGAAAGAGGATGGGGAAAAAAAAAGAATAAAAGAAAAAAGGGCTAAGGTCCTTTTAAAATCGATTGTTTGAGTTTAGTGAAGAATGTAGAAGAAAGACAAAAAAAATGTCCCCGTATTAGTTAGGTTATCAGATAAAGGATGCATTAGTTGACCTTTCTACTGCAGCAGTCGTTGATAAATATATGGATAGCAAGAGGGCAATATTTATCTGGAAAAAAGACGAAATATACTTCTTTAATGTATGCAGTTATTATTTTGTCACTGAGTCTACTCTTTTGTAGTTTCAGGTTTGTCATTTGAATGGACATAGGAAAAGGTTGCTCCAAAATTGAAGAAAATTGAATTATGAGAAGATGGATTAAGAAAATACAATAAGAGCGTCATGAAAATGGTTTAATTACAATTGACAAAAACTATCTTAATAAATTTAAAAGAGTAAAAAGTTTATAAATAACAATTATCTTAATAAGTAAAGTGTTAACAATTACGATTATTTAAAACAATTAAATAGAATATATAATTAATAAATATCAATTATTTGAAAAAATAAAGTGTTAATTAAAATATATTTAAATTCATTCATAACGTAATACTTTCAATAAATAAATACAGCACACTCATATTTCTGAAAACAGTATTTTGCACTAATACATCAAAATAAAAATGAAAACTATGAGGGTTAATGTTTCTTAAAAAAGTAAGAAACATTTTATTGCTTTTATTTTGATAGACTGTATTGTCCATTTGTTAAAATTCTTAAAGAACGTTTAAGGTCTTGAACATTTTTTCTCTTCAGACCATTGAAAATAAAATGTAAAGAGAGTTAAAAAATAGAAAGCAATCCCTTTAAAAAAATAGATCTGAATTAACATAATAAATTCGAATTGCAGACAATATCTTATCATTATGTAAGCATGAAATTTAAGGATCCAGAGAAAGGGGTGCGCAAAGGATTATCACGAAATTCAAGTTAAAATAGAAAAATTCTATAATAAGGCACTTTGAACTTTAGATAATTATTAAATCATCTAATTTATTTTGTTCAAGGAATTCACTAAAAAATCAAAATATAGCATTATGAGAACAAATTTCATGAGAAGAATTATAATTATCTTTTAAAAGCAAAAATCTAAAATTTATGTAGCAAAATACATGATTACAAGTGATCTTTCTCCTCTAAATGCTTTAATCAGATTCCAGCATTAAAGGAAACCGACACCGAAGCTCAAAAGCTTATTGAAAAATCTGTAAAACTTGAGTTTAGTTTCACATGCCTTCCAAAAACAAAAACTTGGGAAACTGTCGGTTAGAGTACTGTTAATAGACTTCATATTATTTGACGTCTCATTGTTCCCTCAATACTCTCTCAACTTGAAAGGTGAAACATGCCATAAAAATATTTTTACATTTTAAAAAGTTATTAGGTTTGTTTTATGTCCCGTGAATCAACTTTTATAACAGCAGAATCGTATCCTTTTTCACACATTTTTATTCTTTGCAGCGGAATTGTGAATCATCATTATCTTTGAATTTTATGTATTAATTCTTACTTCCCAATAATTTCCAATTTTTTTTATTTCAATCATATGTTAGCTACAATTTTAGTAATACATTTGATAATCTGGTATAAGATAAGTCATATGTAAGACCAAAATTGGCTCTTTTCCAATAAATCCAGCAACATCATCAAATTCTCGATGAAATTCTTTACTACTACTGTTGAGAATTGAATTGATATTCATCGATCTTTTAAGAAAAGCCCTTTTACGAATAATCCAACTAACTGATGTTACATTCTGATGGCATTTAATTACATAATATTAAATTTAACAGAATTAATGCTGATGGTATTCAAAATATATACCTTAACTAAAATTCTGTTGATGATCTAGACTGGACCATGCTTAAATTAGTTCAGATAATCTATTATATTTTCAACTTGCTTTTAGTAACAAGTTATCCTGATAAAAAACTTTCATTCAGACAGTAATACAACCAGATAAACAATATAAATATAATCCTTTGACAAAATTTACAATTGAGAAGTATCTTTAAAATAGTTACTATCTATAAAACTGCCGTCTTTTTCAGAAAGTGCAAATATTAAAATAGTTAAAAAGCTTCAGTGATCGATTTTTTTGTCGCCTTCCACATCTAAAGTTTTAAGGAAAACAAATAAAGCACGACATATTTATAGGATTAGCAGTAAAATCCATTTTCACAATGATTAAAAAAGAAAATTTGTACAAAAATGTAATTTTTTTTTCTATTTATTTTTGTCCATAACATGAATATTTTTTGCAGCTAATAATTATAAAAAATACTTTATTCATCGTTTTGTTTATTAAAACTTTTAATAGGAAAAACTTATAAGTTAAGTTTATGACAAAATTAATTTAATGAAACTTAAAGCTCCTCTTCAATTTTACATTTGACAGAATTAATATAAATGGCCAAAAAATAATCGTAATAATCTTTTGGTTTCACTACATTTAAATTATAATTGTTTTACAGTATCTAAGATATTTTTGGAAAGAAACCTCAAATAACCAAATATAACGTTTTGCTAAAAACGTGAGCAAATTTTTAGCGACGTAACTTCAAAACTTTCACAATCATAAAACAACTTATTTTTATTAATCTTCAGGAAATAGTAAAAAAAAAAGAATTTTATTCAATCGTAAGTAGTTTAGTAACAAAAATCCCTAAATTACGAAATAGGGAATAAAATTTAAACAGGTAAAACTTTTGATAAGGAGGGTTGGAGTTTCAGTTTGTATAATTTGCAGGTAAATTAAACTCAAAAATTATTTAAGCGATATGAATTTTTTAAAAAAAATGTAAATAAGGAATTTGAAAGAGGAAAATGATTATATACAATGCTGCGGATTTATTTGATTTTATCAAGTATTTCCAAGCAATTTGTTTCCCTTCAATTCGACAAATTTGAAGGAATCGTCAATGAATAGCTAAACCACCAATAAAAGCAAAAAAAGTCATTATTTTAAAAATTGTTCGAGACTTAACTGTAGTCCACCATTTTGTTGGATTCATTGGCTTCGACGATTTATCGCCAAATTTTAATCCGTCGTCAATGGGTAATTAAACCGTTGGCGTCGGCGGTCTAATACTTAAGTACAGATTTTACAATAAACTAAGATTTCTATTAGAAATCGATGCAACCCTTTTTTTGTCGTTGGCCGTTAAAAAGTTTTATTGGGTGAAAAGAAGTAGGATTTATTGAAAATAATTCAACATTACCATTACATAATTACAATTTTTCATTATTAAATTCATTTTTTATTGTTTCTATTCATCCTAAAATTCCAAGATCAAAGACTTATGGGCTGTTATAGGATGCCGAAAAAAATTAAGCAGAAAACTCGTTAAAAACAATTTAAAAGACAAAAGGAATGTTTAAAAGGTTACTTTTCCAATATGAAAGATTACCAACAGATGGCATTCTTCTAGTTTTTTACTCAAGATGATAATATGTGAAAAACTTGAAGAAATTATATCAAATATAAATTGAAGAACAATTGTCTTTTGGAGCTTTTATTTTATTCAAACTACAGTATGAAAACTGCATAAAATTTAACAATTTTTAACTATATATAAGAAGATTCGTCACAACACCTGCCGAATTAAATAATTTAAAAACTAAATTATTGTTTAAAAATGTTATTTTAAAATTTAGTTGTAGTTAAATTTGGAGAAACAGAATTTTCTAGCTGAATGTTTCCAGATTGGTAAAAACCTTTTTTAAAAGGACCCTAAGAACTTTTAAAATTTATAAACAGAGAAAAAATAATCGAAAGAAAAATAAACAGTTAATAAAAAATAATTAATAGTCTTAACTAAAGAGCTTATGAGAAAGTTTTGAGGAGATCAGTCAAGTTGGCTGAAGCTAATAAAATAATAGAATATTTTATTATGTGATAACCCGATATTGTTTCGGTTTGAGGTTTTTGAGGTCTGAAAATGCATAGGCAACAAATTGGTGACTTATCGCTTTTGAAGAACTAATTTTTCGCTTTTAGTGTTATTAGAAGATAATATGAAAGATTGTCACATTTCACCATTTATCGCCAAAAAATTATTTAAAAATACAAATTTAATGTGCAACTCAAAAGTTTAAGCCATTGCGAACGCTGTTATATTTTTTTATTGTTGCTAAAATATTGTTATGATGTGAGAATATCATGTATTGGTTTGAGTTTTGAAAAATGAACGGGCAGAAAATTTGTGATTTATCGCTTTTGGGGCATCTATTTTTGTGCTTTTAGGGCTATTAGAAACTGGTAAAGATGGTTGTCACATTTGGGGATTTATCATCAACAAAAAGTTACAAATATGCTCGGATGCCTGCCGTACACCCGATTCTTGATATATCGACGTACGCGTATTCTGAGAGTCACATGATTGTTTCAAACGTGTTTAGATTGTTTAATGGCTTAAATTAATTAAGACAAACAATGCCGAAAAAATAATGTTCTCTTATGATAAACATGAAATGTAAGAGAGCAGATTTCAATTTTTATTAAATTTTTTTTATCCGCTGTGTCATTGTTTCTAAAAAAAAGTTCTTGCCTCTAAAAATAATTTCACCTCTAATCGCTATTTGAATCACTAATTCAGAGCTGCCTCACTATCTATTCGTTATCTTGTTTTTTAAGGTTATTTTTTTTACAATTTAGAAATAAAATATTTTTGTGAAAAAAATCATATGAAGATTAGTTTTACAATCACCTGATTTTGTAGAGCTGACAAAAATATTGACTAATCTCGATGGAGGCTCGGGAACTGCAGTCAAATTTCCGAAGAAAGTGGCCTGGAGTGCATCATCCTGGTACAACAAATCGTGAGCCATGCTGTGTCGCTACTCGCCCGCCGTCAAAAACACTGCAGCAATTTCATCGGAGACCTGAAGAAGAATGAAAGGATATTATTAATTACGATCATTATTCATAATAATTACAATGTAACATTTTAAAATTCAAGCAACATTCATTATTCCTCATGATACACAAAGAAGGATACTTTCTCTACTATTAATGGAGAATAAAGTCTTTGCCACGAAGAATAATATATGTTTTGGTATTCTATATTTCAGAATGTTTGACCCAAAGCCACCAAATTTGACATATTTTTATAATTGAATTGTGGCAATGTGCACTCAGGGTGATGTTTCATTTCGAGATCTGTATAAAGCCAGATTTTGATACCCACAATAGCTAGCTTTTCAGGTTGTAAAGTGGAAACAACATGGTGAAATTTTCTAATCTCCATGGTAATTCCGTCTTGTATAAACTGGTTTTCCACCTGGCCGAACCAAATCTCTGGACCTGCCCGCAAAAAGGGCGGAGCTTTTATGGCTACCTGATTGGTGAAGTAATATGTGGTACACATCTATTATCAGTCAAATGCACCGCTTTATCTACAGTAAAGTCAAATAGAAGCAAAAACATTGACATTGTTCCATCCGCTACAAAAATTGACATTGCCAACGCTATAACGTAGCTGAGCTGAATAATTTGAACTCCTGTTGCCAACACCACATTCCTTTTTGTGGTCCCAAAGAGTTTAATTGAATCAACAACTCTGAAACCTTTCGTCTAATGTTGCCCTGTTAGTCATGTTTTGTACTTATATTTAAGAATTCTTTTTAAAGGGGTTTTACTGACTTGCAAATAAATTCTTTTTAATTAAATATCTTAAAATTCTCAGTATCTTTCTTTATTAGATTAAAATAAAATCTCAGGAATTTCGGCTTCACTAAAAGGATTAACAGTAATTTGGTGTACAAATAAACACATTATTTTTCGATCGCTTTAAATAATTGTTTTGTTTCTATCTAAAAAAATACATTGTAATTGCAACTAAGGTGTTAATTTTAAAGAGGTATGATTATTATTTGACGTAGATAAATTGTTCAAGTAAACGAAGTTCATTATCCTAGTCAGATAATTTAAGCTTTTTGATTTCTTATAATTGAATTTAATTGTAATTCAATTTTATCAGCATCTGTAAACATAAAAAAATAATCTTTATTTTTCCACACAATTTTTTTATTTACTTTTATAGATTTTTAAATGATTTTTTGATGATAGCTATATTTTCTATTTCGAAAGTTCCATAGAAGGAAAAAAAACTTGAAAACTGTTATTACAGAATTTTTTTATCATGGAAGGATGGCAGCACATGAAAGTTCTTTAATGAAAATATCTTTTCGAGAATTTATTCTTTAATATACTGATTAAAAGCCAAATACGACTTCACAAATTATTAATGTCAAATGAAATCATTTTATCTGCAATTATTGAAAGTCTGATTTGAAACATTTTCTTGATAGACCGCATATCAAATAAAGAACGGCCTTTAAATGGCGTGGAACATTTACTTACGTCTTGAAATAGTTCAATAAAAAATGAGAAAATTAAAGTTTCAGCCCTTTTTTGTATCCAAACAAACTTTTTATTATTGAAATCAAATTCATTAATGAATAAATTTTTTTGGATTAATATTCTGAACTTTGAATGCTACGTAATATTCCACCGTTCTATGTAAAATTATTAAAAACATCCTCAGACACATCAGAAAACCTTAGTGGAATCTATTGTTGTAATTTAAACACGATATACTTAAGTCGTGCAATTATTTAAAGGTTAAGCAAGTAGAGTTTCTGGCAAGCAGCAATCAGACATACGGTTTTTCTTGGGCAAAAGTAAGATGTGGCAATTATGTTCCAGACATTCGTTAGACATGGTTTTCATGCTTGTAGCGAAGGAGTCTTTGTATCGTGAATTCACTGTTGATAAAAAGATTATTAGAATAGGTAAACTCACAAATGAACAAAAAGAATAGAGGATAGAAAGAAATATTTCGCTGTTTTCCTTAGATATAATCATGCATCTTATTTTTGTTATGCATAAATAAGTATTAGAATAATCTAAATTCATGCAATAAAAAAATACCGTTTTGCTGCCTCGATTTGCAACTCATAAAAGCAAATCACACAATTACATTAAGCCAAATAATTAGTTTTCTTGAAGAAAAAAAGGAAAAAATCCCTGATTACTTTATAACAAATCAAATTTTTCTACAGTAATTGCCATATTGCTTCCAAGATCCACACAATGCATACTCATCCTATATTTATCGCACATTAATAAAAAAAGAAGAAAAAAACCGTCCGTAATTTTCTTCCGGAAGCTAGGAACCTTTCTTTAAGGAACGGTAAGGGGAAAAACTTCGCGGAATAAAATAAAAAAAAAAGTAAATAAGACGGACTACACGGTTGTTTCCATTAGTTCCCTAAGTAACAGAGGAGAAAACTCATAATATTTTCCAGATCTCGCTTTTAGCCCTCCCCCTTTCTAAGCAGATAAGAGGGCTTTTGTTCTCCCCATATATCACGAAGCGGCAGGGGTGTGTGGGAAAAGTGTGTGCTAACAAACCCGAAATGATGTATTAGCTCAGCGTTATTGTTTTTCTGCCTAGTCACCTCTTATTCCTTGTGATTTGTTGGGAGGACGCCCTCGGGGCCTCGGCTCGTTTCTGAAGACAGATAAGGCAGGAATTTCAGAAATGGTGCTGCGTACGCGTTTCCTGAAATGGAATTGATTTAAGGAGATGCGGTTTCTTTCAGAGTCATCTAAAGATCATAGGCACTTTTGACGGAAAGGCGAACATTATGCTTTTGCACTTGTGGGAATTGTTTTAATACATGTACTTCTTACTCATGTAATCGAAAAGACAAGTCATAAAGGAAAACACATTTATGCTTTTATGTTTGATAATCATTCGTTTCCGATAGAAAAATAAATCCTTTTCCTCTCACTAGTAGGAACTGTTTCATCATGGTTTTTGATCATATGCACTCTTTGTTCGTTTCATAGAAGATAAATTTTTAAACTATTAAATACTTGTAATATCTGTTAGATAGATTAAAATTCTAAATGCTTGTAATCTTTCATTATTATATAAAATCGTAAATACTAGTTTACTCTATTATCTTACTAGGTAATTTAAAATCTGAAATGTGAGTGACCTTTATTATTTTATTAGATACCTTAAAATCTTAAATACTAATATTCTTTACCATCAATTTAAAATCTTAAATGCTTATAGCGCCTATTGTATAACTAGATAACATTTCGCTTTTGTAAATGACATTCATTGAAAATTTACTGATTTCTTGCTTTTCTCATAGATTCTATTTAAATTTGGGTATAAAATTATAACTTATAAACTGAAATTAAATAGTAACTAAGTTCAGAAACACAATAATTCTTGTTTAGCTGACAAATGTTTAAGAGATTCCTGTTCTTTCAAAGTTTTTATGTAATCATTTCTTCGTGAACCATGTAGCAATTGTAGTAGGAGAAGAAATTTATTTTTCTGAGTGGACGGTCTTATCTTAAATTTTTTTAATTTATCAAGGAGTAATTGGGGGCATATCTTATTTCTCTGTAGATAATATTTTCCTATTCCACGTGTAATTACATATTGTAAATAAAACTGTAAAATAAGTTTTTTTTACTGAATAAAGAGTGTAATAAGTTACCTTGTGGGAACTTGAAACAGACAGGTGTTTTCTTTTATTTTAAAAAGGAGAATAAGATTTTTCCTTTCCTCATTAAAATCCTCATATTTCAAGCTCATACCCCCATATTTTGTTTAAATTTCAGTCTTAGTCGCACAGAAATAGCATATATTATGTCATATACTCTGTTTAAAGCAATTAAATGATATTGTATGACTTTAAAATAACGGTATAAGGGATTTTCAGTGCGCATAAAATGAAAATTTGTCTTATTTGCAAACTATAGTCTGCAAACTTTGAGCTTGACGTTGAAGACGATGCTTTAGTGACAGAGTATTTCATTTGGTTTTAAACTTAATGTAAGACAAAGCGGAAAATAATGATCGACATTCAGTGAACATTTTGTTTCGATAAGTGTGAAGTCTCAATGAAATTATTTAGCCGAATCAGAAGTTTGGAGAGTTGTTGCCCTGTTAGAATGGGACCAAACGGAAGCAGAAGCCATTGGAAATTCATAAAGTATGATTTTTAATATCTGTAACCGTTATTTGGTGACTGGTAATATCAGAGCAAGAGCGTTCATGTGTGCCCAATGAAGATAGGTATTTAACTCTAACGACCCTAAGAGACCTAAATATGAACGTAAAACCAGCAATGTTCTTCAACAGCACCTTCGTTCTGCTACTGGCGCCACATTTTTCATACAAACTGTCCAAAATCGCCTACCGCCAGTTGATGTATGCTCGTCGACCAATAATGTATTTCACGTTAAAAGCAAAGCATCACCGCACACGCAGGGAGTGGACAAAAGAACATTGAATTACAAGAGAAATGAATGGCGCTATAATCTTTTCTCTAATTAGTCTCATTTTACTGTTAGACCTGATAATGTCTGCATTTTCATCTGGAGGAAAAGCAGCACTAGAAACAATCATGCGTTCGTGCACGAAAGAGTAAGATTTGGCTATGGAGGAGTGATGGTCTATGCTTGCATTTCCATTGATGGGCGCTGTCATCTCCATATCATTCCAAATGGAGCTCTGACCAGTAGTCGATATTCGTGTGAGACCTATTGTAGTCCCTTAAGCTGCAGAAATTGGAGATGACTTCATGTTAATGGACGAAAATTGCCAGCCACATCGTGCTGAATTGATGAACGAATTCATTTTGGAGAAAGTTTGAATTTCTGGACACCTTTCATCCCCCAAAATTCACCAAGAACTAGAATGAGCTATTCTGGAGAAGTGGGACAGAACACCACAGCCCCTTATTAATGGCCTCATTAGTTCGATGCCTCAAAGGTGTTAAATGTTGATGGCCATTCGAGGAAACTATGCGGCATACTAAAAATAATTTTTTATTTGTTTTTTTCTCTCTATTATGCACAAATTCTCTTTTTTGAATTCAAATACTCAATAAAATGTTTTTTTTCCCTACGAAACAAATGTCTTTTTTATCTCATTTAACCTAATTGTTTGTCAATAATGTATCAATTGAAACAATTCTGCAAGTTCAATCCACAGCCCTAATATCCTTTCAAGGGTTTTGGGCAGTGCATATAAAGCTCTAACAAATTTTAAACTGGATTTTAAAAGAATGACGTGCCAGAGTTCTAACTTGTAATATAACTGAATTCTTCGAAAATTTCCTTTTTAGCATACATTATTTATGAATTTTACATTTATTATGAATTAGTAGCATTTGTTCTATGAGGATATTTGCTGGTTTAATTTCAATAAAATCTTTTGTGCACAGTTTTTATTCATAGCAATTGTGATAAATTATTCTTACTCTACAAGTGTGATAAACATTTAAGCAATCCTTGCTATTTCAGTACCTCTGTTTCATTTTTATTATTTCATACATAAGATGTCATAGTAACATGAATGCAGAACTATCTACTTTTACTTATATTTTGAAGATTAATTTTTAAAAGCCTTATAGAATAGTGGTAATTATAAACCAGCATACTAAATATAATATCTTAGTGAGATCAAGAAAAACATGATAAAAAACAGTTAAAAACGATTAATTGTTATGGAAAATGAAAGGAAATAAACAGTCATTACATTTCTTGACTCTTAGAAATGAAAACGCTCGATTTTTTTAAGAACAAGAAAAAAAGCATACATTTCAGCACAACAACGAAAAGTAATATTGGAAATATTGCACAAAAATATTTTCAAAAGGGATGTCAAATTTCAAGAAAATATTTTATGGTGAAATTAAATTGATACATTTAAAAATATTTTTAATTTAAAGTGACGTGTAATATATTTTATAAGATGTTTCCAAAGTTATCAACAATTAACACCCCGATTTTTTTCTAAGTTTCATTTAGTTGACAGCCTTTTAAAAATTTACTTCAGTAATTTTAATTAAAATTTCAATTTTTTTTATCCCATCATCCAAAATTATGCCAAATTTGATTATTCTAGGCTCGACGATTTTCTCTGCAGAGGCCTTCAGAGTACATGAGTAGAATACATCAAAACATTTTCTTATATAATAACTGCATGAAGACGCACAAACTTATTAGATTATTGGAAAGATTGAGAAACTTTTTATGCGTTACCTTATTCTTACTAATCATGTATACTAAAACACGAAGAAACATACCTCCATTAATGACCTGTGCGCATTCTTTCCTGAGAGTATCATTTCGTCCAAAAGGAATTGCCTAACACGAACCATCATTATTGCGTTCAAAAATATAGCGAAAGTAAAACTGAGGGGTAAGCCATGCTAAGAAGGCAGACATTCATTCTCTCTGTGGAGCCTCTAATGGAAAAGGGCCACTTCCATACAGAAACGTGCTTCATCATGAAATGTTTACGTCGTGTGTGATACAATAGATTAGCAGGAGCGAATCCATCAACCTGCTCTATTTCTTCCCATTTGATTTCTCCCAGTGGAGATTTCTTAAAAGTTTAGAGTATGAGACTTCCTGGAAACAAATCCTCAGACGGCAAACCATAACAGCACGGTTTTGAGCAAGACCCAAAATGATACGATGGGGAGAGTATAAGACCGGTAATCCTAATGTGAAAATACATGCAACTGTTTATTCAGCTGCAGCACAACTTGGAATGTTTGGAAGAGTTTACTTACCCATGGTTAGCTGTTTTTAATATTGGAGATCCATTTCTTACCAACGTTTTGCATTTTAATACACTCGCCATTTGATAACTCAGTTTTGTAAATCTGCTTTCATTCGTTTTGTTTCCTCATATTTTCATAAAACTGTATTGGTTTTTTTGATCTTCCACACAGATGGCGTTGCTTTTTTTATTTACATAATGTATAATTGAAAATAGGGGGATACAATAAACTTTTTTTGCAAGGATGTGATTGTTTGAATTCCCTCATCTTTGTATAATGTAGCAAAACATTCTTTGAGTCGGAAGTTGGACCATTAAGACATTGCCATTCTAAGCTTTTAATTGCTCTTCCATTATGTGTTTGGTATGTACAAATTGATAAGTATATGACATTCTTGACATTAAATTTCTGTAAAAAATTGACGTGTATAGGTATACTCGATAATTCTAAAATCTGTCTTATCCCTTTGAATTAAGCTGCAATTATAATTTTATAACTAACTAATTATATGACTTTTACCATGACTCTTAATTTATAGCTATTATATCCACTGATTTACCTTAACCATTATATTTACCTTGTCTAATTTTTTATATATTTAAAATATTTTTATGACTAAAGAGTCGTCATGTTACTGGAGTGTGATACCTTAAAATGGCTAAATACTCCGTCATGCCCAATTAAATAACTAAGCACATAGGTGAATATTAGCCAGTTAACTGTTTTTGTTGACGAATATACTCGTCATAGAAAAAGTACATTTTGTTTTATGACAAGTTTATTTGTTGGGAGTAATAAGTAATGACTATTTTCAATTTGAATGACATTTTTAGTAAAAACTCAAACATAATCGTAAATGTCAAGACATTTAAAATATTTTGTGTAAAGGTCGAAATCAAAGGGAAAGTTTATTATACGCTGTACCATTCTTTGCTTAACACTATTATCAAATTGCAAATTAAAATGAAAATTAATTTTTTATCTTTCTTTTCCTTCATATGCAAAAAATATGTTGGTTTAAATAAATAATCAAATGCAATTATTGAAATAAAAAAATTAAAGTTATTTCAGTACAACATAATTTCATATTACACATACGGTTTGACGATTATATTCGTCATTGCTAAATGTTTGCGACACAATTTAGATACTTATTTTCCAAAGATGTCAAAACAGTTATCAGGTTAAATTATACATGATTTGTGTTCAAATAATCTAGGTTTATAACGCATCACTACATTAATTGTATTTTTAGGGCCTTTTCTCTAGTTAAAACCACAATAAATTATTATTAAATTAAGTTCACATGTTACTAAAATTATTTAAATATTACAAAAAAGTGTGATATTTGGAGACGAGAAAAAGAGTAAAATTAATTGTTTAAACTCTTTCTGTAAGATATTTTAAATGGCAGTAGAAATAAACTCAGTGGATAGATATATGAGGGTTTATATTAAAGCTTTATAGTTAACACATTAAACCCTTTAATCACTTTGGCCATACGCCATGCATGCATCGATTTATCTCATTTTTGCCTTTTTATACAACAAGCAAACTATTTATAATTGTTATAAAGCTATGTAAAAAGTGACAAAATCAATCAATAATGCAAATATTCAATGTGAATTCTCAATTGAATCAAAATGACAAATATTTCCGAAATTGAACATTGAATCAAATTTCATAGTAAAGAAAATAAATCAGTGAAGGGTTAAGAATGCGGAATAGAATTATTTCCCGAATTTATCACTAAAAAGATATAAAAAAAGAAATAAAAGCTAAAGTCAATTATGATATCAAGCCAAAAAATCATTTTACGTGCAAATGAAAAGAGAAAATATTGACGATCATCAAAATATTTAAAACACTTATTAGATCCTGCCGGATGAAGAAGACTTGATGCAAAAACTATAGCAGCTCGCGTGAACTTTTCTTTCATAAAATAAAAATAATTGTCTTTCATAAAATAAAAATAATTGTCTTTCATAAAAAAGCAGTTAGTTTTTCAAAACTTGTCTTTATTATGCAGAAAACAGAATTTTAAAGACGAAGAAAAAATTATGATACTAAAATGTTTTACGATTTAAAAAATACTAAAAAATAAATTCCTGGAATAAAATAAATTGATTCCCGACACTAAAGTGTGATATTTCTAAAGAATCAAATTCAGAAAAAGTTAAAGATTTAAAAAAAAATAAAATTTAATAACAATTTTGTATAGTTAAGTAGTTTTCGATGAAATAATTTAAAACGTGTTTCGAGATTCAATTTAGACATTTTTTACCAACGCGAAGCTTAATAAAATTTATTTATTCGAGAAGCTTTATGTCATTTTTAAAGTAATTTTTTACTTCTTACAAAAATATGCCAAAATTCCTAGTTTATTCAGTGCATAAATATAATAATAAATTTATTTATTTTACTCTCTCAAAAATGGAATAAATGGAAACTTTGTAAATGGAATGTTTTAAGTTTTTACATATTATTTACATTTTATCAATTTTTTTACTGTGTTATACAAAAACTTTCAATTATAATGATTGAATATAACAAAATATTTGTACTGTTTCAATGAAACAAAAAATAAGCGTTGTAACATTATTTTGTGAAAATGTAAGTTAAAAAAGAACTATTTATCTAAAAGCCTTGAAATTCGGTTTGGAGGCGACGGAAATTTCTTCTGATTGAAATCATTTGCTCCATAATCTATTATCAGAAAGAGAGAATCTTTATTCTAATGTAAAGATAATATACAACAAGACGTATTCAGAAAAATGACTATCCCTTTCCTCCATCATCTCGAAGCATATAGCTGTTCATTTAAAAATTTTAACCTATAGAAGGTTATGTTTATGAAATAATGTTCTATTTTTTCAGATGGAGTAAAAGTCTTACCAGATAATGATTTCTAATTTTTAATAAGGAAACAAACCAAATTTTTGATACATTGTCAAATATGAGATATGTATCTAATATTAAAGGTTAGTACATCACTTCTGTAATATTCCTCTGTCTCATATTCTAAAAGTAAACATTTGAACATAGATTCCAGATAAGCAAACAAAGATGGCCACAACACTGAATACATTTTGTTCTCTATATTTGTTTTATTTTTTAGACGAGCAAAATATGTAGTGAATTCTATATACACTAGTTTTGAGAAATAATACTTTCTTTAGAACTACTTTCAAAACTTTTCTTTCTTAACTTTTCTTAACTTAGATGAACAGTTTATGTTGTAACTCTCCCGGAAATTTCACCAGATATCTGTACACAATCTGCAAAACATAAGGTCTGAACGGATTTTTTTGTAAAGGATATTAATACGTTTTTAGTCTGTTTAATTTTAAGATATTTATATATTTCTCTATATATAGATATAAATCAAATTATTTTGTAAATTAAAATAGACAAAGTTAATCAATGCACTTTTAATTCACGTACAGAAAAACATTGAAAATATAATAAGTTTAAGATTTCGGAAATTCTAAAAAAAGCTTTCGATTATATTTAGTTATCCAGAAAGATATAATAATAATAAAATACTCTATAATTCTCAAAGATGTTAATATTAAATACATGTTTATGCAAATATATCCTAGATTATTAGATTAGAAAATCGGTGTTTCTTAATATTACTTTTCAATAAATTCATTATTTTTAAATTTTCCCTAAGCATGATTAATTCTGTCGGTGCAAGATCATCAATATGCGGCTCAATAATGATTACCCTGATTGTCTAAGCCAAGAACCATTTATCTGAAATTCATTAGTTTTATACGAAGAGGAATATTTATCAATCCTTCGCTCGATTCATCTCTCTATTTTTATTACATATAATGTGAACAAGGTATGTGTTAAATTCTTTCTATTAAAACATTGAGCCAGAATTAAAACTGCAACGAATTTTATTCAGAAAAAATAAAAAGAGATTATTCGTAAAAAATATCTGGTGAACTTGAAATAATCTTGACCATAAAAATCATCAAAAATTGAGTTGAAAATAACGTAGTTTTTTCATAAGTAAAATTTATTTAGGAGGCAAAATTTAGTATATATGTCTGTAAAACCAAAAATCGGTATTTTAAAATATATGTCAAGAGAATTTTGAATAAAATCTCACCTAAATTTAGCGTCATATATGCAAATAGGCTTAATAATTGCAGTGAATTATTATTTTTATTTACTTAAATAAAAGTAAAAGTAAATGACCTAGAGCTTAGAAATTTATAAAAAATGCATGCTTTTTTTTATTAATAGCCTCTCATAATTATATTTCTACACAGAAATAGATAAAAACAGATTTAACAGGTTCTTAACACTTATAAATATAAAATTTAATACGACTGAAATAAAAAGATTGTGTTATGGGTACTATGGTAAGAAAAAAAAACAAATCGATTTATGAAAATGGCAAAACATTCTTTACCATAGGGAATCCTGAAAAGTATATTCTTTAAAACTAACATGCATGAATTTTTCACTCTTTCCATTCTGCGCAAATCCCATATTTCTGTAATCAAATAGATATCCCCTAATTTAGGAGACTAAAACTGAAGAATCAATATTTTTGAAAGTATATATGCTTTCAGTTCTCATAACATAGGAATTATTGAGGTTAAAATTATTTTTAAAATTAGAGGTTTAATTATAGAAATTTATGTGTATGAATAACGAATTTTTTTATGTAAAAAATTAATATTTAAACACCTTATGCTTATGAGAGATAGCGATTTCCTAATAGAGTATGGAGATTATTCAATTCATTGAAAAATGATTCGATCGATCAATGGAAAATATTCAATTCATTGAAAATATCCAATTGCAAAACATTAAAGCATTCGAAGATTAATATTTAACACATCATGAGGATTGAAGTTTAGAAGCATAATATAGAATTATTCAAAACATCTCTGTAACTTGTTTTTGTGACAGTTTCTCAGATTTTAATTTAACAAGAGAAATTTCGGTATCTATTTCGTTATTTTAATGTACTGATAGTTGCGAGTAAAAAGAGACTGTTTTAATAGTGGAAATGAAGAAAATTTATATATTGTTAAATTTGGTGTACATGGAACCATATTTAGGAAATTTAAATAAAAAAATGATGAATAACAAGGATGAAGTGGAATTTTATGTGGTTATCGCATGACTAAAATATTGAATGTTCATAATTCCGATTATTTTCAATATAAGATAATGACTAATTGTTAAGCAGCAATTGCAAAATACTAATTCTCTGATCTGATCTGATCAGTATGTTGATGATAAGATGGGCATCCAAAGAATGGTTAATCCTTGATGGATTCTCTATCCACTTTAAGCCTTTTATGATATTCGAAAATTAATATTTTTGATAAAGGACTTACAAACACGTCAAAGGTTTTGCAGTGGAAACTGCATTATAGAAAACGTTTTATTGTACATTCTTCGTTACATTAAAATTTGTCATTTTTAAAAATTTTTCAGTTAAAATTCTTATATTATTTAATATTTTGTTTCAGAAAATGAAATACAGAGTAGTAACGCAGTAAATAACTTCGCGATTTTTCAAGTATTAATTTATCTCTACAATTAAAATAAAACTTAACAGTCTATTATAGCGTTTTTTTTAAAAAATTTCGCTCATACAATAATTTGTAATAGGCGAATTCAACAAAGTTTTTTTTGTCTTTTCAAAAATTAAGTTGAGATTTTTAAAAAAATAAATGCATTTTATACTAATAGTAACAATTTAAAAAGCCGGCTTGCTGGCACAGAGGTAGCGCGTCTGCCTCGTGTTCAGGAGGTCCCGGGTTCGAGTCCTGGTTCGGGCATGGTTGTTATTCTGTGTGCTATCTGTGAGATGTGTGAAAGTGCCCCCCTGTAAAAAGGGGTTGTGCAAGCGAATGAGATGAGTGTGTAGCAAAAGTCGTACTCTTGGCCCTAGTTGGCGCTACTTGAAACAAGAGACGCTTCACTCGGCTTAAATCTGCTGCTGGGTCCAGCAGCGAGCTTGTCCATAGGCGTGCCATTAGAAACAACAACAACAACAATTTAAAAAGTGAAACTGGGTGAACAAGCTGGTCATGAAAAGCAGCTAATAAAGCCATAAACTGATATAATCTGAGAAGAAATGGAAGTCATGGAAAATCTTGTGCCTACTGAGAAACAGTTAGTTAGCTGTGTAGGTCGACACAGAAATTGAAAAAAAAAATATTTCTCTCTAATCACAAAATTTGTGCGGATTTATGCATCTATCACAAATATCTTAGACTTTATCCAAAATATATACTATTGATCTGAGTACAACGATCTCATTGATTAAAGAGTCGAAGGATTTCTTGTTCCCAGAATTTATGAAACCTTGATGTGACCTAGTCCTTCACAGCGCCCCCGAGTTCGTTGTTTGAGTCGAAGCGCTTCGCTTTCAGATGTTTTTTCAGGGGATCAAGCACATGACAATCGAAGGAACGACATGTCCGGGCTGTAGGACCGACGATCGAGTTGCTCCCACTTGGCCAATTCCGCGTGTGCGATCCTAGAGACTAGATGGTAGGGTTGACGGGGTACCTAGCCCCGGCAGGGGCTTAACCCCAGTAATGACAGGTTGCAAGGGCATGGCTTTCAGTACACTACGTGGGGTATGGGATCCTAGAGATGTGTGGATGTACGATATTATATAGCAAAGCCACACCCACCGGTGAGTAGTCCCAGTTGTTTTGTTCTTGATGGACCTGCGTAGTCTTTGGAGTGTTTCACAGTACAGATCGTAGTTAATGGATCTTCAATGTTCGAAGAATTCAACAAGTTTCGGACCTTGGACGGCGAACTCAAAGACGCTGTGAAGGACAGGGTGTCGTCACTGCCACAGGAATCCTGGGAACAATGAATCTTTCGGCTCATTAATCAATGGGATATTTGTTCTCAGGCCTATGGTGGATACTTTGAATGAAGTCCTCATTTATACCATAGAGTCGTTTTGAACCTTTTCAATTGAACCCCTTGTATTATATAATATAAAATCCAAAAAATAAAAACTATCAATTTATTATTCCCCTCTAGATTTATTATATATACTGATTCTAAAAGCAGAATTGCATCTGTTAAGAATGTGCCATCGGAAGGTTCTAAATAGCTTGAGCATATATAATTGCCTCAAATATAAATCCTAAAATAAATTCTATTAGATTTCTGGACTTGTTGGAATTCAGGGAAAGAAAAAAGTTGACAAGGCATAAAAAAATTCAAGCCTAAAGAAAGAAAAAAAAATTCCATTATCCGATTCATTACAAGAAAAATAATTCAAAATAAATTTGGACTGCCTCTGTGGGAAAAGCTATCTACCCAAAACTATTTCAAATGCAGCCATCTATCAAGGGCTTCAAAAGTAAGATTCTAATCAGAAAGAAAGATCTCATTATAACGAGACTCAGAAACTCTCATTATCTCTCCACACCTATTTAACCCCAAAATATCTTTTGCATTCTGATCATACACCACTTTGTAATAAATACAATTCTGTTTTAACGGTTAAGGATATTCTGTGCTAATACCATGATTTTAGTAAAAATGGGAAAATTCATTTGTTTTTAACTTATATTTTAGATGACAATTCTCATTCAAATATTTTTGTCTAGTTAAAATATATCCAATTTTACATCACATTTAATTGTATCTTAAGAATGTTTGTTTTCATTTTTAGAATGAAAGCCAAGTTAAAAACAACACCAACAAAAATGTTTAGTGCAGAATGACCAAATCTGATCCTTGTGCCATGAATTTAAACCAAAAGAATATCTGGAATGACCTTATATTATTATAGAAAGTAGAATAATAGTAAACGTCCGAAATAGAATCTATCATCTAATTAGGAAGATAAGTAAACTCGCAGGTCAAGGAGTTAATGAATATTTGTTTACGCAAAGGATTGTTTGAATAGAAGGGATGTGATAATATTAAAAAAAAGATTTGTCAAACGATACGTGTGAAAATAAGCACAGAGAAACTGCAAAACAAAGAAACATAAGAATGATTTTATTTGTATGGCTCAATATTTGCATTCACTTTTTTTATTTTCCGGAGGGATTCCCTTGTCGTCCCTTTTAATCTTCTTTTGATTATCTTTCTTTCTTCTTCAAGGAGTTATGCTAATACTAAAACTCCGAAGAATGAAGAAAAGGAATTTGAGAAATCATAAACGTTGGTTTAAGTATTCCTTTGAGTTTTGTCAAAAAGGGTATTAGAAGGGCTCATATGACATTGCCATTATTAAATGAATGTCTATTTATACTTATTTTAGTACTTTTTTATGATTTGCTGTCAAAAATCGAATCAATACGCGTATAAAAAGGTTAGATTTGAAATTGTACGAGAAAAAAAAAGTTAACCAGACATCTTGCAGTTTATTAGAAAGGGATATCTAAAATGAGGAATTGAAATTTTTATAATGCAATGCACTAAAGATATTTTCTTTTATTATTAAATATGTATATAATATTGTCTTACATTTTATGTATATATAATTTAATGCAAATTTGATAGTATAAGTTTTTTTATTAGCTACAATTTAAGTGTATTTCATTAAACATTTTAGTACCATTGTCGATTAAAGGTATGTTATATTTTAATAATATTAAGATCAAATTCTAATTTCTGCATTTAAATGAACTACAAAATGGAATAACTTTAAGAACGACACTAATAAAGAAGCATTGAAATTCGGATGAGTTTTTAAAAAAGGTATTGTTATATTTTTATGAAACTGTAATTTGAATCCCTATCTAGGTTTTCAGCTTTTTATTTAAAAAACATTTTCCTTTAAAAACTGCTGTATTATTTTGTTAAACATACGTTCCTGAACTTTTATCTTATTAGAAGACATTCCGAGACATTTATTCCATTATTTAAAATTATTAAGCCATTACTCTATAATATTTTGCTAAATACATGCACCTAAACTTTCATGACATTAGAAGACTTCCCATGATACTAAATATTCCCTTATTTAAAATCTTCATTCATTAACTAAAGAAATTAATAATGGGAAAAATTAAATCTGCAACAAATAAATCTATTACTTATTCTCCAGTAAGATTCATTATTTGTCTAGAAAATGAAACCCAGCTTAAACCTCCAAAAGCCAAATAATATATATGGGGAGTAAAAGTCTAGTTTTTGGTATAGAATTGTAGAAACAACAAAGTGTTTCAACTCCATCTATTCTTTTCCAACTGCATAGTCTAGACTCTCAAGCCACTAAAAGAGCAGCAATTCGAAGAGAGAATAGAATATCTGATTTACACTTGTTTCCAGCCGATGAAATCTCTCTTCTATTTATATCTTCCAGAAAGGGATGTGTAGCTTCTTCGAAATCCCAATATCCCATTTTACCTAGACTATACGGGTATCATCTGGCAAATATTGGAAGACTTGATTTTCTCTCCAGAAACAGTAACATCCGGCTTATACAGTAAAAAATAACGAGTTGCCTATTTGTTTTACTGCATAGGATCAAAAGAATTTCTTTTCTTTATATTGCCTAGTTTATGTTTTTTTAGAGTTTCTTTTATGAATGAAAGAGACTTAAGTTTTGGTAGTAAAAAAAGAAGACAAGAAAAATTTGATAATGCCATATGGTAAAAAATTCATATATTTATTAACTGAATTGAATTCACCATATTTTGAAAATAAGGAGTTTTTATAAAATATTAGTCGATAACAGTGAGAAAAATATGAGGGGGGAGGATGAATAAAAACATTTTTCTCGTCTTTTTTTAAACTGATAAATATAAATTATTCTTTGTCGAATTACTTCATTAACTCGAAATATAGATAAATTTTCGAAATAAAGACTTTTTAACATTTGTAACCTAACTGACCAATATTATTGAAAGTAGGATGAATAACGGAAATTTTTAAATGTTTATACAAATTGCATGGTGAAGGATTATTCTTTCTTTGAATGGCAAATGAGGAACAGATCTATATGAAATGGTATATTGTGTCTAGAGTAGTTGCCGAGGTTGTTTCATGTAGAAAGATAAAGCACAGAGAATTTTTAAGGTTCTAGATAAATTGAAAGGATACAAAAATTCTTTCTTTTAAAATTATAAATGAAAAAATAATATTTAGTGAAATGTAAACTGTTTTTAAAACGGATCTGATTAAGAACTAAAGAAGGTTCGATGACAAACGTGCTTTTAATTGAAAGTTAAAAATGTCATACAAAATTTAATATTGCTATGCTTATTCTAACTAATTAAAAATCAATTTCAATAAAGTTTTTCACATTTTATAACAGTGTCTAAAACATTCGCTGCATTCATTAATCAGATTTCCAAAGATAATGTTAATGTACAATAAAATGAGTTAATAAGTCTTACATTCAACTTTTGTAGCTACGTCACTTTTCAGTTTATCATTCTATATTCTTATAATTTGAAAATGATTTTATAATAAAATTAAATAGTTTTTTGAGAAAATTAGCTTTAGGGATCATTATTTGTTAAAAGATACAAAGATTTGTAAAAAGATTAGGCGATAGATTGTATTATTTTAATTTTTGAACATAACGCCTTAAATATATGCTTTCCTTAAACACCAAATGAAATTTTAAATCGCGGAAAAATTGATCAATTCTTACCATATAAGATATTAATCATTTCCTGCTATTCAAACGAGAATTTCTAAAAGCTGTGCCTTCTTCAAACAAGAGAAGCATCGAGAGTTATTTAGATGGAGAAAAAACATTCAGTTTTAAGTTTTTCGAATGAAGTTGAATGTACACAGAAGTGATTTCTAGAAAATTTAAAACAACCATTAAGAACATTTTCTGCGATATATAGAGACCTTTACTTAAAAAAATCAACACAGAGTTTGTTTACTGCTATACGTCTTTATATCGCTGATTTTAAAAACGCTGATAGAATAATCATAATTTTAGAATTACAGAACATAACCAAGATTATCAAGATACATTTTGTATACAAGATTTAATCTGAAAATATAGTTTAAAACATTTTGACCAAAAAGGAATACTCCAGAATCTCTTCTTTAAGGATTAAACCCTATTTATCTATAAAATCCATAATCTAAAGAAATAATTGATACAAGACTATAAATTGAACAAAGTATATTTTGAAATTTTCGAAACATGTATTATAAAAATAAAATTAAAATTTCAGTTATTATATCTGTTATGATTATGAAATAATAATTTTTTTCAAATTATAAGTAATTTATTAGAAGAAAATAATTATTTCAATTAATATTTTTTTCTATTTTAACATTTTTGAAATAAAATAAGCACGATCATTTATTACTCTTCAAATGCTTTAACATGGTATAACTAATACATTTTAAATGAAAATTCCTTCTAACGAATATCTTTAGAAGTATTTTCCTACTCATTCCTTTCAGAAATTAAATTTAGCTGCTTTCAAAATCCTTAGCTAAAGGAAATAAATGGCCCTCGATCTAATCAATTTAATCAGTTGCCAGGTAAATGGCTCTTAAACTTCTAAAGCTTTCTTTCGCATGATTCCCAAACTTAACTCGTTGTCTTTGCATACACACTTGTCCTAATTAAAGGCAGAAGACCTTATCGGTCAGTTTAATGCAAGACTGAATTAGTTGTTTGATTCTTTGGAATGGCAGTAAGTGCCTCTCTAAGTGGCAAATAAATGAAAGGGCTCTCAAGATCTTTTAGGGGATGTATCTTTTCAAAGACAACTGATTTGTTATCGGAGAAAAGGTTTCATTATTAGCTGGTATTTAAATAGAATAAATCTTTTTTTTAATGTTGTAATAGATGCACTAGCCCTAAAATGATGGTATTTTCATCATAGTTTCAGAATAGAAATTGAATTATTATTTTTTCATATGTTTGGAAAATAATTTCCGAGTGCAAATTAATCGGTTAGGAATAATTTTCATGATTGCAAATGTATAGTTTCCGTTAAGATCATCATGTGCAAAATCATTACATCGATAGTCGCAAAGTATTTCTAGAAATAATTTATCAATTATTCTCCTTGATGACCTAAATTTCTCTTATACCAAATTAGCAGATTTTGTTCTCCGGCGTACGCCCAGAAAAAGGTGTTATTCTCTTTCGTTTTCTCACATAAAACTCTGTGTCTTGGGCAAGAACAAGAACGTTTTTCTTGCAAATGTTATTCTATTTAAAATCAGTGAGAGTAGTATTTCCGAATTTTTATTGTACCATCACAGTAAATGTCTTGTTTTTGTTATTTATGGCACTTTTATAAGTCAACTGACAGATCTACCAGCGCTTTAAGCCGAGTGAGCGGCTCTTGTTTTTTCAGTTGCCTCAACTAGGGCTAAGGGCACGATTTAACTACTTCATGAGCCACATTCGCTGGCATAAAACCTTTTTACAGTGAGGCACATTAATACACCTCAGGGAGAGAACACAAAAAAACAATAACCATGCCGAAACCGGGATTTAAACTCGTTAATCCTAGATCACGGGGAAGACACGTAACCCATGTGCCAAGCCATTAATAAAGTTCTTAAAACCTTTTATCCGCATACAATTTCGGACCCTTGGTAAGGAAGCTATATAATTAATATATTATTGAATATATAGCGATAATATGTATTTTGGACATCTTTTTGACTTATTATTGATATCAAAATTCGACACGAAACTACATTTTCCTTCTCAAGATAGCACACAGAACCTCATTGATTGAAAGCCTTATGTTACGAGCTATTGCATTTATATGCATGCGATGTACAGATGAATAGACGGTTAAACTTTTAGTGGACCAAATTCGATAATGATTTGAAATTATCGAGTTTACTTTTATTCCAACATGCAGCCAGACAGCCTGATAATTTATTACATTCAAAATTATATAGAAATGTACAAATTTGGTATTAAGTTCATGTGCCAAATTTCACCCGTCAAGCTCAAGGCTTTCCTTAAATATCGCGTTAAGAGATAGACAAGTAGACATAATTCGAGAATAAAGTTTTTAGGATTTGAGAAGATTCGTTAATTATTTGTCTATTATAATACTTTCTCTACAATACGTGAATAAGAAACTAAAAAGCATGTAGCAATTTGCAAAGCATGTAGCAAGAACTAAACAATATTTGTTGATGTAAGATAATTTTTTTTTCAATTTTGTAAGAATTTGTAAAAGCATATATAACCCTCCCAAAACACCCCCCCCCCCAAATTGCACGCCTTTTCATTTCATCCCTTTAATTAATCACTGATTTTTGAACCCCTAACTTTTCTCATCACACTATCACGGCTTATTTCCTTTGCACACAAATAACATTTCATTTCCAGTTATTTACGCCGAATTCAGTTACATCAGCAGATCCATGTTCATTCAATAACAGGTGGGCTGATGAGACATTTTGACCCATCCACCCCAGATGTCACCTTTCTAGTCGAACGAGAAATGATATTGATGACCAGGATATGAGACGCTGATAGAACCGCTCATGAAAAAGCTGCGAGTCAGCCGTTGCCGAGTTTTCTGGCGACAGCACTAATCCACCAGAGCACTACTATGATTGATATTAATGGGCATATTAAAAGGAAAGCGAAGATTCATTTCGCTCGTAAAAATAAGTTTTATTTGTCGAGCCTAGACTTTTCTGAAATGCATTTTGCCGTATAGAGAGGAAAGTCACTCAGTTACAAAGGTAGAAATCTTTTGTCACCAGGAAACGGTTCATTAATTTTCTGGAAGATTTTCTCGGTCTGTTGCTTTTTGCCAAACTTGCCTGCACATAAATATGGGCGTTATATATAGATTTCCAAAACATGCCTTCGCTTTCATTTCTGGGAAATTTGTTATTTTATCAAATGCAGCTATCTATATTTGTCAGTTTACAGAGCTATTTGAATGAATTGAAATCCCCGTCTTCAGAAATATATCCAAAATTACAGAAATTGAATTGTCTGTTCGATTTTACAACAACTCCAATAACTATATAAGATTGGTATCCATTTTCTATGTCAAGCAACAAAATTTTCAATTCCTTCTTAATATTTAAAAATAAATTACATATACCCTTTTTAACAGATTTGTTGAGTCTTCTTGAAGATTTACACCTGGACATAAATTCACTCATTTGAAGCACTTACATTGTTGATTCTCTAAGTATGACTGTAATTTAAGTTTTAATTTATTTCCCGTCTTTATCTTAAATTAGATCCTGTTATTTTATTCTAAAGTTATATTTTCTTACTGAAATCTCATTTATTATTTAATAATTTCCAAAAGAAGCTATCTAAAAGGGATGAATATTACGCTCTAAAAATGGATCAACAGGAATAAAAACGCCTACACAAGTCCTTCCAAAGACACCTAAGATTCCATTTTAAAAACTGATTCGGGTCGAAAAACTCCTTATTAAACAACAATATTCATTACCTAATCACTATTCAGAATTACGAAGTCTAATAAACTATCTATCAAAAATTATTAAAACGTGCAAACTAATTTAGAAGTAAAAAATATCTAGCTAAAAAATAGTCGAGCCTAAATAAATTCAATTTCCACGAAAGGTACTAAGCTATGATTTGAAAATTCTGTGTATTGCAAATTAGCTTTCCGATTCCAATTAGAATAGGGGATTCTGAGGCAAAAATCAACATCAAGTTTACCGGTTCTATATCTCCCTTCAAACTAATTTTGAACTTTAAAAATAAATCTTCTTTCCGAGTCTCCTCAAAAGCTTTAATGCTTCAACTCTTATCGCCTCGCCCTCTGCGGAAAGTACTTCAAAGGACAGCAAATCCTTTTCTGCATTCAGTCGATAACGAGAGAAGAGAGGCTCGACTTGGAGTCGAATTTTAGAGTGGGTTTCCGAACTAAAATTTTCTTAAAATAGAGAATGAAACAGTGGTTTCGCATTTTCATATTTTACTTTATTGAAACTATCATTTAGCTCATAACGCTACTAAATTTTAAAGAAAATTCATATAAATAAATAAATCTATATTTGAAACTAAGTTTAAGGGCTCAAAATATGCTTTATAAGAAAATAAATGGTTGAAATTTCTTCGTACTAATTAGGGCGGAATTAAGAGTACTCAATTATACAAATAAAACGACTTCCAGCTTTCAGATATTTCTAATTTGTAGATTTACCGTTAAATGATTTAAACTGTTTCTGAAAATGAGTTTTTCGTTAGAATCAAGTTTCAAAACTAAAATTCTCAGAGAGTAAGACGAGACCTTACCACTAAGCCACCACCACCAGACCATCGTTGCCGGCGTGTACTTTGGAGTGGGCATTTAATTATATACTTGCATTCATGTCATTCCTATTTCCTAATATTATAGCTTACTCATTTGTGAGTGAGCGAGGCCATTATAGGAAATAATTAGTCTAGCTTGAAGTTCCAGGTTATTCTTATATTATATCTGCAAATATATCATAGTTACTTGGTAAGATATCGACACAACTATATTTTTCAACCCATTGTACATCCTTAAAAGTAAAGGAAGTATGATACGTCACAGTACACGTCTACAAGATTTCAAACTGAATGTACTTAAACATTTAGAAAGTATTCAGTTTCAGAATTTTAAAAAAAATGTCGATTATGCCTCAGAGACTAAAAACTTTAAACAAATATAAATAATAAACAATGTAAGATTTAATACTATAAAAATAAAGTTATTAATTAAAAAAAATTAAATATGTTAAACTATATGTTTGCTAGATAATCTTACTCAACAACTATTTCAACACAGATGTATTTTTAAAAAAGTATTTTAAAATAAGCAATTTTTACAAAACATTGTAAAACAAATTCAATTTACCCATTGTTTTAAGAGTATTTTTTGGCAGGGAACATATCATAAAACAAATATTTTCTTTCCTTCTATTCCAAAATTAAAGTTTGGTTATTCAATAAAACACAAAAAAATATCATTTTCTGTTTAGTTTTAAAGCTCAATTTTACTTTAAATGAAACCTCCACTGGTTGAAATTTACATGAAAACTACCTTCCTTTAGGCAAATTTTACTATACTGAAACAAAAATCCATAAATAAAATAGCTTCTTCTGTTCTTAACTGCATTCGTTTTATTGAATATAAATATTCGTACATTCCTTCCACTGACAAAATAATTGATTTCACGACTTCCAATACCCTTTTTAAATCATTACTTGAATATTGATACACTTTGCCGAAGCAATAACATTTTTATGAAAGCCAAGAAGTCGCTAAAGTGCATATTACATTCTCCGAAGTTCCACTTTAAAAGTATTATTACTGCAAGGTCCACCTTTCCCGCAATAAAAGTTCTTGAGGTTGCTTAGCTGAAAAGCTCTCGGAATCTTCTCTTTAAAAGGTAAACACACGGCTATTCTGCAAATTAATTTCCCCAAACGAGCTATAACTTAAGTGACTCGCACAACTAAATTTTATAAATTTTCTCTCACGCCAAAGCAGACTTGGTAAAGTTTTGTGAAAGTTTTCCCAAGTCAGTTTAATGCATGAATTCATTGAAGGAAGTATTTACAACATAGATTGTATTAAAGCGGGTTATCTCACTTATATAATTGCCATTGGTTGATGTTAATTCGAGATGTCTTATGTAATGTATATAATATAATATAGGGAATCTCAATGACTTCGAAGAAATGGAGTAAATTCAAGTAAAAAAGGAAATTGTAAATGCTATAGAAAATGTTAATACCAAACAGTAAATTTCTAAAAAGATATTACATGTCAATTCTCAATAGAGTTAAGTCACATGAAAAAGAAATTGTACATGTTCAAGATGATAGTAAATCTACAAGGTTTAGTTTAATTAAATGATAGTTCCGCTTTAAATCATTCATAATTTTAAACCGCGGTCAGTATACGAGGACAACATTAGCTGGTAATCGTACTTCAAACTTCCAGCATTTAGACTTGACGGATATAACATGCACTAGACCCATTTATGAGGCGTTCTGCAGTGAAATCGGTTATCGAACCTTAAACCCTTGTTCTCGACGCAGAGACTTTATACCATGACCACTAAGATCCTTAAAAACTAAATAGTGAATTGAGTAAGAAATAAATATTAGGTTGGAAAAAAAGAAATCCATTATTATTTTACAGCCATCTACAAAGAAAATAATGGATTTCTTTCCATTATTTTCCATTTCTTTCCTTTATTTACTTTCCATATAAAATTTCGGAAAATAATGGAAAAAGAAATCAATTATTTTTTTGGTAGATGGCTGTAAAATAATAACGGACTCCTTTTTGCTCAACCTAATATATTATCAAATGTCTCAACTTAGTCAACACTTACAAATAGGACATACAGTTAAGATTATTACAATGCAATTATAGGACATACCAAACATGCAATTGTTGACGCGGTGGCTAATGTGAATATCGAATAGTACCTTTTGAGGAAATAAATGATATAAAACATTGCAATGATTTAAAAAAATCGAAAATAATTGATATAAAAAGGGCTGTACATACCTTTTTATACCCGATTACATATCCCTTTAACCTATAAAATGTACAGCAGTATGCAAATTTTATTTGCTGCAGTTCTAATGATGTGAATTCCTTAAGTAGATTCCAGTGTATTGAACAATGTTAACCTTTTAGAGAGAAGTAAATATAAGCCTCACAGTGCTCTAGTCTTTTCGCGTTCATGCGTCATCGCTTCTTTCTACTGCCGATTCATCTGTATTTCTAAAGCCTTTCAATTACTTTAACTGAATGAAAAGAGCTATGGAATGAATGATGGCAAAAGAAAATGGAATTAATAACTTTTTAAAGAGCTTATCATGGTTTATTGGGACCAGCAAGCTAATTCGCACAATGAAAATTACAGTAATTATTTTTTGAAATTCTCAGGTAATTACTTCACGTTTATGTTTTTTCAGAATTTTTATGAAACAATAATTTGAATAAATAAAAATTGAGCAATAATGAGAAATATATTAAATAAAAAACAATAATTTAATAAGCAATAAATTAAATCACTTGAGTTACATTATTATCCTGCCAGAACATGATGTTCATTTTGGGATGAGGTTTTTAGCGTCAACATAATTCCTTAGACGAAAAATAAAAATTTTATTATCTGCACGAGCTTCTCAAAATATTAGCTTTTAATAATGCATTGCCATTGTATTTACAAAAGTTCTGATTAAGAAAATAAATTAATGACTAGAACAAATAAAACCTAGAAAGTTGTCATTTTGATCGCTTGATTATATGAGAGGAAATAAATAAGAAATGTGAAATTTTTTTAAACAATAAGCGTGAAGCAAAATTTTTTGGATCGTTTGCAATATTAAAGTGACTCATTCAATGAAACCATTAAAATGAATAAAAATATCATTTAACTTGCACGTGCATGTGGTGCTTGGCCGTTCAAGAAATTGTGTTCTGGCATGATACATTGAAACATGCATACCAGATTTCATCTTAATTTTTTTTATTTACAAGCATGAGAAGAAAGAAACAAATACCTACAAAATGTTTCAATATAAATATTTTGAAAGAAAAATGAATGCTATTCATTTCTGAAAAATACATAAAGACTACCTTTTAGTAACGAGATAATTCAATTATTTTAATGGATAATTATATCTTTTCGAGCTTTATTTAAACCTCTAATTTCCGCAGCAGTTAAAATTTACGCCAGAATTCCCAATTAACGCGGGCTTCTAATTTTAGCGAAATTGCTTAAGTTTCACCTTTATATGTTCCATTGCGAGATCATGGTTCAAAAGATAAGGATGAATATACACGGCTATGAAATTTTAATTAGTTTCCCTTCTCTAAAGTTTCATTTTGTCTTCGCATTAAAATATGCCCTGAAATATATGCATTTTCCTCTCATTCCTCTCATATATGCATTTTCCTCTCTTATTTTTGATTCATGTTTTAAATTAAAGGCAAAGCTATGAAAGTTAAAAAGTTTTTCTTTGCAATATAATTTAAAAAATCATTTGTATTCTGAAAATATTTCTGTAGTTTTTACAAGAAAATATGATATTTTATTTAAATACGACATATTTTCCTGAATCAATCAATTTTAAAATCAAGCTTTCACCTGAATGTTAAATTTATGCGTATCAATTAAAAAGAATTAAAATGTCTCTCTTTAATATCAAGAGATTTAGAAAAAGCCTTGCGTTTCGGTATTTTGAATCATTCATAAGGTGGTACTTACGTATTAGACCGTCGATGTGCCAACGGTCGCCAACAACAGCGAGCCAATTTACTTAAGTACCCAGAACACTGATATCTTACCCCGCCATTGTTTGTCCATTTAGACGCATAATCTCATCTTATATCCATTCAAACACGCATTTTTAGGTGGAATAATTCCATAATTTTGGAAATACGTCACTGCGTCTTTTTCGTTTGGCAGGCAAATCCCAAATTTTAATCATTTTAACGAATCAAAAAATCAGAGCAGAAAAAGTGCTGGATGATCTTCTGCGAAACCAACAAAATGATGTATGGCAGTTAAGGTTTGCACAATTTTGAAAATAATGACGGTTGTTTGCCACTATTGGCAGTTTAGCAACTCATTGGCGACACTTTCAAATTTGGTGATAAAGATCGACGGCTTAATATGTAAGTACCCATAATTTTAAGTCTGTCAGTTAAGTGAGCATACTTTTATTTTTAGTTTATATTTCAATTGATACAAGGCCTTATTCAAAGAAGCACACAAATTTAAGATTGGTATCACAAGGCAAATTTGAATAAATATAAAAAAATATATATATTCTGCATTAAGGAATCTAAAGAACTGTTTATGTGAAAATTCTTTTCACTGTTTTGAATGAATTTTATAGATAACTTTTTAAGGACTGGAAATCGAAACTTCAGCTCATGTTTATATACAGGGTGGGTATTAAGTCGCTCGTGATCGACCGGTGGACCACCAAGACATTTAAGCGTTAACCATTTTACTATGACCTAAGACGCGTTTACTAAGAGAAACCAATTCTTATATTCCTATGTTACCCATTTGGTAATGTTGTGCCGAAAAACATAAATGAAAAAATAAATAATATATTCCCCTTATCTTTTGAGAAAAAGGAAGTTTGTCTTCTTCAAAATGACATAATTTTAAAACACTTAGTTCAGAAACTACGAATAACTTTTGGAATCTAATGGATGAAAAAAGTGACTTAATTTAAAAAAAAAATATGAATATCATTTAAAATAGTTCTTTGAGTCTATTTACTGGTGTGATTCTGCAATTTTAACGATGAATATAATTGAGACATATTGTCTTCGACTCATAGAAAACTCCTTAGAATTAGAGCGAGATTAGCATTTAGTGATTATTTGACGAGATATTCAAAATTGGTGCACAGTATTCAGATTAAGTATTTTACTAATTATGACTAGAAGAACTTAATAGAAAAAAAGATTTATTCTTTAATATAATTGATTCGTTTGATATTAAATGAGTCTTTTGATGTTATATTTGTGGCTATTATTATTATTGTATTTATGTAGGTAAGTACATATTACTACTAATAAGTTATATTAACTTAATTAGTAGTATATTATTACTACTAATTAAGTTATAATATGTTGTAATAAATATTGTAGATCCTTTTTCCCCCATCTCATCACACCTACACCTTTGAAGAAACCGCAATAATTTGAAAAAAAATTAGAAGTAGCCCGTACCCTGGAGAAATCTTCCCTCTCCTATTATAGGAACTAAAAAAAGGATTCAATTTAGAAATATATTATTTTTACATTGAAATTTATAATAATATAGTAAGAAAGAAAACCAATAAATATTTTCAGTGTTGTTTTCTTTCTTGTATGAAATGCAATACCGAAAGGAAAAAAATTGTTTGGCCTTTAGAAAAAGAATTCTTATTTTTGAATACATCTTTCAGAGAAGTTATCGCATTTTTTAGTTAAAATTTACTGCACATATGGAGTTGGTTTCAATGCCCAAACGTAGAAGGCACGCGGACTCTCTTTCTATCCATTATTATATGAAAAGAATTTCAGAAACAAAAATAAAAAATAGATGATAAATGACTTCCACTTCCGTCCTCGTTTCCAGCCCGCTATAAAAACTTAAATTGATCATAGGACATGCTTTGTTAAAATAAAATCTAAAAGAAATGGCAAGATTTTTATAAATTTTCGATCAGAAAATATTGAGCAGAAAGGATAAAAAATATTGAAAAGGTAGAAAATGTATTTGACTAGAAAAAAAAGGTGATAAAATGGGGTACGAGTGAATTTTTTTAAAGATGAAAATTAGTAAAATATGAAATGACAATATGTTTGTAAATTACAAAGGATTAACCGATGACTTCAACAGAAAATTTAAATGCTAGCAATAAAAACTAATATTAAAAAAAGCAATGTATTTTATATAATCATAAATCAGGGGAATAATTAAAAGTAAATTATATATATATATATATATATATATATATATATATATATATATATAATATATATATATAAACAAAATCGTATCTGGAACTTACAAAATGCTTTATTTTTTTAAATCTGTTGAACTTTTCATATATTAAATTATTTGAATAAACTCTTAAAAAGTTTTCAATCACATGACTATACTTATTTATCTTTGAATCTTTTGTGATATTTGTAGTAAATTTGAGAAAAATTACACTTTTGCACACACTCACACACTTATACCTCTACCAACAAATTATTAAACCCCAAAAACAATTTTTTTATTTCATTTTTTTATTTCGCTAAATGTCCGTTCAATTTCTTTAGTTTTAATATATGAGCTATCACATATTTAATCATTAACTTCAAAATAGGTCTGAAAAATATGGAAATGCACTGCTATATTGATCCAAATTTGATATATTTACCAAATGCTCATCAAATAACGTATATCTATTAAGAATGAGTGTATGTATGTTGGAATTCTACAGGTCAGGTTGGCCTTACAGTTAGCCAATATGTTGCATTTTGGAGGGTGGAAATGTGTATTTTCATTATAATTTACGAAAAATATATACCATTAAATTTATTTCGAAATGTGTTGAAAATTCAAAAGATTTTCTTTTCAATTATAACAATTTAATAGCTTTGTAAAATTTTCCTAAATTGTAGTATTTTTTTAAAAATGGATATTTTGTTTTAATTCCAAAAATAGTTAAAACCTTAAAAAATTTAAAGTCATTTTATTGCTTCATCACATGTTTAATCGCTATCTAACCATGAAGAATGAAATTTGAATTTGCAATACCATGAAAATTAAGAAAGAAACAAACCAATAATTACATTTCAAATTGTTTTATGATGGCAAGAGATTGATTTTGATTAGAAAAGTTCAGATTTATAATGAACATACCTAAACAATATAAAAATAAATAATTATTTTTTAATATTTAAAATTAAAGATTTTTCTAGAAGTATTTAATATTTAAAATTGTTTTTTCATCAAGATTATTTTCTTTTTCATGTAGATTAATTGATTAAAATTTTTCAGAAAGAGTTGAACAGCTGTGTTACACGTTATTGCCATATTAAAACTCCTTTAAATAATTTTTATCTTAAAAAATTATACGTCAAAAAAGGAAAGGATAACGTATAAAATAATTGTTTCAAAATCATTTTCCTAAAAAAAAGGAACGAGAAATGCTCAAAAATTTTGGAACGAGCAGTAAAATAAGTTATTTCATTTGCAAGGATTAATGTTTTCATTAATCCATGATTTATTTGCAGAAAACAAGCCGATTTTCTTCATTCGTATTTTTTAAAAATTAAAGTTGAGTGAAATTAAAAAACAAATAATAGCGATATAAAACAGACTTAAATGCAATAATTTCAAACAATTTTACTTAATAATTGATATTAAGGTTAATAGTGTCAATTTTCAGGTCATTTCTCAAACATTTAAAGAATTATGTAAAATTCTTTGGCACAGAGCACTGATACTGTATAGAATTGAAAAATAAAAAACAAAAATGACAAGTTTAAAAACAAATGAGCACATTATTTTATAATTTTATCACTCTATATAAAAGTAGAGCGGGAATAAATAATAAAAAAAATGAGATCTGTTATCTCAAATTTCATGTTATCATGTGAGAACATTATTATTTTTAAGACGTTGTTTGTTTGAATAAATTTAAGTCATTAACTAATTTAAATAGGTTTGAAACAATCATACGACTATCAGAAAACGCAAGTGTCGATATATCGATAATCGTGTTGATGGTGGACATTCGGCCGAGTTGTAACATATTTTGGTGATAAGCCGCCAAATGCGACAACCATCTTGACCATTTTCTAATAACCATAAAAGTGGAAAATTTATACCTGAGAAACGATAAATAGGCAATTAGTTAACGCATTTTGAGGCTTCTAAAATCTCTAACCTAAACAACATCATGTTCTCACATGATAATTAATGGCATGGCAAATATGAAGAATTCAGCTTCAGAAAACATAAACATATTGAACGAAATAACAAACATCGCAAAGTGCTATTATGCCGAAGTTTCAGATGAAATTTTCTATAAATATGCCTGAAAGGAAATAAAACATTCCCAAGCAAACATATCAGAATCCAACAAGAACATTCTTTCATTTGCAAAAGACAAACTTCAATACTTTCTAACTCGTACTGTGTTTATTTTAAGCTCAAACTTGGTGCATTCAATTGCTGCAGTATAAATATTGCTTGCTTTGGAGAAACCGTGCTCTATTTTACAAATAAAATCGATGCATTGACTGCAATATGGAGTATGTACGTTTCGAAATGAATGTTTAAAGGAAGAAAATAAAACAGAATAATTCAAAAATATAGAAGACAATATTTGAATGAGAATTCGGTACATACGTATAAGAACGTCGATCTTTATCGCCAAATTTAAAAGCGTCTCCAATGAGTTGGTAAACTGCCCAAAACTTCCATTATCTAAAAAATTGTTCAAACCTTAACTGTCGTTCGCCATTTTGTTGGTTTATCGTGAAATTTGAATCTGTCGCCAATAAGTTACTAAACCTTTGGCGAACGTTGACGTCGACGGTCTAATACGCAAGTACCGATTTCGCATGTTATCATTAAAGAAATGTTTAATTATTTTTAATTATTCTAAGCTACATTTTTTTAAAATTCGAAATGAAATTTTGTATATTACTATCATTTTGTAAAGAAAAAAGAAGAATATCAATATAGATTGTAGAAAGAAAGAAAGAAGCAACTTTTTCCAATATAATTTTTGAGAAAATAACAAGAATTGTTTCACTTTTACGTTCTGGAAGATAGTGATAAAATAATATTTTGCCTATTATTCCTATTTATGTGCATTTTATTTAAAGCTAATCTTTACTGTGTTGTGAAGTTAGTGCAATGGCGTTCTGGTGCCGGTGTATTACTTGCTAAATGAGGGTCGAAATAATCAAATATTTATAATGTAAATGAATTGAAAAAGGAATTACTTTTCCCAATTCCGGAAATGTGGACACATTAAGTAGAAGATATATTTGTATTATTGTGAGTAAAATATGAGTCAATTAATAAAATCATGTCATTATAAAAGGGTTAAAATATCGTACATAGAAATAAGAATGTCTCCTCCCTAATTTTAATTCAATTTGAAATGATTAATTAAATAAAACAGTTAATTTCAAAAAAATAAAATAAATCTCCTGAATTTTTAAATCACATGTATTTGGGACTATATGTATGAGGTTACCGAATTACTGTACTGAGTTATAAAATTATATAGAAACAGGAGACATTTTGTTTTTTAGTCTTTTTTTAAAAGGACAATATATTAAATTTTTGCATTAAAGTAATTATTTCCCATATTGTAGCCCTGTGTGCGAAATTTTTCAATTAATTTTAAACTAAATTCACGTTGACAAAATTTTACTGAACGGGCAAGAAAGCCAGATAATATTGTATTGCCATTCAGTTCTAGGCTATGTTGAAAGCTTCAAGTGGAGTTAATATAAAATCGATTGGAAAATTTGTGCCAAGTAGACTATCAAGACATTATGAAAACATGATAATAAAACATATGGAGTGGTTAAAAGAATGCAATCTCCTTTTTTAAAAATATTTATTTATTTATTTTCACATATAATAAGACATGGAATAATTGACAGTCTGCTCAGTAATCGCTTAAAACAAACACGAGCAACAGATATTACAGATATTGAGAACAAACCACATAGGTACAGCATTGTACCAGCAAGACAAAAAATTGAGGGGGGAATTAAGCACCCCTTCCCTAATAATACACACACATTACATATTATATATATATATATATATATATATATATAAAGATTTAAATGGTATACTAGTCTAATTAAGAAACAGGACAATTTGAAAATTATATTTTTGGCCTAATGACTTTTTTTTCGCAATGTTATTCAAGGAATATTAGTCATTTACTCATAATTATAACCTAATCCCAGGATTTAGCGGATTCCTATTTACAATACAAAAGAGAAAAAAAATGTTTCAGTTAATAACAAATTTTAACTCGAGATTATGACGAATTTCACGTTTCAGACCTTTTGTGGAAACAGCATGTGATAAAAATTCAAAAGCGCTTTGAAGTATATGAATGAAATTTGGTTTATGATCTTTACACCAAACTTGTAGATTTCTTTCACATTTTACACAAACGTTACTAAGAATAGTCTGATCTAATATAAATTAACACAAAAACTCCAAAACGAAGAGGGCTAGGGGGATAAAATTCGCTGCACAGATTTAATGGCTATTTCGTAGACACCCATCAAATTTTGAGTCAAATCTAGCAAAGGTTTGAACGTCTGTCAGTCTGTACTTTCGGAAGCATGTTAACGAGGTAACTTAACAAATAGTTTGATTTAAATATACCAATTTCGGTATGTAAATTAATGAATATAATTGCAGTTCTGTGCAAAATGTTCTTTTCTTTAGGTTTTCAAAAAATCATTCTGAACACAAATTCACCTTAATTAGAGAGTGTGCAAGAAAGTTTTCTAGAGACCAATCCCACTAGATTCTATTGTATTGTTTATAAGGTTTCCTTAAGAACCGACAAAAAATCAGTCGGTAAATCTTAAAATCAGAATGATGATGGTCACTCTAATATAACAAATTGTAATATAGGAAATTTAACAAGAAAACGACCAAACCGACAGAAAAAAAAGACCATCTCCGTATCATAGCTAAATTATAATGACATCAATTTTTTCCACATTGAGAACAAAACGATTTCGTGTCCAGCAGGAGTTATGGTGGTTCGGAAATCGCCTCCATCCCAGCAGTCTCTGCGAACGGCGACATTTCAATTTTCTTAGTCCGGAGATAATGAAAAACGACTCCTATTATTTCTGAAAACGTCTTGAAAGAAAAGATCGCGTGTCTGGCACGTGTTCAAGTATCAGGATCGTTAGTTAAGAGAGAACAGATAAGGGACAAAAACCTCTGCTGGCGATTCAGAGAGAAGACTAAATTTAATGTATCTGTCAAGTCAGCGGTATGGAAAGAGCTGATAAATAATTGAAAATTTATCGCTTTATGATACTTAGTTTCTAATATTTTATGATACATTGTATGCATAATATGTATTTTGAATGTTCCCACCAAATAAAAATAATTCGGTAAAAATATAAAATTTCTTTTGGTATTGGTATTATTTGAGTATTTTTATTAATATTATTAATATTTTTATTGGTATTATTTGTGTTTTGAGAATTTTTTGTTTTGGTATTAGAAGAAAGCACTTTTCTCCTTTCGACATTTTCTTCTGGTTAAATAATAAAATGAATTTCACATTCACCTTCATAGTAAAGAGAATCGGGTATGTATTTACATTCTCGTATGTATTGCCTTCTTTCCTCATATTTAAAAAGTAAAATTTTATAGAAATATGGATTGGCATGATACCCAGATTTGCTGAGTCAGATACAAAATGATAAATTTTATTCCACTGCATTTGATGGACACTTTTGAATCTGATATAACTAACAATTCTCTTTCCTAAGGTATAAAACTGGGTATTCAGCAAGTACTAGATACTAGATGATACCGAAATTCTATTGCAGAATTTTTAATCTGATATACCAAACAATTTTCCTTCCTGAGGTATGAAACCGGGTATTCAGCAAGTATCAGATACTAAATGATACTGATATTCGATTGCATTTGATATACTTTTGTATTTGATACAACTAACTATCAATTCTTTTTCCTGCGGAGTGAAGCCGAATATTCAGTGGATATCAAATACAGGATGATATTGGTACTCGATTACACCTGATATACTTTTGTATGTGATATAACTGGCAATCGATTCTCCTCCTTGCAGAATCGGATATTCAACAGGTTAGTACTTTCACTTGATTAGTGGGATCGTAGCTAACTTCCACTTGTATATAAGACTGGTATCTGATAGTGATTCGACTATTATTCCAAATTGGAATTTCTTGTCTTCGGAAGAGATTTTATAGTAATGGCTAGAATTTTGAAAATAATTGGCGAATTGAAAGGAAGAAGAAAGGAAATGCTTTCTTTTTACGATTAATGAAGTAGGCAAGGGTTTTTCACTGTATCAATTGTCACTAGAGGTAGAGTACAATATTGATTGGCGATATATATATAATTGAATATATCACGTTTTCTCATATTGCCATTACAATCAACCGGCGATCTATGCTACATCGATCTAATAACAGAATGATGTCATTCCAACCGATCAAGAACGAATGAGCTCTATTAGATTGTCCTTTGAATCCAAAAACTGATACCGTATAATACTATCAGCATGGTGTACTTGATATTTTTGCATATAAGATGCAAAATCTCACTATTATGAAACAAGTAATATAAAAAAATTAACTCAATTCCTACTAAGGTCAAAAAAGAACTTTTTTTATTTCAGTTATTTTTTGTTAAATAATTATAATTGTTGTTAATCTCGTGCTCCGCTTTACAACAGCAGAGGTGCAGTAGCATCTGAGGGTATGGAACTCAGAGCAGCCGGAGACAGAAATCTGAATTCTAGCTCACACACGTCATAAAACTTTTTTACGAGACGAACTTCATTCATTCATTTGCAAATCGTAAGTTATATCTGGAAAGGAGAACGATCACCTCGGACCCAGTACAACTGGAGGTATTACTCTCGACATGGAAAACTTTGTGGCTACGACAGATTTAACGTCCACCACCACCACCAATTTATTCAAAAATATCAATTTCTATCTACTTTTTTCATCATAATTTTAGGAATAAAAAATCATCTATCATTTTTAAGCTGTTTGGCTGTAATAGTATGTAGTTACGTGTAGAATATGAACTATAACACAGTAATTAAATATTCTATTTCCTATAATACAAATAAAAAATTTTTTCATTAAAGAATTTCGTACAAATTCAGATAGAATCTATAACATTATTGCAAAAACAATATAGAAAAATTTGTAAAAATGAATAATAATTATTTTTTAAATGATTATTTCCATTAATTAATTTAAGCCATTAACCAATTTAAACAGGTTTGAAAAAATTTCGAGATTTCTCTATCCCCCCCCAATGAAATTTTTTTAAATACTTCCATTTCCAATTTTTCTAAATGGTAAAAAAATTTTAGAAATCGACCGATTTTAAAATTTATAAATAAAAGGAATTTTGAGGAAAAGTTCACCATTACTAAGAAGCTATTGTATATTTGGTAAAATCTAATGAACGTAATGCAGATTGATTTTAAATTTATATTCTAATATTTGCAGTATTTTGAGAAATACAATTAGTAAAAAGGCACTTATTGTGTTATTAAAGAATAAATATAAGTCGCGTTTTAAAAATTGCAATAGTTAAGAAAGAGAATCCCCCCAACCCAAACGATAATATTCTGATCGAGAGATTAATTATTTAAAAGTAAAAAATCTTAAACCACTTGGAAGATGAAGTCATTTCATAGAAACGACAAACAAAAAGCAGTTGATAATAAATGTAATTAAATATTTCAATAAATACTGGGAAAACAAACCTCAAATATCATGGGTCAGGTGACTCGCTATCTACCAATAACAATATTATAT
>JAOUZG010017793.1:2150351-2177104 GCA_026289955.1 Argiope argentata | reverse complement strand
AGAGAGAGAGAGAGAGATAATTGTGGGAATTGGAATAACAATGCTAAAAATGGCAGTAAAATATATTTTATCATTTTATTAAATATTATTAAAAATAAGTTTTTTTTATTGTCTATATACTTTGCTACAATTTATAACTTCGTAACAGTTCAGAAAGCATCTTTGAATTAAATATTGGTTCTATTTGCTTATTCAATTTAACCGCCTAAGTGACATTTCATTATTAACATGGCAATCTTTCCAATGATGAATCACTTAGTAAGACCTAAATTGGTTCTTTCCAACTTGAACTGTATTCAGCAGCAAACTACAGCACTCGAGCATTCCGACAATTAGTGCTTTGACGCACGAATGGAGCAGCAATTGACGCATTGTTACTTGATTAATTGCTGAGAGAGCATTAGCGGGATTTCGGCGAAGACAGTGTATCTGGCCAGTAAGTGATGCATTGCGGACTGATAAGCCATTTGCATATATGCATTCTGCTATTTATTGGAGCTCAATGGAGTTGAATTGTGGAACGTATTGAGACAACTGTTATCCCAGGACCATTCAAATTACGCATCAATGACACCAATGTTTCAAATGGCTGAATGTAAACCATCCATCTGGCAACTGAAGAGGCAGGTTTAAACATGGAATGAAATGGAGCAAATAATTTTCATTAGACGCATTTATTATGTAGTAGTCGTCTTTGGCGACTAGTTGATTAGATAGAGATGTTAGTTATACTTAATTTTGGTTAAATAGTTCAGAAGTAATACCATCTCCACGATTCCGTCAAATTATCGGATATTAAAATCTTATAATCTTAATTGCCTTATATTTGGCCTATTTATTGTGTATATGAACCTATATAATGGAGATCAAACCCATCTCATCAGCGATATTAAAAACGTCAATGTGAGGCTCGTATATCTTCTACATTCTGCAGAACTATATTTTCATATTTTTAATTCAATAGTAAATTATATAGACATTAAACTAAACTCTTCTTTATCTTTTCGCAATGGGAAAAATCACAATTAATAGTTGATAAAAAATTTAAATCGTTTCCAATTTTAGGTAACACTGCATTGCACTCAAGAATATGTTGCAATCTTGGAAATTAGTTAAAAATTGCTTCAAATAAATTACCCAAAATATATAAAAATTCGCACGACTATAAGATTGATATCAGCAAGAATATAATTTTCCACATTTTCAATCAGAAACATTTTTGAGGAATATATCCAGATGTTAACTCGGGAAAACCTCAAAAATTTAACTTATTTTATTCCTAATATTATCTTAATCTTTCTCTCTATATATTTTTTTCAGATTTTCAATCGTTAATAAAATACTTTTTATTCATCCAATCAAGTTCAAGCAATTTTTTTTAATTTGTAGGGGAGGACTTTTGATGTTAATGCAGTTTTTGTTTCTAATATTAATTCATTAATTTTTATTAATTATTAAAAATAATTTTCTCCATTCATTTAGCAAATATCTCCGATGAAAATACATTATTAATTTCAGATTCTACACAAAAATAATACAATATTATAAATTTGCATTCTTCTTTATAATGATAATGATAAATTATCGTAAATCTAAGTATTTTATTCTTAATGAATAAATCAAGTATTCTAAATTAGAATTAGTAATCTTTTAGGATTCGATTTTTTTAAAAAATATTTTTCCCTATCTATAACCAGAAATCATTTTTATGGTTAGTTTTCTTGAATAATGGTTTGACATTTAATCATCATGAAACTATTCCGGGTTTACACTCGGCCAGTTGTAAGGCGGCAAGAACGAAGCGCATGCGTAGAAACGCTAAATAATGATGCTTGTTCGATAGCAATTAATTGTTCCGAAGAGATAATTACATGTCTCTGTACTGATTTTTTTTCTTATTGCGCATGCGTTTATAGAATTTTGTGGGGTTTTTTTTTTGGCGGAAATTTGATGACTTATCAGATTGCTTTCGACATTTTCTACAGTTTTTCAAATTTGGGTGCGTTGAATTTAAAAAATTTTTTTAACCTTGTTTCCTTGCTTATTATTTTAATACGGTACACAGAGAAAAGGAAATATTCAAAAACGCCAAAACCACAATTTATAGCCAAGCATGGAAAGTCTGAACCTGTCTTATAAAATTATTGCAAATATAAATTAACGCGTCTTATGACTAGCCTAGTATAAACCCGATATAATATCAAGTGAAATTATTATGAGAAAATTAGAAGAACTACTCGAAATAATTATATTTTAAAAATGTTATGAGGCTAGACATTTTCCAATAAATTTACACAGAAACTCATGTTGTGTGTTGTATAAGTTCTTCCATTAAAAACAATGAACTGTATGTAGTAAAAATATCATTGTTTAAATGGTCAATTTCTCGAGATGCAAATAAAGAACTTTTATGTTGGACTGTGAGAATTGTGAATGTACTTGAATGAAGTTCCTTTATAGAAGATGCTTGCTCGTCATTTTCGCGTTCTTTGTAATTATTTCACGAACGCCGGAAAGACATTCCATTTTTCCATTATTGTAATTAATTTACTGCTCCTGAGGAAATCATTTGCAGAAACGAGGCTTAAGTACCACAAAGATTATATTTTATGTGCCGCAGCAATAAGATTACTCTAAAATCAGAATGTATTTCTTTTACACAGGAATATACCTTTTCTTTTATTCGTTATTTCTAATAATTCTTTGCATTCATTCCTTTTATTTTGGACATAATAACGTTTTGAATTTACAAAAATGATATCGAAAAGAAAAAAATTACTATGATTTTAGGAAAATAACAATTAATGACGTCAATGTTTGTTAAGCAGCAAGATAAAAAGATTTGATTTCTGAGAATGTACAATATAATTGTTTTAATGTTTTTGTATGATAGTTTTTGTTTTATATTGGTCTGAATAGCATTAGTTCAAAACGAACCATTTTTATATAGCATCAGATAATATATAAAAGACATTTTATATTTAAAAGCAATACCAAAGAAGTCATGTTCATCATTACGTGTACATAATAAAAACTATGAAAATGAATTTAATACATCTTTTCGAGATTAACGATCACGTCTAGAAACTTCACACCCCAATCGATATCTGTAAATTTTTTTCTAAAAATGAAAGAAATTTTATTCTCCACTAAAAACCTTTAGGTGGATAATTTTCACTAAATATGGCAAATTTTTTTCTAGCTGGACTTACTGAAATCAATATAAGGAAAGTAAGCCTTTCATTGATTAAATAATTTACAAATTTATTATTTGAAATTTCTGGTAGCAAGTAAAGTGAATATAGATTTAATTGTAGATGCAAAAATAAATCGTGGAAATATAATTTTACGTGGAAATAATTCTCTTACCAAACAAGTTTCAACGGATGAACAACACTTAAATGGAACTATTTTCTAATTTTTAGTTCCGGTATAAAATATTGCATTTTAAAGTTATTAGTTATAAAACGCATACACCAAAAATAAATATGCAGGTCATTATAGGAATAGCAGCCTAGTAATTAAAAATAAACTAATAAACTAAGGGTAATAACAATGCCGGATTTCTTTTTCCCATTAAACAGGGTAGCACTAAAAAGTATACAAATGCAAATAAAAGAAGTTAAAATAACAATTTGAACTAAGATTCGGAATTAAATTTTAGATACCAAATTTTTGTTTCTAGGGATACAGAGAATGAACTGTCCATATTAATAATAAACTATTAGTCTCAGGATTGGAAAAAAATTGAAACTGAAAAATGCACATTTTAGCTAACATCATTAGCAATGGCTGGCATAACTAGCACTTTTTATATAAAATTTATAAAGTTTTACTACCCTCCCCACCACAAAAAAGCGTACAATTTTTCTTCGAAATATGAAAGGAAGTCGGAGCAACAGCTTTTAATTTATTATTTGAAACAAAACATCAGACTTTTTTTTATTTGTGAATATATACCATATCTTTCACAAATACAGTCTTTGATATGACAAAGCAATATTAAAAAATCAAGGTAATATCCATGGAAATCTGTACCTGATGTGGGGAGTGGTGAAAGAGGAGGGAGCAGACGCAAACAAAATGAAAAACTTACTTCCCTGTAAATACTCCCTAATAACGGAAGTCAGCTGGCGACTACCCTTTCCCTGATCCCTTCGGTCCATCGCTTCGGCTCTAACTATTTATCTCCCTCCCTATCTACAAAGATAGGTTCGATCGTTCGATCTGAAGGACCTTCCTGCCTCATCTAACCCACTACCCCTTTTTTTTTCTTTTGCCTTTCAACGGCCATGAGCTCAGGTGACGCGGACTGTCACGAATGTTTGCGGTTATCACGTCACGGCTGGAAGTCTCTGTCTGTCCCTGGAGCTACTTAATAATGGATGATCACGAGCTGACGAGGAAATTTCGAGCTACCTTAATGCGTGAAATGGACCTTTTTGTTTCACGGATTGATGAAGAGTTTAGGATGGATGATGGGATTCTTGATTAATGCTAGATGGTGTCGGATAATGTACAAGCATTTGCAAATTAATTCTGTCTGTCTCATGCTAAGTATCCTTCTTAAGTAAAGCAAAGTTAAAATTATCTTTTGTAACCATACGCTCAATTTATCATAGATGTCTGTGGTTGTCACTGCATGATCGGTATTTCGCAATCTCTTCACCAGCGGAGGGTTACACGAGAAATTTCATGCCACCATAAAGCACAAATCAGAGTTTTGTGTTATGGTCTTTGAAGAATATGGATAAGCTTATAGGTCAATAAGTCTCAGCGTTAAACAATATATCCACAATTGTAATGCACCAACTTAAAGTATTTCATCTTAGTTTATGAAAATTTCTTAAAACTTTGAAATTACTGCATTTAATTTATTTCAGATGATTGAGGTTTACATGCCATGGTCTTTATTTAGTTCTCAATAATTTGATAACAAGATAGATTTGTGAAGATCTATATTCAGTCCTCTGTTTTCCATATAAATTTTTGTAAACAGGACGATATAAATAGCGATCCCATTAATAATATTAAGTATTTTGTGAAATTTAGTACTAAATTCTGAGATAAAATGACATGAAATATATCATTTTTCAAAGGTCAACAAATGCAAATAGAGGACTTTCAAGTGTTCATTTTTTAGTTCTATAAAACGTCCATAAAAGTGGTTCGGATTTTCTATTTCTTAAAACTATCACTTGTAGAAGCTGTATCTCTGATTGCTATACTTCAGTCATTATCCTAAGTGCAAGGAAAAAGAATATTGATCTTCTTTGAGAAACTCAAGAAGTGAATAAAAATTATTTTCAAATAAATTGTATTAAGATTATATACGCATATGGTGAAATAGGTTAACGATTCTCAATTTTACCAGATCAAATTGAGATCGGTTTTTGAAAAGAAGACATTTATACCAAGCAAACTTGGGGTATATTACTTGTTAAAATAAAAATATATTGGTGAAATAAATCTAGAATGCAACTGAAAATATTAGTAGTCGAAATATAATTAATATATTAGTAGTTGAAATGTAATTAAGATGTAATTAAAATATTAGAAAGTTTCAGAAAAAAAGAGGATTTCAAACTTACAAATTAAAGAATATGTATAACGGATGTAAAATAAAACATTTTTATTATTAACATTCAAACAAATGAATGAATGAAGTTTCAGTTTACTTAAAATTTACATTTCCTTTTTAATTCTGTTGACATTCTGAATAATTTAGATAAATTTCCTTACTTCTTTTTAGTTCTTAATGATTATCTTTTGGAAAAAGTGAATCAAATTACATTTTTTGCTTTTATCGAATCACTGAAAAGTAGTAAGAGTATTCGAATTTCAGAACAGCAAATTACCTTTGACAAAATTCTATGTAAAAATTTCATTGTTGGAAAGAACTCTCTTTAGTTTTTTTTTTTTTGCGCAAAAAATTACATTTTTAGAGATATATATAAGTATTATTTTTCAGATTTCTGTTCATGGGATATTCATAAAAGCTTTTCAAAGGTTCAATGTAATAATTATGGTTATTATTGATGACACTTCAAAAAACAAAAAGTTAAAAATAAATCCCTTTTAAATTATTTCGTAAAAAAAACTAAAGATCTGAAACTATTTAATCTTTATAATGAAATTTCAAAAAAGCTTATATTAATACAGTGTGCAATAAAGATATTTTGAATGCGAAATTGTAATTATTGGCATTTTTGATTGATAGCAATGAGTGTGACAAAAGAAAAAGTGGTGCAAAGGAAGTTTCCCGTCCTTATAAAAGTATTGATTTTCTTTAGTGCTCAAGATTTAATTTAAAAGAAAAAGCCCTTTCATTTTATGTGCTTTTATATTTATTTCTAATTTTTTTCCTTTCAAAAAAGCGTTTCTTCTTTCATTTTTAGATAAAATCCATTCTCCACCTTTTCCACTTCATTAAAAGCGTCATTTTTTAATAAATTTATGGAAAAGTGTGGAAAATGTTTTTTTTTTGTAATTCTTTTTGTTTAGTTACTTTCGACGGATTTCTGACGAAAATAAACTTTTAATTTTGTTTAAGTTAATCTTTCGAATTTGCGATAAAATTTAAAATATATTGCAATTTCTTGGGAAGACGTATGTTTTTTTTTTATTCTGGAAGCTGTGGTGAAATAAAAATCCGATATAATAATTCAGCAGATTTCTAAGGTGATGTCCATACACACGTTGTTAGAATTAAAAATTATATTCCGTTTAAATTTATATTTCACTTCTATAGAATATTAGTTATTCTATCGACTTTTCAACATGAAGAAATTAAAATTCTAGTATCTACTTTGGGAGGTGTAGGTGATATTATCAAATTTTGAGAACAGTTGAATTTATTTTTTCACGCTCTTTATTTTAACTTGTTTGGCTTTAGAAAGCAAATATGAAAATTTATAATTAATTTTTTCCTTTATTTTCTAGAATTTTGGAATTTTGTACGTGTAATATACACTTAACACTCTTGGAGGGTAATGAACTACCAATTAGGCAATTCTCATAAGTGCGCCAGCTGGTAGTAAACTAAAGAAAAGTAGTTAAATAATATTTAATATAATGAGTAACAAATTAACTTATGCCAAGAATAATGTACTTTAAATAAAAAAATTCTAATTTTAATTTCATTATTAAAAATGTAACTGTAGAAACTGTTTTTATAAAATTAATTTTTCGTTCTTAGTTGAGAGCTTAATGTAATCAGCAACGCGTTCTGATATAGACAATATAATTTCACCTAAACATCCAATACATAATCTGAGCATAAAATCAGAATAGAAAGAAGATCTGAAAACAGTTTTTTTTTAAATTTAAAAGCTTTATACTTATATTTTTAATGAAAATAAATAGTATTTTTCAGACTATTTTATAAAATCTAACCAAATTTTTTCAGCAAAAAATTTATCTTAATTATTTGTCGGTTTCTATCACATATGTTGATGGCAGTAACATTTTGATCAAAATAATATAACTGTAATACATAAAATGTCAATGACAAATTAAAAACCAAATACAAAGTAAAAAGAATAAATTTTCTGCTGTTTTGCTTTCGGTAAAATCTTATGATTATATCTGTAGAATATAATGAAATAGAAAAAAAAGTGTAAAATACTAAATCATAAAAATATAATAGCTCTGATACTTGTCATAATTCAAGGTTGCATTTTTATATTAAAAAAATTTTGCTGAGTAAAATAAAAAACTACAAGTCAAGAAAAAAGAGTCCTACTGAAATAAAATGCAATTAATAAAAAAAGGCAATAAATGCAATTTTTTTCGACAAAGGCCGTAAATGTTTAACAAAACAAGCCATTTCTTTCAATATTTTAAATATAATTCATTGACTTCAATATTTTTTTTCGAAAATAAATTTAATATAATACTTTGTTTCCTGTAACTTCAAGCTTGATCATTTGTCCGTTTGATTACGGCTCAAAATTAAGGGGTCTGTTGCAAAATAACGTTGTTTCTCCTAAACGAGAAGTAAATGTAGCCAAATTAAATTGTCAAGATATCTCATCACTAACTTAATAGTTGCCATTTTCGTAACTCTCGAAATTTTCATTACAACTTCAAAATATCTAATTTCTGAAAGAGTTTTGTTCTTAAAAGGTGAAAAAAATTTACGGAAAGAAAATAACGGTCGGAAAAGTAATCAACACAGTTCATTAGTCTGTCAATTCATGTAAATCTGCCAATTAGGTCACTTTTAATGGCTTATCAAACCTTTATGAAAGGTTGGCAGTCTTCTTTTATCAAATAGTCAATTTAGTTTTACATTTTTAACGTAATTAATATATTGATGCTTCATATCATGTTAATTTTTTTATTTTTGTAATTGGCTACAGAATCTTATTTATTAAGATTCATGACTTGCATACGGCAGTCACGTTTATATGTTATTCACAAGAATATTCATATAGATATTTGCCTCTCGCAAAAACTCTAAAAAGTAAGTGAACATAAGGAAACAGATACGAATTTGATCTTTTATGCTTAACAAGATGTTGTATTTTGATTGATGTTCTGTCATTCATTTGTATAATATTGATTTCATGACAGTTAGATTAATAAAATTATTCAACCTATGGATTGATGTTTTTACCTGGTTGCCTAATCCACCAAATTGGAAATTCAGCACTAGTCATTTAATTTGTTATCATTTCTGAGAAGATATTACTTAAATGAAATAATTAGTCGAGTTATACAGACGTGTTCCATTTCTTCTTTAACGAGTGAGAAACCGTCCACATGTTCTGGACATTTTGACATATGATGTAGACATTGGACAATTTTGATACTTTTATATTAATTAAATAGGTGAAACGATACTTTTAAATTAATTTAAAAGGTGAAAAACTTGAATCTAAAAAATTTTTATCCTATAGTTAAAATTATAAAAATACCGTATAATTTTTTATACATTAAAAAAATCGACCAAGAAACTTGATATAGAGCCGCGTAATTTTCAAAATGATTTGTTTCAAAGAAAAATATTAGTTTGAGCATTATAATAAAGCTTAAATATTTAAAACAAAAAATATATTTTTTCAATATTTTAATACAGAAGAAATCGAAGACACCCTTTCGCAAAACTCCAATAATGGTCTTTCAAATTAGAGCACACATTTTACAAAATGTACCAGTGCCTAAACTGCTTTAAAAATCGAAGATATTATTGACACTATTTTTTTCCTTGTGGATTCGATAAAGCGTCTGAGAAATCCAAACCCAAGAAAGCGCAAAAGAAAAAGACGCAAACGTTTCTTCCGTTTCTTTTCGTATTGGGAAACTGAAATAGCCCGCACCCTTTTGAATTAAGTAACTTCTTCGCCTCCCCACCCCTTCCCGAGTGAATAATTTCCTCCGATCGTGCTAAGACGGCCGAAGGGTAACGCAACATCGCGTGCGCAAAATTTCTGCATCACGTGATACTTTGTAGTGATGAGAGAACCAAGATTTCGCTCCAGGGCGGCTCCAACTCTTTCCTTTGTAGCCCTACTTCATAACAGGCTAGACTCACGTGAAATGGAATTTATGGAAGCAACGGAAGTGTAAAGTTTTCAAGCAGCTATTGAAGAGATTAAGTTTCCATTGAATTTGAAGTTTGGAAGGATTTTAAGAAGTTTGGATTCAATAGCCAGGCTTTCTTTTGGTTGGAAGAAAGGCTGCTTCTTTTCCTCTTTTTTTATAACTCTAAAAAGGGTATTGAGGAATTTTCCTTTAATTGCTTTTGACGCTTTATGAAAAATTTCAGTACTAGATTTTGTTCTAAAACAGAAATAATTAATCTTGGTAGGCGCATGAAAAGATCTGCAAAATGTGCTCAAATCTTATGTCTTATATTGTTTTAAAGAATTAATTCTGTTTTTTAAAAAAAGAGTTTTGTAAAAAGAACCTCAGAATAATCTTTTCTAATTTTGAGCTTTCATGAAAATGCTACAAATATTTTAAATAATAGATTTTTTTAAGGATACATTGGAGATCTAGGTAAAATTTTCTAATTTCTTAGAAACAGCTCTGAAATTTCATAAAGATTTTATTATAGCGTACATCTGTTAAACAAAATTTCAACAAACTTAATTTGAAACCTTTTGGTTCTAGCCTGAATTGAGAATAATTTTTTTGATGTAATATTATATTAATCTTTGAATATCGTATTTGAACAGAAGATTATTATTTTAGCATTGATTAAGGAAAAGTTTAAAAAAATCAACAGTCTTATTGTCAAAGTCACTTACCAAATTTTTTTTCACTTAGCAAAATGCGTTTAAATATTCTTATGTTTATACATGGATATTCTTAATTTTATAAATGCATAATAAACACATTTTTTTCACAAATTTGATCAGCTTTTAATGATTATCTACAATTTGGTATAAAACCCAAATGCCGTTTGTCCTTTATCTAGCTCATTGAAATTTTTAATATATTATCAAGAATATGGACGATATATGTCAAGTCAAATACAAAATTATAGTCTGTCAGTGAAATTATAAATCAACTTCGAATTATACAGATATAAGTAAAATTAATAACCTTAAATAGTTAAAAAACAATAGAATATGATTTTAATAATAGAGGGCTGGTATAACCTGGTTAGCATGGCATGGAATTCACATCCCTTGGGTAGTGAGTTCAATACCCATCCGCTGAAGTCTCTCCGTGTACATGATGGCTGGTACAGTTACTGGTACTCCAAGTCGTGACAATACCAATGAGGATATTAGATCTTAGGTGATATTTCTCTAAATCGGGCTTAAATTATGATTGAATGAAAAGTATAAATGAAGTCAGCCGGCGAAAAGGGCTGTGACGCACGAGTAGGTAGACGCACTCTCGGCACTAGTTTGAGCAACTGAAACAAGATACACTAAAACTCAGCTTAAAATAGAAACTTCAACGGACTAGTCTATGACAAGTGCTACGAGCAACATTATAAAAATTAAAATATAAAAATAATTAATTAGTGATATTTTACAGTCTAAATGTGGGCACTTTAACTGAAGGTTCAAAGGAAAAAAATAAGGCGATATTAGGAGGACGGTCCCAAAAACAAACAACTATTAAAAAGAAAAAGTATGTTAAAAACACGAGAAAGCAAATTGATAGGAGGTTTTGCAGCAAAGCCCTAAATCTTTAGATGAAACGCTTTCACGTAACGAAGCAGCTTTTAGGTCATCCAACTTTTCAACTCAAATCCTATCCCAATCAAAGAAAATAAAGCGATAGCTCCAGTGAACTCAGCAGGAGATTTCCCTAAACAATCATTTCCAAGAAATCCTGCCGATTACAGAATTTCATCTTCAGATTAGACAACCATATTTTTCCCAGCAGGAGTTCACTCAAGTTTTCAAACATCCCCCCCTTCTCATAAAAAGACGGCATTGGAAACATTCTTCTAAAAATATACATAAGATTCCTACAAACGTTACCTGCATTGCTCAAAATTGCTTGGATATTTTTAGTATCCTTATTAAAATAAAATAAGGTAAAATCATATTTTTCCAGAAAACTGGCAAATATCACCTATGAAAACCAACATTTTTGATTTTCCCAATTGAAAATTCTGAAGAAACAGAGGAGTTAGGGGCATACGCATCCTCCCGAATCTGACTTTTTGAAGTTTAAATGATCAACAATATAGATTTAAAGAGGGCAGGAAAGACCAACTCAGTGATGAAAAATAGGCTTTAAAAATGCTGAAGTATATTATATCTACTCCCTGTAAATATAAAGGAGGCTTCTGGTGCCATAATTTACTAATGTTAAACAAATATATATGTTTTTTTTCTATCTCAATCAACTTTTCCGTAAGTTGCTGAATAATAGACAAATTACTCTTTTTAAAATCCACAGAGAAGAGTCAGACAGGAAACAAAACAAAGGTACCTGTAAAGCTGATGTAATGATACAATTTTGTAGAACTTAACAGTTAATGAAATTTTTCAATATCATTGACCATCTAATATTTATTTAAAAGTATTTCCATAGGGCATTTTCTTTGCGGTACACTTCAACAGCAGAACCGAGATCACAAATGAAATGCAGGAAACAAATTCAAATACCGATCAGCAGTATATTCACTTGGAAACACCAGATTACATTCCCCTTAGTGAACAATATGCAAGATCTAGAATTATTTGGAAAAACAGACTAATAAAACGAGCAAAAGCTTAATGTCTTGAATACATATGATAAGCTTAGTTAGATCAAGATAGACCACCAGCTTCATCGAAATCTTTCTAAAGATAAATGAAAAAGTGGTATCAACCAGAATTACAGAAAAATCTTATATAAAACAGTAATTAATCTTATGTTTCTAATGGAGAAGAAACATGGTATGTATCTATAAAAATAGTTCTTAAAATTAACCTAAGTAGAAAGAGTGTTTTTCTTCTAACACAAGCGTGTATCGAACGACAGGGAGATAATAGCCAAAGTTTCACTTTTAAAATTCTGTAAGAAAATGGCCACTGGGCATAATGACATCAAATTTGAACTGAAAAAACTTAAAGAATAGGAAAAGGGTATGTCAAAAGGAAAACGTTTCAAAGTGCATTTCAAGCAAGATAAATTCTGACATATACATCACAGGAATTATATTATGTGAAGTTCTTAAAACGAAGAGCTCGGATTGTTAGAAAAACTTGTAAACACAGGATAGCCAGACCTACATCAGAATTAAACTTCTTATGCCATTTATTGACAGTAGGAGTGATCTTCCGACAACTTTTTCACATACATTCCAATATGAACTTCATTCCATTAACTCTGTATAAAGTTTGAAACAAGGCCAAGGTCATGAATAACTTGCATCGTGTTGGTGAACGATAGTTACGAAATGTAAACTTTAGTTGAAAAATACTAGATTCACGCCTAATCTATCTATGAATCTATCTAGAATATGTATATTTACCGGGTGAATGACACCAAAATGTGACACGAAATTGCAGCTGTCGCAAGATAATATACCATATTCCACTTATTAAAATAATTGCATTTACATAAATGCTAAAGGACAAATGGTCAACTGTTTGACGAATTTGGTTCAAAACTTGATAATGATGCATATTTTGGATTTTTAACTTGCGTATTAAATTTTATTTGCCGAATCTTGCGTTTTTTAGCAATCTAATTTACTTGTACTCGATTATCCAATGAGACAGATGTTCTGAATTAATTTTTCTGATTCAAAATTTCAAAGAAATATACAAAGTTTATATTATATATCAAATTCAAATAACTTAAAATAATATTTTTTAAATACATTCTTCGTAAATGGGACATTGTGTCTACCGATATATAATTTATATTATATAAAGAGAGAGAGGTGAGAGCTTATTGTATGTTTAGCCTGTGTGTGTTTACATTCTCAGGGGCGGATATAGAGACTTCCCTCGAGGGGGAATTTTCAACAATGAAAGACTGGTTGATAGAAGCTGGATTCGCATTCTTTGGCTTGTGCATTCAAACCTCGCCGGACAAAGAAAGACTCCATGTACATAGTATAAATCTGTAGTAGTCACAAAGTCCTCCAAGTCGCTACAATGGATAGAAGATGATCATTATCATTCTCTGATTCAGGTCTAAATTGAGCGAGGGAATAAAATATATGAATTAAGTGCGTGCTGTGAAAAATGCTGTCAAGCAGGAGAAACTACGAAGTACTCTTAGCGCTAGATGGTGCTACTGAAACAAGGAACACAAACTCAGCTTAAATTTTCGTAAGAGGGCTTGTTTATGGCATCTGCCCTAAGCAACAACAGAAACAACACATTTCAAGGAATACCAAGTTTAAATCATCTACTAATTCAGATTTTAAGTTTTAGATTCCTCTGACATATTTATTAAATTATTTAATATAAAAAATCTACAAAAAAGCAGTTTTAAACTGAATTCATATCTCATTCCATTTTCATGTTGTTGCGTTCATAGAAAGTTGAAAATATAATTCTAAATGTAATCGTTTCTCAGCTCAAGGAAGCTGTGAAGCAGAAATTCCCGACTCTCGAGGCAAATCTTTTAAAAATTACTAAAATTTATTTTTTATATTTTATGGAAAGGAAGCTAAAAAATCTGAAACAAAAATGCATTAGACATTTTATATAGAGTCCAAATTTATAATTTACCGACAGGCAGATTTTAAGAAGAAAATGTCTCAGTCTCACAGAAATTCATGCAAATTACTTTTTGAACTTTTTCATTTTTTTCTTGACACCTCTGTGTTAACAAAATGTCACGAGAACCAACCAAAAAAAATCATGTCGGGAAATCTTTCGAAATGCTTGAAAAAGAAGAAATTTTTACCTTAATACGATGCTCTGCGGTTAGCCTCGAAACTGAATTTTAATCCCCTTTTCCGGTGTGCGAAAAAAGAAATCTACCGATGCTGCGAACTTTTTTCCCTTGCTAAGTCCATTTGCATTCCTATAGCATGCCGAATAGCAAGCAATTTCTTGGAACCAGAAGTTCTACAACACAATTTTCAGCCTGTATTCACATAGAAAAGGGATTTTTTCTGGGCGAAGTAGACGTAGAGTCACCCTGCTTTGTAAAAGTTCAATAGAAAACAGCAGATTTCCTAAAAAACTTATTGGATTAAAAACATAGGTTAAATTGATGAAACAGGCGATATATCGAGAAACATAAATATTACATGATATTATTGTGGCGCTAATTTATATATCGTAGCGAATAAACCTTCATCAAAGGAAATAATTCTATTAAAAATTTTAAATTTGAATTTCTGAATGGTGAAACAAGACTGCATTACTTTATATGCAAGATATTTTTCATCTTGCCACCTGTCGTTACATCTCAAAACTTTTCTTCTTTGACTTTTTTTTTTGTAACTCATGAAGGAATAATGGGAATCGTTAGTGTGTCTAAATCTATTAAAAAGTTAAAATCGCGGATTTCACACAAACTGATCTAACTGTTGTTGATCTGATTGGTATTCTATCAAAAATTAATTTTCAGTTCTTACTGACTATAAAATTTATCAATATTGGCTAAGATTCATAGAGATAAAAATCCAGCTATTCTATTATGAATTTTTCTTACCCTATTTGATTTGGGTGTCATTTTTTCTGCCTGTAATTTAGCGTGATCGCATATTGATTTTGAGATAAGAGCTACATAAAATTTTATTAAGGGAAAATCCTTAATACGTTCGGTGAGTGTTTTTGTAAGAAGTTCAACAGGCTCAATAGGAGATAAGAGGTAGCAACTCCTTATTCTAATAAAACACGAATACAAAATAGCAAAGAGCAGCTGAAACATATATTAGAATAGATCTTGCTTTAATAACTATTAAACAACCATAACGGTACAAAGATGACAGGGAACTTGCAAGAGATCCACACTGAAAAAAGAGGCTTCGCTCAGCCACTTGTTTGAATATAACTCAACTATCTGACTTACTACAGAACTGACTCTACGTTTCACTTTTTAGAGCTCCCGTAACAAGTAACTGAAAATTCTTCAAAATTACCCTAAATTCTAACAGATACATCCATGTAGTTAAAATTCCAGCAATATCGCAAAATTCCATTTTTGTCGACAAAAGGACGAAACATTCAATTTCTCAAAGACTTGGAGGGAATTTTTCAACATGTACAGATGAATATGTTAAAAACTTTGAAACATAATTTGTTCAAAGTCATTTACATACTGATTTTTATCCCTTTTTGACCTTGATTATTCGCGTTTTGTCACGTTACACAATTCTGTAGATAATTACAAATTCCCTGTTTTATCATTTATACGATTATAATCTAGCTCCAAAGGCTATTAACTTCTAATCGTTTTATTTTTCTATAAGTGGTTTATTTATTTTGAAAAACAACCTTAAGTTGTAACCTATAACCTTTAAGGAAAATAAAAAAATAAGGATATAAATTTTTTGCTTTATGTTTCATTAATTTCATTATGCAGATGAAATTATTCAGCTAAATTTAAAATTCGAATTAGAAAATTTTATTCTTTTGATGCTCTCTCAAACAAATAAAAAAGTTCATTGCTCTTTATGGACTCTTTCGAAGCTTCACACCACGTTTGAGGGAAAAATTGTGTCATGAGTCATCGATATCTTTTTAAATTAAAGAGCCTCGCATAAAAACACAACTGTTTTTAACTCAAATAATTAATTGTTTTTCTCACTCTTTCCAACGAGCGTCAAGGTAGTACTTCACTTTTTTTTTTCTTTCAGGAGATTTCAATAGTTGAAATATTCATTCATTAACCCTGCGAAATAATTTTTAAAAATATGGCACAATATTTTAATAAAGTGCATTCGACATATATATATATCAATCTTATTCTTTGTTTTGGCTTGATAGATGTGTAATTTTATTAGCTTTAATACGATTCTTTTTACAAAATTTACTATGCAAACAATGATATTGCGTTCCATCGCTGTATGCGTCATTGTTTGACTTTTAAATGCGGCATTCGAGGGACTTAAAAAAACTAAATCCTGCAGTTACTTGGCTAATAAAAAATTATTTAGCCTTCATCAAAATTTAAAATGTAATAAATTTATAATTTGAAGCCAATTCAATTAACAAATAAACAATTTTTAAAAATCAATTCCTATTTCGGATATTAGGAAATATTTTAGTCACTTTTTATTAAATAATTACAATTGTTATTCTCGTTGTTCCGCTTTACACCGATAGAAGGGGGTGCAGTAGCTTCTGAGGGTACGGACCCTGAAGCACCAGAATAACGATCACCTTTGATTCAGTACCTCCACTGGTATAACACTCGACATGGAGCACTTTGTGACTAGGTTCGAACTCGCAGCACAAGGGATGCGAATCCAACGCCTTACTAACCAGGCCCGACCTGACAATTACAGCTACTATAAAGAACTACAATAAAGGCGAGAAAAATAGTTTTTAATTAATTAATAAAAATAATGAATTATTATTTGAAAAACTGTATTAACATTAAATATCATCCACTACAAGTTAAAAAAAAACATTACTTGAACTTGATTGAATGAATAGAAAGTAATTTATTAGGGATTGAAAATGATATATATATATATATATATAGGGAGAGTGTGAGCTAATAGTAGGAATTGGAAAATGATATTCTATCATTTATTCCTTTTGGTTATTTTGTTATTGGTAGTATATAGGAAAAAATGAAATTCTGCCTGCAGCCAGCATAAATAAATCCCAAACAAATACCATTAACCCCTTAGCATGCATTAAAATGTGATTCACATTCTGAACCCTAATCTTGTTTCATATTCGATTGACACATTAAGCCGGCAGCAAATTTAATCCGCCGCAACCAACTGTCGTGGATCCGGATAGCCTAACGAACCTCTTATCAACTCTCACCTCTTTAGATCGTACTTGTTACGGAGGTAAGTCTGGACCCTGATTAGAGCCACGTCACCAGCAGAGGATTTAGATTGACGATGCCTTGCCTTCATGATTACGGTAGCATTATTAATGTAGTAGATGTGCCCTGCTTCATCGGGGCTCTGGATATAGATCTTGGAAGGCCAGAGATGTATTTCGGATATCAGAATTTCCATGAAATCGACAGCTTGCCCAGCACGGAGAGTTTTGGAGCAGACTTATAATAATGGATTTCGAGCAGATATATAATGATGGATACTAAATTTGTATGTTGCGCGTTTGTAGAATACACAAAAATAATTGCGTATATTGTTATAAATATTTGTGACGACGAAAGTGTTATATTATCATCTGCAAAAATAATAACACACCTACATTATATAAATTAATATTATTCATCATTGGTTTAAAATATTCCAGGGAAAAATAAATCAATTACAGTATTGATAATCTCTTTATATACTTCTAATTCTCCATTTTAAGTTAAAATGAAGAAACGTAAATTATGGTTCTAAATTAATCATTGGATAAAAAAAACTTTAATGAAATTTTAAAACAATTTTTGTTCCCATAAAGATTAGAAAAAGTGAATCATTCGTTTAAAAATTAGAAATTCTATTATAATGTTTTTCAAGAAATTGTCATTTAAAAAAAGATTTTACCTGTAATTAGTATAAAATTCTAAGTTCAAATCCACATAGGGAATTTTTTGAATTCTAATCATATTAAATACACAGTACATGATACAAATTTCTTATAATTTCTCCAACAGAGTATTTCGGGAATGTTGAAGTAATAATTCAACGGATAAAAGTATTCGATTCCCCTCCCTGGTGTACACCTCCGTCTTCGTCTAATAATCTCGATGATTGCTTGTTCAAAACTGAATGTCAATATACAATAAATCATCAATAATTTTCTTAGTTTTTAATGTAATAATAAAATAGCAAGAAATGAAACAGAACTAAACTGCAATTTAGATGGGAATCGAAAAAACGATCAGCACTTTAAATCAGGTCTGTTTTGATTGCAGCTGCAGAGCCTCTACATTTAAAGGGAGTAAAGAGTTGCCTTTAATCTTCCACAAATTAATCGAGGGTTTTCACTCATGAAAGTTGTAGTTAAAGAGAAAACTAATAAGTTTTGGCTACTTTCGCTGAAATTTCGTTTTACTTTGGATCTCATCAATGGATTAATACTAATAAATATTAAATTAAATTTTGATAATTAGCTTAAAATTCAACTTTTTGGATGCACCAGAGTTATGTTTTTAGACAATGAACTATTCAACTTCCTCGAGATTTGGCGTACGAAAGCAGCTTTAATGCCCCACACTAAATCAATGACGGATACTTAGCTTGAAATTGGTTCCAGCATTATAAAATACTTAAGCATTTTTTTTTTAGAAATTTGATTTTATTTTTTATTCGCTTATATTATTACGTAATTATTTTCGAAATCATTCTATGCATGAAATATTTTTTAAACTATTTTGTAAATTTCTGAATAAAACCTTAAAGAAACTTTTACATAATTTGTTTCATATATTCGTTCAGCAAGATATATTAACAGTTTCACTATGTTATCCGCTCATCAGCTTGCTTATTTATTGCGGACCCCTCCTCCATTGATATAAGAGAACAAATAATATATTTCATAAAAATATGGGTTATTTTTTCGCATAAATGTTTCATCTACACGTTATTATTTTTAATTATTTTTATTTTTGGATTTAAATTTTATTTATTATTTTCTTTTAGATTTAAATTTTTTTAACCCCTTCCTATTATTTTTTAAAGAAATAATATATACTATAAATAATACTCTGCACGTATGCCTCAATATGACAGGACTTTCCTTTCGGATTTTTTTCAACATTTTATTCTTTCCCAATTTAAAAATGACATAATAATCATGTTTTTATAACCATATAATAATATTTTATGGTTACAATGGATAATTCAATTTAATGTAAAATAATCAAATTCTCCATCCTCACAACATAGATTTTATTTTTAGATATCTCTTGTTTGATAAATGCCTTTCGAACGCTCCATTAATTCGCGAGCATACTTCCGTAAACAATTCTTCACGGTTAACTTCTAAAACACCATACACTGATTCTAAGTATCAAATATTTCATGGGAATATTTATTCATTATTTTGGAATTGAGAAGACAGTCCAATTTATCTCAGAGACAATATATACGGATTCATCTCTCTCTAGTAATCATTTAACCCTTTGAGAAATAATTCCAAAAAAATGGCGAAAGAACAATAGGAGTAGTTTGCATTTCATGTCATAGAGAATTCATTGAAGCGTCTGTGTATAATCTAATACGAGTTTTCATTTCGAGTTCCCGAGAAAAGGATAAAAAGAGGAATAAAAGACAATATGACAAAGAAAAAATAATTCGTTCCACTCTCACAAAACTTATAAAATTTTCCGGTCTCCGAATTTAATTTCATGTTTTTCGAGTCTTGTGAAAACAAATGAGTTTCGCAGAGAATGAAACGGACTTCTTTCTTAAGTACAAAATATGTTTTCTGAATGCGTGATTGTGAGACGGTGAAGAAAGATTCAATTTGTTAGTCAAAATGGCTCATCTCGTCTGAAATGAAAAGATTTTCGTGAACACTAGAAAGTGTAACTACGCCGAAAGCTCTTTTGTTTAAAAAGTTGTTTTGTTCGGAAATGCATTTCGAATATTATTCAAAAACTTGTCAATCAAGCTGTTGGAGACATTTATCGGATTTGGAAAGGCATGGCACTTTTTAACCCATTGTTGCATACAACTTTAAAGGGAAAAAAGACTTTTAAGGGGTAAAGCCTTTTTTCTATATACTTCACTAACAAATGCAATTTACATTTGCAATTTACAAACTTTAAAAAAACATTTCCTATCTTTCTGACAAAGGTTTTATTAAAACTTCGGGGGGGGGGGGCGTAAGCTTGGAGTTCCCACTTCCCTTCAAATTAAATATTTTCATTATATATATATAAGCATTTTTATTTGTGAATGTAGAAGGTGGTCGCGATGAAATAAATGACATTTTGAATTTTTGATCGCTTTATTCAATAACGGGAAGCAAGCATTACGTTCAAGCTGAAGCGACGAGAACACAGAACGACACAAAACGGAATGAGGAAAAGTTGATGAAACTTTTGTCCTTGTGAATATATACTTTTAGATTTCAATGGGAATCTTTGACACACGTCAATCACATGTACATCTTGTGTAAGGGAATCATAGGGATCTTTTAATGGAATGTATTTGGCAGGACGATTTTTATCCCTTCACCCGGAGCGTAGGAATTAGTCGACTTTCAGTCGATTCAGCAATTTTACAAACTTTTTGTTGAATTAATAAACTAAAAAAAGTGGAGGAAATTATAGAATATTTTTCGAATTTCTATGAGCTATATTAGAAAATAAGGATTTTAATTTGAATTTAAATAAGAGCTTAAAATATCATTACACACACACACACATTATATTATATATATTATATTCCTAAGTTGTTTAAAACAGCAAATTTTAATAGAATGAAAAAAAAGGCTTAATTGTGGATCAATTTCTTGGAGTTAATTTCAATATTTCGGGTATGCTTAGTTGGAATTGAAAAAATATTTGGAAAATTAAAGTAATATAGTACTTCAATTATATACAAACATTCTGGAATAATTTAATATAATTTCAATTCTAGAATACTTAATAATTAGAATGCTTTAACAATATTTATGATTCTGAAAATATGGTATTTTACATTAAAGAATTGGAGATTTTACTATTGAGGTTATTTTTTTACATCATACAAAATATGTTTTTGGCTTTAATAATATCATGCACATAAGTTTAACTGCCCATATTTATTACACATTGAACGAAGAACTTTTTAATGAACCTAAATGCGGGCGTACTTCCATAACAATGAAGGGGAAAAATACATTTCTAGTTAATCCCATCAGTTCTTACTTTTGAAGGAATGCCATTTTATACAGTGTGGCCCCTTAAATTTTTTACATTTTCCCTTAACCAAAAATTCATGGCACTAATAGACATAAAAATAATGGATACAGTAGCAAATGTACTGCGTTATATGTCTACTTACAGCGCCACCTGTCTGAAGCTTTAGTGTAAGCTTTCTTATCTCGAAACAGTGCAAAGAGAAACATTGATTACAAAATCGTAGAACGTTATTGATTTTATACAAAAAAGAGACCTTTCAAAATAAATACTGAAAAGGGAATGCTTAAAATGAGTGTTAGTTAATATTTCCAAAATTGAGCCAACATAAGACAAGAAATGCAATGTCTTGGGGGGATGATTGCCTTTTTCTAGTGGAAAAACTCAGAAAGAAAGAATATTTGACTTTTCTTTGAATGTTACAGGATTTCTGATGACTTACTGCATCTGCTTATATTGAAACACTAACTAAAATGTTAAAAAGTTCGCAAAGTGAAATTCAAACAATGATAAACTGTATTGCAGTTGATGGAGGGCAATTTCATAAACGAAATTAAAATTTTGTGATTAAAAAAGGCATTCTAGTTAACATGTTTTGTGATCAAAATTTCGAATAAACAGATGACAATTTTGAGTGCTTGGGTCTTAGTGTTAATTTGGACAATATGAATTTTTCTACAAAACTGAAAGTTTTTACAACTTAGAATTAGCATTCCCTCCCCCCACATTTTATTAACAATTTCGAAGAAAATCCGCAAACTCCAAGGTTTCCAACAAAAGTGTAGATGAAAGTCTTCTCATTACATATCGCATAGCCATTTTGGAGCACTTAGGCACCACTTTAAGGACTATAAATTCTATCGTTAAGAAGTTAGCAGAAGGCGTAAGGGATTTATGTGGACATACTACAAATTAATACATTATATGTGTGATGTTTAGAAAAGTAAATGCTCCCACGTACTGTTTAAATGCAAAGATAAATCAATAAAAGATAATCAATTTGATTAAGAGTAAATAAAGAATATGAAAAAATATGCCAAGATCTCTATATATAAAACAATGTTCCAAGTTATCTCAAATATGTAAATCACATTATTCTTAACAAAAGTAAGATGTTAAACACTTCTTGAATTATATTTCTCAATTCAAGACCATTGAATGAAGGGATTTTTATTTCGTTTGATAAGATTTGTTTAAAGAAATATTTTCTCGTTTCAGCTTCAAATTGATACGTTTTGCAAAGTAATGGCTCAGTTTCTATTTATAAATTTTGGTTATCATTATTACCTCGTATTCACTACAGATCACATTTCTCAATTTTAGAGTTTTCACTTAAAGAATTAAAGCATACTTTTATTAAAACATTTTTTATTTGCAAAATCCTCACAGTTCTCTTATTAATTATTTATATTATATTTTTTAAATAGTAATATTCTTTATTATATTAATAGTCTTCTTGATATTTTATTTCAATTTTTATTTCTTTACTCATTTATCTTTTTTATGCATGACAAAATTTCTTCATTCAACTTTTAAAAGGAATAATTAATTCTGGAAAATTTTATCATCGGTAAACTTACCACTTTCAATTTGGTTATTTAGAAATAGATATTTTGTTAAATATTCGCACTATTTTTTATATGTATAAACTCTCAATACTCTTTACATCTGAGTAAGAAAACGTCAATCATTAGACCTTAAACTTCGGTTTCCATTTAGCATATTTTTCAAGTAGTATCAAACAAAAGTGAAATTTTCCATAGCCATGTATTGCATTTAGTATAATAATTAAATTTAAATAATAATTTAACAAATACTCTAGGTGATGTTTTTCTCAAAGGCTGATATTTTGCCAATGAAATATTATGCTTTTATACACATACGGTTTTAATTTTACTTTTATTAATGACGGAAAATAATTGTAATCAAATATGTAATTTTTGAAAAGGTATTGCTACAAAAAATTATAATAGAAAAGTAAAACATATGCAAACAAAACGTTATTTTTGCTCTAATGATTATTAATAATTATTAATTTTTATAATAATCGAAAAAAATGCCTGAAATTTCAAATTCAAAGATCTTATCAACACTTTATATACAGCATAAACTCTTTTCTAATTTTCCACAACGATTTGATACCAGAATGTCCGAATAATATCGTGTTAATGCTAGTCATTAAATAAAGAGCACAAAATGTAGAAAAAGGTATTTAAATTCTTTTGCGGTATTCATTTGAAGTTATGGAATATTTTCAGTCTGCTATTTAATTCCATTAACTCTAAGGCTATTTAAAGGTTAAAAAAATCAATACAAATAAATTCTTTGCATACTTCATGACTAGAATTTTGTCAAAATTAAGCAATTCGGAGTTGAATAGTTTCTAGAATATTTAACACTTTCTTAAATAATCCAATTTTTATGTTCTTTTAATTTAAAAAGGGGGCTTTATTTTAAGCTATTGTTTTGTTTGATAGAAATGTGGTTTTTCCTCCAAAACAAGTGCTGCTGTAAAGCCCAAAACCAAATAATAGTAGTGAATGGGGAATTAAATTAATATTTTTGTAAAAGTATTAATTTTTATATTAAAATATAAAGTAACGTCTATTTTTCGAAATTTCTTTCCTCAAATATTCCTCACTTCAAATAAACTCACTTTAATTTATTAAAAATACTCACGAAGATTGTTTTAGAAATATTGAAAGGATTTCATTAAAATTTTGCATATAGGAAGTTTGAATATAGGCAAAAAACAAAGCATTCTGACTAAAAACAAAAGAAATTAAAGCATTCAATCTGGAGCAAATAAAGATTTATCAATTAATATTTTATCAAAAACTTTAAGATTTCGAAGTGTTTGAATTAAGCATAAAAATAATATCCCTGTCTAATATTTGATACTTATTTCTAGTTTGAAAATATCTATCATTCGCTACCAAGCTTTCTAAATAACTGCGTTTAAAAAGATATCAACCGTTGAATATAATCAAACTGATACTTTTTTTAGTTAGATGGGTATAAATCATTCATATTGAAAAAAAAAACTTTGAAATCAACTTTATTTTCGGCAATAAAAATTTATTTTTTCTTCGAATAGCGGAAATGAAATGAACCGGTTGAAGTTGTCTCCCCAAAACATTATTGCATGCTTTCTAATAAATGTTTAATCTTAGAGAATGCTTTTTAGTGCATTGGCGTACTATAAGACTTATTAACTTCTGGCGTGGATTTAGCGTTTTTACTGAATCTATTATAGCATTTTTGGCAAGTTATTTGGCGATTAATAGCATCCGAAAACTTAATTTATGTTTTAGAAGTGTCTTTTCCTTCCATTTAAAACTTTGTGTATGAGAAAGTAAAAATGGAGTATTCATTTAAAGGACTTATTTATAAATAATGTGTATATTTCCTGTCCTTTTATTTTGGAGCCACCTTTGGAAAATAATTTCTATCAAACTTTGAAAATATATTCGTCTACTCAGTGAAGATAGAAATGAATATTTTTTTTTTCCTCATAAGCATCATTGAAGGGGGAGGAGGACTTTTCTTGAATGTCCATGACGGGCAGATGGGCGAGCAGATACCTTGGCTGTAGACTGAAAGATTAAACACAGACGTAACATGTTTGTTGGCGCACGGCTGGAAGCCATATTTAAAGTTTGCCCTTTAAATTTTTCTTATCATTTTCAGAAAAATATATTTAGGTTATAAATTATAAGTGTAAAAAAGCTGAATACTTTTAGTAGGTTTCTTTTAGAGACACTATCTTTTGCTACCTCATGACAACAAAAAAGATTTTAGTGGAGTGGATGAAAAATGTGTATAAATATATGAAAGTTTTTTTTTTTTTTGAAATATCAAGAATTCATCAGATTTACTTAATATCGAAAGCAACATTTTTCAACTGTAATTCTTTTATATGAGATTAAGAGTTCCAGAATAATTATCAAAATTTCGTAAAGTGCTTTGACAGATACATTTCATGAAGGGAAATTAATTTAGTGAAAAAAACAGTCGCGATGGAGATAAAATTTGGTTGTTAAATAAATAAATTGGTTAATTCCTTTGCCCGTTTGAGTAAACTTGCATCTCTAAATCATTTTCTTCAAGGATATTTTTATAAAGATGGGACAGAAAAATTAAAAGCATATATATTCTTTTTTTAAATGATCTGTTGTACTATGATAAGATTCCGCTTGTATAACAATTTCTAGTTACTTACAAGGAGTAATTTATCTTTCCCTACCAGGCTGCAGAAGAACCTCTTTCTCCTTTTTATAATTATCTTCATTACTGTTTTTTTATTGTTGTTTCTAACACTTTTTAAAAAAGATAGATACAATTTCTGGATATAATCGTGAAAATACGAAGTATTAAAATTCCGTTTCTTACACAATAAAAGAAAAATAAATGCAAATCTTAGCAGATTAGAAGGTGCAACAAGCAAAAATATATTGATGTATCGAAAATATCATGAATGAAATATATACTTGGTATTAAAAAAATATTCTTCGTCACATGCATATTGTAAATTTTTTTAACTGTCGGCGTAAGGGCTTAGGGGTAACTCGTCTTCCTCGTGGTGTGGGCCTCCCGGGTTCGAGCCCTGGTTCGGGCATGGCTGTTCTTCTGTGAGGTGTGTGAATATTTCTCCCAGTAAAAATGGGTTGTGAAAGCGGATGTGAAGCATGAAGTAGCTAAGTCGCACGCTTGGTCCAAGCTGACGCTACTGAAGAACAAGAGACGCTCAATCGGCGCTTGTCCATGGCAAGTTGCCATTAATAACAACAAAAACAACAACAGATTTTTTAAACTGTGTTTTTAAACTATTTTTAACTTTTTAACTGTGTGCGGTGCTTTCTTTTCAAATATAAATTGAACACTTATTTTACAAATTTATAGAACTGGAATTAATTCTTTTTTTAAAAAATTGAAAAATAATCTCCATAAAAAGTGCAATTTTAAGAAATATTGGAACATATTCTTAGAGTTGATTTGGAAATGAAAAATTTGTAGTTATCACTAGCTTTCTATTGTAAAGAAAGTATTTATAAACTCGTAGAGCTCACTTGATGGTATGCAGTCGAATTTGAACTGTCCAGAGTACTCTGAATTACTATCTACAAATTTCCCAATCGATTTATATTCTATGTAAGCTATAAAGACTGTACAAAAAATCCCCGCAATTTATTATAAATATATATTCCGCTAAAGGACAGTGTCTCAACATTCTTCTTACTATTATAATATTTGAAAATGTAGAAACAATAATTTTAATCGCCATTATTCTAGAAGATGTTAAAATAACCCTTAGTTATTTATTACTCACCGTTTCAAAGAATTTTGGTTCTGATGCGTACTCTCATAAAATTTTATTACATATATATATA
>JAOUZG010017793.1:2121231-2149951 GCA_026289955.1 Argiope argentata | reverse complement strand
CAATCAATCTGTACACCACAGTGCAATCAATCTGTACACCACAGTGCCATCAATCTGTACACCACAGTGCCATCAATCTGTACATCACAGTGCCATCAATCTGTACATCACAGTGCCATCAATCTGTACACCACAGTGCCATCAATCTGTACACCACAGTGCCATCAATCTGTACATCACAGTGCCATCAATCTGTACATCACAGTGCAATCAACCTGTGCATCACAGTGCCATCAATCTGTACACAGGAATTAAATATCGTCGAAAGGTTCGAGATTCGAAACCCGATTCTAAATAAAATATCGACAGCCCACTTGAAGCTGGTACTCGATAAATATAAAAACAGATATCCTTCCCAGCTGGTGTGGTGTGGAAGTTTCAATGTAAACTTAATTGTTACTATCGATATTCGAACACAATTTAAAATATGAGATCCGCAAAGAAGTATATATAGCTTGCTGTTTCAAAACAGGAAGATGGAGCAAGTAACGATAAACTATTCTTTCAAGATCCGGATTGATAAAAGAATAGAATTCACAGATTTCAGATATAAATAAAGCAATTTTAAAACAATTTAATTTACGATAAGAATTTTGAAATATTTAAACTCTTGTTTTTATGCCTTATTTAAGAGTAATAATTTTTAAGTGCATTAAAAGAACACAAAACATCAGGGAGGAGTTAATATTGACAATGCCTTTTTAATTATTCAAATATTACAAATTTATATTTTATACAGAATTTGAAATGAATTTTATGAAAATTTAAAGAAAACAAATGCCCATAAAAGATAATTTGGAAGAATTAATAGTCTACAATCTTTATATAAGAAAGGAAGAACTATGAAAAGTGGTTTAAAATTAATTCAACTAAGAAAAGTGGTATTGAATTAATTTTAAACCAACTGCATGATGACTGCATATGATATAAAAATATTTAATATTGATTACATTTAGCAAAAATAGAAATTTGTTTTTTGATACGAATTTTAGGAAAATAGTTTTTTTTACATCTGACGTAGCACTGTGACATACCTACTTAAATCAAATAAAAAATACTTTTCACGATAACAAAATGAATTTTGTATTTTCTCTAGAATTCCATTCATAAAATGCTTATAATTCAAAATATTTTTTACTGTTAAACTGTTGATTCAATTTTCGAACTTTTAACAACTCAATTTTCATGAAGAGAGTGTGTAAATATTTGAAACTAATCTTCTCTGCTATGCATCTACTAAGCGTTTACAGCTAAAAATACATTTTTCTGTATTATAGCTGGAGTTGCACCTGTTTGCGTTATCTGAAATAAATTAGGGAACATATAAACTATTATGTAAGAGTTACGGTTAAGTTTTATAATAACAGTAGTAGACGGTTCATGAAGCAGGATATTTATTTAGTTTAGTTATATGTACTTTCGCTCTTGATATGATATGAGGGCTACTAATAAAAGAGATTAATTTTCCCCGAGAAAGGGAAATTCCTTTTCTTAACAAACTAATCTGAATTTCAAAGCGCAGCGCAAAAGTTAAAATAGCTTATTGCAATTTGCCGACTGACAGCTTTCAATGGCAAACAGATATAGCCAAAGGCAAAATATCCTAACATTACAGCTAACACTTCAAGTAACCATTGCTAACTTCCAGAGGGCAGGTAACATCTGGTCACCATGGAAACGCTCCTTTCTTTCATCAGAAAATGACGAGCAAAATCTCGAGGATCAAAGTTATTCTTTCTTTCTTTTAAGGAATGGGGAAAAAACCCGAGACTTCGGGAAATTTTTAGATCCACCGATTCATCCAGGACCTAAAAGGCAGCGGGAATCTCACTCCATGTTTTATTTTTCATTGTCTCAGCTTTAGTGTTTTCTGTTTTACTTCGTTCTTTCCAACTCTTTCAATCACTTCCGAAAAGAAAACGTTTCGTCACGTGGACTTTACTATAAGGGATGATCGTGAAGCCCACTCCACTACGGGCGTATTAAGGGTTAACTCCTCTTTTGAAAAGACTTCAAACTTATATTGCTCTGCAGTATCGAATGAAATTCCAAGAAGTTTTTTCATCTGAGGGCCGTTAGAGAACTATGAAAAGTAAAAAGAAAATGGTCAAAATTTGTTCCAAGTTCTCGAAATACTGCCTTGTTTAAAGAAAAATGGATATCAACATAGCCCGAAATGAATTTCAAAATTCTATGAATTACCTCACAGAGCATTAGTTTTCAGCACTTTTAAAGTTTGATTCGAATATTATTACTAAAATAATCAACATTTTATTCAGTTGTTAATTACTAGACTTCCGAAACTTAACGTATAAAACTAATAAATTTTATTCGTTAGATTTCAGAAGGTCTTCTCAAAACAATTTTCTTAACTAAAATACAAATTTTCATAACTAAAGATACATTTTGAAACGTTTGTAAAACGGAATATTATTGTAACTAAAAATAATACGTTTTGAAAAATAGTAATGATGGTGAATATATGTTTCATGCAATAAAGTTATAATTATTATTCATAAAAAAGTCATTTACAATATCAAATAGAGCAATTAACTTTATTTAATTCACTTTTAAATTTGAGTATCATTAGCAGTATTTAACATATGAAATTAATTACATCACCCACACAACTACCTTCTAAACTAAATATTTTTTACCTTATGATCCAGTTTATAATTTTTCAAATTTTGATAACTACTGATCGTATAATTTTCATTTTGTAGAAGAGTCGCATATTATTTTAACATATTTGCCGCAATAATTCGCATTTGAAATTTCAATCGTCTACCTATATTTAGAAGACCCTCTTTTTTCATATCCTAACCGCAGTAGAGAAAGAGGGGATCTAAATAGAAAATAAGCGTATTTAAGCGTGGTTACCAAACTCAATAAAAATATTGAATACTAAAACTTAAGTCAAAAACCAGAAAGCCATTTATGGTTTAATAAGAGAAGGAAAATCGTATAACAATTTGAGATAGCAATTCTATGAAATATTACAGAACCATTCTACAGTTTTCTTGTTCCTTTTAAAGTAATTTAATGTATTGGTCTCATTTCCAAATAAAGCATTAATGAGACCCCATATCACATATTTCTCAGCCATACGATGGTATGAGATTCATAAGATTTGCAATCAAAACTTCACCGAAGAGTATTAATACACAGAATATTACTCTACCAAGCGTAATCTACGAGCGGCAGAAAGGCCATCCGTTCATATATAGCTCAATCGAGTAACACAAGTACAATCGTCCTTTCATCTTTAATGTCACGGCCCAACAAGCGCGCCATGTCATTACTTTCTAGATGCCCAGTTGACATCCTCCTTGCGAGTCCATCCATCACGGACGGTCCGTTCCACACGATGACCTTTTAAATACTATTTGGGTGGGCCTCCCAGGGGACAGATAGCAACCTGTCAGAGAATTACTTCGGAAAAGGATATGAATGATATTGATTGGGAGGCGCAGGGAATTCTATTCTAAGACATCATTCTCTAATGAAAAGTTAGCAGCGGCGGAGAAGAATATTCTATGACGAATACTATAAAAGGTAACATTTTCACTCTCTCGAAATGGAATTTCATCATATGGCCGTTTTCTATAGCATCGAAGGTTAAATTTTGGTTATTAATCGAAATATTTTGAACTTTTTCAATGGCTGAAAATAGCTATTAAAGGAGACATTATAAATTTAATATTTTCACTTATTGGAACTGTGAAACTGTAAACGGTTTAAAGTTTAGCAAAAATAGTAGTAGTTATCTATACTTATAATAAAGCTCTATATGTGTGTGTGAGCGTGCGTGTGCATGTGTGAGGGAGGGAGGGAGGGAGTGTATGTGTGAGTGCTCTACATTCAAACCATTTGAGTTACAGCTACCAAATTTGGCAAATGTATAACTTACAGGTAGGGAAAGTGTACCGGGGAGTTATTTTTTCAAATTGTTAATTAGAATTTAAGAATTAAATAAAAAATGCTATCTCAAATTTCGTATCTTGTTAAAATATTATTTTTAGATATTGTTTATCTTAATTTAAATCATTAACCAGTTTAACAAGGCTTGAAACAATGATGTGATCACTATGCGCATTGAGAGAACCGGTTACATGACGGGTATTCGTGCCAGTTGAATCTTTTTGTTGATGACACGTTGCCAAATGCAACAACTATCTTAACCATTTCATAATAAACATAAATGTGGAAAAGAGCGATAAACTGCCCATTCCTTTTGTGGCTGCAGAAGCCTCAAACCAACACAAAATCATGTTCTCACAGAATAAACGCCTTTCAATAATAACAAAAAAAATGTAACAATGTTGTTAATGACTTAAACTAATGAATAAGAAAAATTTCTATTTTTGAATGATTTATTGGTGATAAATTGCTAAATACGACACAATTTTTTGCATTATTTTCTAATAACCCTAAAAAGGAAAAATGATGCAAAAAAGCGATAAATTGTAAATTTGTTGCCTACGCATTTTGAGGCTTCAAAACCTTCAAAAAAAGGCATCATGCTCTTGCATGATAAAATTTAAGCCAAATTAAGCATTTTGTCAAAAGTTTAAAGCCAAAAGTCAGCATTTCGTCACTAAGCCAAATTTAGTTAACATTTAGTTACTATCGTATATCTGTGTCATGCAAGGCGTTTTCTGGGATAATACCTTTGTTAGAGAGTAGATGAAAAAATTTTGAGGAGACCATCCCCACTGATTTGGTTTACATAGTTTTCCTGAAATTAATAATGGATTTTGGTTAAAATTTAATGTGAATATAATATAGCGATATGGATGTCAAATATCTAACTTTTTTCGTAAGTAATCTTTAATTTTTAAATTAAGTGCATACGAATAAATTTATTTTCAGTTTATTTGGACATAAGAAAGAAAATATGGAAACGAGAAAACAAAATTTTAATGTTGAATTTCTAAATTTTATTTATTTAATTGTGTAAAAACAAAAATGTTTATAAAAATAATGCACTCTTATTAACTATATTTATTGTTTCCCAATATAGGTTGCCTTCCAATTATAAGATAAAGGCAAATTTTCAAAAGAAAAAAAGCTTATTTTCTTCTATTCTGTTTAAATCGATATGAAACTGAGGAAACATCTCACAAGCCTCGAGAAATGCTTTGAAACTACCGAAGCTTATAAAGTTACAGTATCGGATTCCCAAGATGCTTAAAATATTGTATTTATTCGATGTTTTTCATCCTTTCAAAACCATCGACTTCTTTTCAATTACCGTTTGAAAGATTCTACTTCGCATTTTTATCCCTCAGGGGTCAAAGCAATGTCCAAAAGAAGATAAGTTGTTGCAGGAAATGAAATTATTCTTTCGGGGAAAGGGAGAATAATTCATAACCGAACATTTTTAGGTCATGATTCAAAATTAGAAAGAATTTGTCTGTCTTTCCAAAGTATTTTACAAGAAAAAATGTCGAGCATAAAAGAAAGACGTCACGAGTTTACGAAGAAATGTACGCCTCTTTATGAAGTATTTAAAAAGCTTTTATGATGCGAAAGGATTTTAGAAAAGAAAAAGATTTTTTATACGTCAAAGAAAAGTTTAATGTTAGAAGAAAAGAGTAAATCAGACCTCGCTAAACCTTTTCATCATGGGTGGAACAAAGATTCTACTAATATGGTTTTAATTTTTGGTATTTATAACATGAAAAAAAAGCATTCAAAGCCTTAATCCCTAAATATCGAATAAACATAGTCTAAAAAATTCATGACTTCGGATTTGTATATTAAAAGTGTATTCTCTTAGGAATTTTATGGTTATCAGTTTTAATGGGCATTTTAGATCAGATGTATATCAGTCTTGTGTCCATAATCGCCAGAGCCCCATTTGTTTTGAAAAAGAGGATATACCAATTTGATACAAAGTATTATTTTGATTCAATCTCGATCATTTTTCTGCCCTTTCCATGATAGTAGCAAAAGTGAAATTTTAACTATCTCATTAATATTATATATATATATATATATATATATATATATATATATATATATATATATATATATATATATATATATATATAAACAATTTTAAAAGAGGTATATAATAAATTGCCATTTTCAGCTGAAGAAAACTAAAATTAAAATATGCTCACTTACTTACCCTTATTTGTTCCCTACAGTTAAATTTCATAAAAAAAAACCTTTAAAATTTAGTTTTGTAACCTGTAGCACGAGTAGTTACAATTATTTCTCGGGCAAACATTTCTTCAAATACTTGAAAATTATTCTTAATAAAATTAAAGAAGAAGATAATTTTATAACTAATAGCAACAAAGAAATTTTGAACTTTCTTAAAAATAACATTTTTAATGTTAATACTTTATTATAACTAAAAATAACTGGCTGGAATTATACAAATTTAATGTTTCTGAATATTACATTTTTAATGGAATAATTTTTTTTAAACAAATAAAGGGTATACCAATGGGAACGTCTTTTTCAAGTGTCCTAGCAAATATTTTTTTTACATTACTACGAGAAAAAAATCATTAAGCTTAACTTAATTAACGGTTGGAGGTACATAGATGACCTTCTGCTAATTAACGTAGAGAATACAAATGTAATAACAAACTGCTATCCAAAAGAATTAATTATAAATAAAGCAAATGAAAAACTAACCGAAACTAATTATCTTGATTTAAAAATCAAAATTGCCTACGGTAAAACACTGGTGGGTTTATATGACAAAAGAGACGAATTCAATTTTAAAATAATAAAACTTTGCAATTATAATTCTAATTTAAACTCAAAATTTTTTAGAAATAATCTTTTCACAATTTAATAGAATAAAAAATATTTGTAATAATAAAATATCCTATACAGAAGCTACAGATTGTTTTTTAAAAAAATCTAGCCAATAATGAATTCCCAAGAAATTACTGTAATATTGAAATTTTAATTAAGGAAGGTTTAGATCTTTTCGACTAACCCACTAGTAGGCACAGAATTTTTACAATAAATTAACAATTTTTAAGAAGATAATTTCTCAATTCCCCGGGGTCCGCTATGCACTTGCTTCTGCATTAAAATCTACACTTACACCCAATTTCAATAGGACTTCCCCGTGCTTCTAAAAATCAGAGGAAAACACAATTAACTTTATTATATTAAAAAATTTCGTATGTTTGCCTTTTATCCATGAGATTGTAAACATAGAAAAACTTAAAATATTTAGAATTAAAAAAGCCCGAAATCGAATAATCTACGCACTTCTTAGCTAAATCTTCGGTCGGGGGTGTTTTGACGACCTAAGCTAATCTTTGATTGGCCGAGACGGCTCTCTTCCTGTATCTCCTTCCGGATTGGCACTCGCCTCAATCTATACCAGTCTGTTTCATTTGCTATTTAGCACTGCTTGGGTGCACATCTCTCTCTTAAGGGTATGTTTAAGGCTTTTTATTTTCTTACTTGTGCTTTCGCTAATATTGGTTTGTTTTTTATTGTATTTAATATTTTGTTATATATATATATATATATATATATATATATAAAGAGAGAGAGAGAGTTTTGAAGCAATTGTCGTGGTTGAAGACACTATGGTTTTTTTACTTTTTTTTTATCCCTCGAGGCATGATATTTTGTGCAAGATGTACAGAAAAGGCGCGTCCATTCGCAATGCGGCATGAAAGCAGAAGGTAAAACAGAGGGGAAATAATTTTCACAGTCCTTACATACAATGAAATTTTGATAGGGATTTTTCTACACGTTCCGATTTAGATAAGGGAAACACAGTGATTTAAAAGAATGTTCTTGCTGGATAGATTTTTTTATCACTTCACTTGGAGTGTGGGAACTTATCGAATTTTACTCGATTCAGCAGTTTTAGGATTGGGGTGAATTACTTAAATAGAAAAAGTGTAAGGCGATCTTCAAAAGAGAATATTTTACAATGAAGTTAATATGGGTAAAATTAAACAACATGAGAGAAAATTAAGCTTAACCCTTTGCACTCTGATGGTGCCTCTGACTCACCATTCAAGATTGTGCATCATTGTGACGTTTTATTTATTTTTCAAATTTAATTCTAAAACGCCTACATAATGGTTAAGTAATGTTGATTAATTTTTCAAAGAAATTCAACTTAAAAGAACTGTGTACATTTATTTTTCATAGAAATCAACAAATCTTGGCATTAGGTGAATAATTTTGCATCTAATTATTTTTTAGAGTGCAAAGGGATAAATTAGATTCTAATATATATATATATATATATATCCAGACCGTATAATATTGCACATAGCATATTAATTTGATTAAAAAGACTTACCTTTCCTCTTCTTGTAGACGTGATCAGAAACTCTTGCGAGATGAAATCCTTTGGAATTTTTTTTATTTTAAACAGTATTAGTTAACAAACCAGATGCATGTACTGTCTGTCCATGACAAGATCTCTGGCCGACAATCGTCTATGTTTCAGGTGGGTGTTATAGAAACAGGTTACTGTAGGAAGAGTCCATTTCGCAGAGGTAGAAATTCATTCAAGTTTCTTACGTTGGCGCGTTTAGCGCCTAATTGGCTGTATTTGATATATTGCCTTTACTTTTCGAAAGCAAATTCGAAAAATAATTCACTGGGCTGAAAATCATCAAATAATTGGAATTTTGAAAATATATATTATTCCTATCAGAATAATACAGAATAGTATAGGAAGAACAGAGTAAATCAAATAGAAAAACTGAATAATTATTTATATGTCTAACGACTGCACAAGAAAAAAAATTAAGTAGAATCCCGCACGTCAAAAAATTAATTTCCATTTCATTTTTTTAAAAAAAAATATGTAACTAATTAAGATCAAATTCTCCGCAGCAAACGCGAAGTAATCTGTCTAGCTCAACATAAAAAACAATATAACAATCGTAATTATTTCATAATTTTAATAAAAGGTTGCTTTTATTCTGTTGTAAAGTAAAATATCCATTGTTAAATATACTTAAAACCTCTTCAAAAATCTTTTAATTAATTAATTTTTGGTATATATACTATTTTCTGAAACTCAAAATTAACTAGTACCATTTTATCAGTTTTTAGTTTTTTAAAAATCAAACTTATTTTCGATATGTACAAGCTTTCAACAACACAATTTATTCTGTATTTATATGCAAAAGTGTTTTAAATTTGAAAATTATAAAAGCGTTCCCTCAAGCGCGAGTCAGATGTCTTCGAACAGTACACTAAACAAAAGGCCAACATAGCTTTACATTATTCTAATAAAAGCGTTGTAAAAGTTTGTTTTTGTATCCCAGATGACCATTTATTTCATTTCCCTCGACATGAAAAAAGAAATTTAATTATTTGAAAGAAAACGTTTTCTCACGAAATGTCAATTCAAATAATATAATGATAAATAAGCTTTTCTTTTCAATGTATATCAGCCGTCATGAGCTGTGTAGCAATAAAGGATCCATAAATTCCTGCATTCACTTATCTTTTCGATGTTAAAAATTCTTCATTCCTATTGTCAGATACCTTTCTATTCAAAGCCTGTCAATATAGTTTAAAAGTGCGTATCTGTCCCCGTTTTATTATAGCAATCACTGCACCTGATTAGAAGAAATGTCGTTAAATATTTTAATCTTTCTAGCTCACATTAACGTGCATAAATTTTTAGATTCTTGAAATCATATCTAAGGAAAGCTATTAAAATAACAGGAAGGCGAGAACACGAGCCTCTCCATTTAAAGTCTCTCCATTCTTAAATCGAAAAAACATTTTAAAGGATCTCAAAACTCAAGAGACAAAAATTATTGAACATTGAAGTGCAGTTAATATTAATCAAAGAAAATATTAATAAAATATAAAAGAAGTAACCTAAGCAAATATAAAGATGCGAGCAACTGCGGCTAAAGCGAGAGGACGAATGAGCAATAGTTTCTTTATCACTTCATTTTTTTCGCCAAGATATAGAATAATCCCCCCCAGACTTCCGTCCGATTCCACCCATTCAAAATGGATCCTCCCTATCGACACCTGTTTCTATAGCGCCCGCCGTAAACATAGACTATTGTCGGCCAGAGATCTTGTTATGGACAGACAGTACAAGAACCTATACCATGAAGTATCTCGTTTCATTTGGACAGGAAAATAATCGATTACCGACAGTATCAGGTGCAAACATATTAGATACAATCGAGTATCAACATAAATCTGTTCTTGTAACAAAAAAAAATCAGTATCGACCTAAGGGTTAATTTTTATTTTCTAGGCTGTCAACATAATAATTTAAAAATAAGACGAGTAAAGGGAATAAGATATCGTTCACTGGCTTTCATACAAAATACTTTTCAAGAGTCTTTGAGACGGTTCTGTGTCACTTGCGCTCAGTCTCATTAGCGCTAACTCATTAGAGGGTGTCATTTGCCCTCAAGCCTTAAAAAGGGTACTACATTGTAACTTTTATCTTTGTGTCTAAAAGGCGATATTACAATGTGCGCCATATGCTAATCAATCACTGTTAAAGTGAGAATGCTACTCCAAATCTTTGATAACTTTAAAAAACTGCCGTGGGAAAAATGCTAATGACCGTTACAGCGTTTCAAACGATTGATAAAAGTAATAAGTAGAATGAGTGAAATTTGCTTTAAAAATTTACTATAAAGGAACATGTTCATAATTTTCCTACTCTGAAGACATTTATAAAAACTATAATTTTGATGCACAAAATACAAATTTAATCTATTAAAGTGAGTTATAATTTTTAGTTTTAGGAGGATTTAATCTTTATATGTCTTAAAGTTTAATTTTATTTAACAAAATGAAAAAAAAAAACATAAAAAGTTTTGTTTTAAATTCGAAGTTAAATGGATATCAATAATGTTTAGTTCTTTCAATATGTATGTATGCTTGTATGTATACATATTCTACAAACGGATACTTGAAATGACTAATGTAATTTTTACGTTAAAGCTGTTCAAATAAGTTATCTGTTTTGAAAAATAATAAGCGATTCGGCTAAAATAAATTATAAGAATCACATTTAAAATTTCAAAAAGCAGTTGCTGGTTAATTCTCAGAGAAAAAAAAACATTTTCAAATCGAAAGTGTTGATAATTACTGAAATTCCTTCAAATCTGAAATACATTACTTCATTTCCTAGATCACTTACTGTCAGATTTAATATACATAATCTAATGTACCAGAAATAATATCTAAATACAGCTTCTAAACGTACTACATTAAAACGCTTATTTCGCAGATACAGCATCACGTGCTAAAGTTTTATTCGCAGGTAACAAAGTAGTAAATTTTTTTCTAATTTTTTTAAAAGAGCTACTAGTGATTTAATACCTATTTTCAATTTATCATAGATCTAAGCATGAAGGAAAGCTAGAAATTAAATATGTTTATTTATATTTCATTCCTTCTTTTTTCCCCTTCTTTTTTCGTCCATGAATTTCTTGCCAAAAGTATAGATTCATGTAAATGCAACCTTTATTGTGACCGAAATTGAAATTACAATAATAAATGTTTAAATATTAAGGCGTAAGATAAGACTAATTTCATAACTATGTCAGTAAGGTTTCTGAGGTCACCTTTTTTTCTAAAGAGCATTACATCGTTGCACTTAGGATTAAGTTGGTTTTTCTTTTTTATATGCTGCATCTAGACATACTTCCAATTACAAAATTTCATTAAATAAAGTAGGCAACTGAACAAAAATTTCAAAAAAATATATAAAAATGTTTATATTTTCATCATAATTTCAAGTGTGAATTAGTATAATTTTTCTTTTACATTCATTTATAAATACAAAATTTCACATTTCTATCCAGAAAATTTGCAGATATGCATAGTTATAAGTTTAGAAGCACTAGTCAAGCATGCAATCGTAATGCTTCCCTCGTTTTAGAAAACAATAACGTTTTTAGTTCCCAACATTTTAATAGTCTTAATGGCTGAAACTAGTAGGCTCCTTATTTCAACCGGACAGAACTAGTGAGAATAAAATGTCGTATATATCGTGGATGAACAACCTTTTCATGATGACAGGTCAAAATATGAAAAGGGATCATGACGAGGGCCAAAGTAGCACTTGATTGTTAAAACATGTTTTAAAGGGGAAAACACTATTTTTTGTGGCAGTATGCATGGATTACAATTGTTACTTTACTTATTTTACTCATGTATATATTATGCAATAAATAAATGAATAAAACACAAACATTATAGATATGATTAAAATACTTTATCTTAAAAAAAGATTCCGCTAAAAAGGAATTTATATTTGAAAAGAATAACAGAGGAAAACTTTTTTTGAAATTATACTCAATTTAAATTTTAAGCAAAAAATTAATGATCAAAATTAGTAAAAATTAATGAGATGCCTGGGACTGAATATTTGAAGTTATTGATTTTATGTTGAGCTTAATATTAGCTGTGGCAATGCGTAGAACAGCAGAAAGGTTCTGATCTGCTATTCTATTTCTTATATTTGATTTGTTTAAATGCATTAGTGAGAAAGTTTGATAACAAATGTAAGTGCTGCCAAAGAAACTTGCACATGCAGCTGCATTTTCCTTTAAGCACAAAAATTCCTCTGGTAAATCTTTATAACATTCTAATATCGGTTTTTCTTTGAATTGATTTTTGAAAAAAATCAATTTTGTACATCAATTAAGACTTAATTTTTGACTTAAAAATAAGACAAATTTTGTACATCAATTCAGTTTGTACATCAATAAGAAAATACATCAATTTTTGTTAAGACACTTTTCAAAATCTGAAAATCGATCATCAGATGCTTTATGCAAGATTTGAATTTGATCCTCATTCTACAATTTCATGTGTGGAAATTTTTCACATCCACGAGCTTCGTACTCGCAGGTATCCATGAAGGGAACAAACTGAAAAGCCGCGTAATAAAAAGTAAATAAACTTGATGAACAACTGCAAATTATTTATTCTCACGTAGAATCATTTTCGTATCAGATTTTTATCCCGTTTCTTTGAAAAAGTCTGATTTCATTTTTAAAATAATCTTTTTTCTTATTAGCAACGTTCGTGGGTCAACATCGAAGGCTACGCGGGCCAATTTTGACCCGTGGGTTATAGGTTGTGCATCCCTAATATGTATAATGAAAAAATTGTCATTTTTCTCTATTTTTTTAGGTTACTGTTTTGTTAGATTAGAAACAGTCAATTTAGAGCTCAACAAACCAAAATTGTCCGTGCAAAGAATATTTCAACTTTAATAAGTGATATTCATACAGAATACACAATCGACGTCTAAAATCAAACAAATGGAGCATTTCTTAAACAAAATCAAATCTTCCTTTTCCGAAAAAGGATACTTTGATCTAGATAAAAACATTAATTTAACGTTCAGCAAAATTTTAACGTTTAGAAAAGGGAAAAATTTCTTCTTGCACGAAATTCATCATCACTTGCAGTTTTCTGTTCATATTCTGCATATTTCTATTTTTAAAACCTCTTTAGTTGGCCCCATTTTCAACAAACGGATAAATTCAATTAATTTGTAATGAGATTATTTCTGAACTAAGAAATAAATTAACTTTATCAGTGAATTTTTGATAAGTCTTGGCCGTGAGAAAAAAAACGAATATTTCGAAGATAAGGACCCTTAATTATCTCACTTAATCTTACGAATGCGAGAAATGTGCATTCTGTATATCCCTTCTAGATGCACGCCAAGTTTTCCTGCCAAAGGTGATAAAATCCCAGTAAACCTACCATGTGAGCGCAAATGACACCCTCTAATGAATTAGTGCTAATGAGACTGAGCGCAAGTGACACAATCCCTTTGAGACATTCCGTCTGTCAATTTATCTTTTTGTTGAATGTCAGTGATGGTTCAAAAACGCGCTAGATTAGATGAATGGATTTTAGCGAAAGATTTTTATATCGTAATTGTAGATTTCGACCATATTTGGATTCCATCATTCAAAAGAAAGAAGCATATTTATGTTAAGGTAATTGAAAGCAACATATTAACAGTAGCTAGCATTTCTATCACAAGTTCGATATTAATGGAATATTCTGGAAATTATTTTGTGATTGTTCAAATCCAATGAACATAATGCAGCTTGATATTAAAATTATATTCTGATGTTTACAGCATATTTACAAATTCTTTCAGAAACAATTCAAAATATTGTGGCTATAAAGTAAAAGTATTGCTATAAAGCATGCAAAATCTATTCGAGTATAAACTAAATTGCGTATTACAAGCGTGCGCTAATTAAAACATAAAAAAAGGTTGGGAAACGCCGAACGATATTCTCGTGATTCTATCCTGCGCGAGATTAATTAAATAAACTAAGAATCCAAACGATAAATCAGTAGCGTTATCCGAAGGTTTTAATTAAAAGTAAGAAACTGAACGATAAATTAGTTGCGCCATATAAAGGTTTCGTCACTTTGCAGAAACGCCGAACAGGTCCATTGCAATAAGATTCTCTTCATTTCACTGCGAATTCAAACACAAAATAGAAGATTTAAATACACAAGAAGATGAGGGGAAAAATTGCGCAACATTGTCATAGCATTATGCCATTAGAGTTATATTCCAAGTGTAGAGTAATCTTCTGACAAATAATTTTATTTACTTGACTTATTGTAACGCAGCATAATGTAAAACGCTTATTTTTGCTGTAAAAATGGAGGAATAACTACCTCCAAGGCAGACGAAAAAGAACTAAGATATTTTCTTACATTCATTAAATTTCCTGTAATTGGAATTACTTCTCATTCCAATAAAAAATATTAAGGAGCAAGATAGCTTTTATTATGCTTTCAAAAATATGGAAAAACATGTTTCGAAACTATTCTAAAGTCTCTAAACACAAGAAGTTAAAAAGGTTCATTAAAACTTTATGTTTTTAAAAGGGTTTAATAAATTAATTTGCGAATGCAAAATGCATTTTATTAAGGGCGTATAAAATGATCATTACTATTTCTCTTGCCCAGGCAGTAACCCTTTTTATTATTTGTTGTTGTTTGTAAATGTCCTCAGTTTCTAGTTAATAAACCCCCAAAAATAAGATTAATAAAGCAATTATATTAATTTCCTCGGAATAATTTGTCATAAAAAACTAATAATAGGAGTAGTAAAATCCGTTAAAAAAGTTTATAAACTCTTTATCAGTATTTTTAAATAGAATATTGAGCTTGAAACAATTTTTTAAAATGTCATTTATTTAAAAAAATCGAAGAAAACATTTTAAAATTTGTATAGATTTTTTTTAAACTTTTCTGAATATTTTGGAGGTAATAAAATTTATGTTAGGTTAATTATCAGTATCTTTTAAATATCAATTCTTTCAGGAATTTTCCCCGAGTAACCAAACATATTCCAAGCCTTCGAAGAATGTATACTTCCCAATTTTTAAGGAATGAACAAGAATAGAAGATATTAACCGATAAAAAAAGAGAGCTCTTGTGCAGATCAAATGATTACAATTCAAAATATAATGAAAGAATTTTAGTTTATACTGCAAAATAATAGCATTAAAACAAAACTTCATCCCACTAGTGGCACAGCATTAACTGTTTGTCAATTGTACAGCCTTTTAAACTTTAATTGTAACAATTTTTAATTGTAACAAAATTTTAATTTTGACAAACTTTAATTAATTATTTGCAGCAATTGTTTATGAAAATTAAACAAATTTCTTGTTCATTTTAGAATTATCCCTTAGTTTATTGCTAATAAAAAACAATTTAAGGACTATTAAAAATTATATTCAAAACTTAGACATTATAATACCTCTTTGTTTGATCGGTCTATCTTTGTATTATAATATATTTTTAACAGTAACAGTAATGACATTTACACCCACACACCACGCACAAAAAATATATTTAATATCGCTAAAATACCCATGTGCTTATATTCACTAATTGAAGCAATTAAATGTGCATTTGTAAAGTGCATATTAAAATATTTTTCATAATTCATTAAAACTGAAATATAATAAGGATATAAACCTTCATCACTAAAAAGCTAATTTGCTGGAAATTTAAACTGATGTAAAACAGAATTTTATGCAATAAGAAATACCAAAATTGTTGAAGAAAAGCATTAGCATTTCAAATAGATTTAAATATAAAATTAAATGAAATGCAATTCTGGATACTCCTTCTTAGCAAACAGTTTCAAAATTTTGCGTGCAAAATTGAGACGTTCTAAGTATTACGCTTTCCTTGCAAAAACCTTTTAATCCAACTTATAATAATATCCAGTCTATAACATTACCGTGCTGAGATATAAGCTTTCGTATAAAATATTCTTCATAACAAGAAAACACAATGGTCAGAAATAACTTTTTAAACTATTTATTTATCAAAATGAAAGTTTTAATCACATTCTTTTGAAAATATTTTTAAAGACCAAAATTAGTATACATATGAAAAGTTTTATATTTAAAACCTTCAACTATTCAAAGTTTATTTTTAAATGCATCTTTTGGCAGACCAGTTTTTTTAGATGCATTTATGGCTCAATAAATAAAGCATATGAAATGCTTATCATGAATGATGCAAATCAATACTATATTTAGTTGCTATGGTGATAAATACTTGATTTTTTCAACAAATTTTGCAGTAATTGAACAAAACATGCATTCACTGAAAGAATAAAATGAGATACGTTTTTTGAAAAATAAATGACTAGTAATTTTAAAGAATTTTTGTATTGCTTCTCATGATATGTAAAATATGAATAAAATTACTTAAATTCCAATTTTAATTAAATTTTCAGATTTTTCAGATTATAATTATTTATTTTTATTTAAATTAGGTTTATTGATAATGTGTCAGTCAGAATTGGTCAGTAAAGCGAAACTATTACCTTAAATAATGATCTAAAAATATTGTTTTAAAATTCCTTTTTATCTTAATAATCCATTTTCTTATTGTTGATATACTTTTCTAATATTATCTGAAGGCCCATTTACTTATTATCTATATATGTTATGGATAATGTTATTATACATGAATTAATCCAGATATGTTTCTTAAAAATAACATCAAAAGAAATATGATTATACGATTGATTATATTCACATCAGATTTACTTACTAAAAGTTTCCACCTATGTTTCGCAGTATTAATATTCTTCTGATGAATCTCATATCGATAAAGTACTTGCCAAAAAAATTCATTAAGCACATGGTTCTTCACCAGAAAATCCTAAATCAAAGCACAATAAATTTTTCTTGGGAGATTATTTTTAAAATATCACAAAAAAAACTGAGTTACTTTGAAAACTGATGAAAAAGGAATCAATAAATGCTTTCGGAAAAAGGAATAGAGTATTACTCTGATTTAATAAACTAAATGAGGAAAATACCCAAATTTTAATACAGTTATAATCGTTACAAATTCCAATTTATACTAAGTATAACTTTGAAAAATCAGGTAGCTGTCATTGAGCTGAGGATAATAATTAGCTACAATTCTGAATATAACTGGTTTCGAGATTTCCCTTTCAAAATTCATGACCAAAAAGGCAATGAAATTCAAAACTATTAGACAAGCAATTCAAATTCAAAACAATCCTTAGATAAACAAATGCATTTCAAAATCCTTAAAATTAGAGTAGCATGAAATATTAGGATATTCATTTGAAATAAGTATTTTGACGTAGGGAAATCGTTCAATCGTTCATTTTCTGATGCAATGAAATAAAAATACCTAGTCTATTCCATCAAAAATGGAATGGTTATTATTTCCTTAGTTAGAAATAAACATGGTCACCATATCTGAGGCAATTCAGTAAACTGGGTAAAAGGTAATTTTATAAGATAATCAATGCTTTCCACTGTTTAAGGAAACAAGGAAATCAAAACATTACTCGTAAGACTTCATGCTGTCAAACTGTAAATAAATGAAAATAATCTGGTACTCCTTTATAGCAAAACACGGGAAAATATTAAATTGATTATTTGAAAGGAAATGTATCGTTTATACACGTTGATAATACATTATAATATAATTCTATTAGGATAACCAGTAACTTGGAAGCAAATGTTGGAAGTACCTCTCTAGATTCTCTAAATATATTAGAATTCTAAAGTGTACGTCCAAACAGCTTTCACATAAAAGAGGCCGATATTTTCCCGAAGGAGCCAAATCCAAGCAGCCCCTAACAAAGCATATTTCCGAGAGACACTGAATCCTTCCTCTGCCTAGAAGAGACATGACAAGGAAGAGGCAGTCGCAGTTAAGTTATTCTGTCTTATTCTAAAAGGAGGGTGGAAACGAGAGTGAACTCTTGGGCACGTAATTCTAAGTGAGGAGGAATTGAATTGATTTTTCGAAAGCTGTGTTCAAGATAAAATGATACTTAAACTAATGTTAGATGTTTCTCTTTCTATGAAAATGTAATGAGATCAATACTTTGTTCTCTAAACTTAACGGCCCTAAAGAAACAAGTTTAATGATTTATAAATGAGGATGTAAGCAAGATATTTATTATCACCTCACTTACACAAGTACAAATGTAAATTTTCTTGGAAAAAATAGCTTTTTATTTTGAAAGTACGCCATACATGTGGGGAAAAGTAGTTTCTAGAAAATAAGAATAATTGATTAAGAGAAAATATCTTACATAATAATCTTGCATATCATTACCGAAGGTATTTAAATCACACAGACAAACAAATATTGGGTATTCTTTCATCTAAATTATGAGGTTACTAATGAAAAACTAAATTTCGTAGAACACAGTGTACGGTCAATGAGCAATATTGTTGTAGAAAAACTTGAAAAAGCAACATATTTATATTTGTTCTTCCCATGTTGGATAGAGTTTTCATTTTTTCTCTCAAAGCACCCAATTTATATTCTCATTAATAAATATTTTTTTTAAAAAATATAAGAGGCAAGCTCATTTTTAATAAATTGGTCCAATTAAGCTTCGTTCATAATAGACTTGCTTAAGTTCTGTTGCTTAACTAGAAAGATCCAAATAGAGCACGTGATTTGTGTGTCTCTGCAAAAGACTAAAGGTCAAATATTTAAGAAATGATATAATTTACCCTCTTGTAAATCAATAACATCTTTAAATTTCGGGAAAAAAAGATTTGGACTAAATTTGAGATAAATACATACAATCATTCCTTTTACAGTGCAATAATGTGCCCTGTCTATATTAACTTTCTATATCACTTTTTTCCAAACAACTTCAATTTCGCTTTATTAAAGAACACGGTGAAAATTGTGTGCATATATTGTATATTAAAATAATGAAAAAGTCTGGCCTCCTTTCAAACATAATAAACACGTTTAAAAGAGCCGAAATGCAAGGCGAAACCAATTGCTTCGACAAATACGTATTTAAACTTCCCTATCGATGCCAATATCAATAGGTTAGTAAATATAGAAAAAATATTGACACTATAAAGAAAGGGTCTGTTGAAAATAAACTCCTGACACACAGTGAAACATGTTGCTTATACACACCCTGCAGCATACCTTAATAGAGCTCTCCTCCAATAAGTCAATAGTCGGTGAGCATGCGGGAGGCATTTCGAATCTATATAACCTTCAAGTCTACCTCCATCCCAATACCACAGAAACGACAGGCAATCCGAGCTTTAGCGAGAAAATTTCCCCAGAGGACCAAAAATCCAAACAACCTCCAAGGAAACATTATTTCCGGGAGACACTGAATCCTTCTTCTCACTAAAAGAGACATGACGAGAAAGAGACTAACAGACGCAGTTAAGTTATTCTGCTTCGCTCGGCAAGACGCTAACGAGCGCGCATAACTAAGTGGGAAAGAGTTGAATTGATTTTTCGGAAGTGGAGCCCAGTATAAAATGATACCTCATTTGACTCAAGATGTCCCCCTTTAAGTTCCAAACATGATATGGCAATTGTTTGTTGTGCGTTAGAGAAAAAGAAAAATATCAGTTTAACGATTGAAATATTAATACATAATAGTGAAAAATAAAGCTGAAGCTGTTAGAGAAAAGACAGACAACGATTGAAATATTAATACATAATAGTGAAAAATAAAGCTAAAAAATGAATTTACATGTTTTTTTTTAAAAAAAAATAATTTTACTAATGTTCCAAAGCTATGGTCAAGTGGTTATATAAAAAAATCATTTTTTTTTGAAAACTTGAAAATATAAAACGCATTGAACACTATAACTCCATTTGTTTGAGCCTTTTACAAAACCAAAGAGATATTAGCAGTAATTATAAAAGAAAGTGTGAATAATTTAATACAGAGTATTCAAGATTTAACCAACGAAAGTGGTCACCCCAAAACTTTCTCGTATACTCAAAGATAAATACACTTCCTGAAGGCAGGTTATTAGAATAGGATCTAAGGCAATTATTCGATGGAAATAATACGCAAGCAATAGAAAACCGAATTCGAATTTTAAAATCTTGTTCTCGAACTATTGAAGCCAAAATTGAATGAATAACAACTACAGTCAAATAATCATATTAAACTTCCTATATTTATTTAAGTTGTTACATTTTTTAGTTATCTTGTTTACCTGTTTCTGAGCGTAAAACAGCTCTTCAATATATTTGGTTCCAAATTTAATTCAAAACTATACGTTAGGTGATAAATTTTTGAACAAAATTTTATCCTATTCAAGATAATATAAAAGAAAGAGTAAAGTTTTATTTGAACAGCCTGGCAGACAGAATTCCTTTGAATTCATGTTGTTCAAAATTTGTAAGAAATTAAAAATGTGGAGCCAAGACATTATACAAATTTCATTTGTTCGTCTCAAAGCGTTTTTTGAATTCGTATTTACGTACACAATTCCAAAAATATCTTTTTCAGAATCTGGTAAATCTGGGATAGGAGACTCGGGAGTGTATTAACAGAATATTTTTGACGATTGCAATTTTTTTTTTGTATAGCTTGTATGTGATAAATAGACTAAAACAATAATATAAAATAGCTTACAACCTGAAACTGATAAGTAAATAAGCATTAGATAAGATTTTCGAAACAAAAAAAAGGACACATATATAATAGTTCAAACACCATGATACTTTTGCAGCATTCAGATGAAAAAAAAAAAAGATAACATCAAGCTGTTAAATAAATTTAGTTGCAGCAAAATTCTTTATTGATAAAAATTTATTAACTTTTTTCCAAAAAATGCAACAGTTGAGTCGCCAGATTACGATCAAAAGTTCCTAAACCTAAATGTATAGAAATAAACTTTCGATCTCGTTTGTTAGTTTTTATCATCTGGAGAAAATAATTTAAATATGGAAATGAAAATTCTTGCTTTTTATCATAAAGTATAAGTGCAAAAGACAAAGATAAAGCTTTGAATTAGGATTCAATTGTATTAGGCAGATATTATAAAGTGGCTTCTTCAGAGTATACTATGTTATAGTCAATGTGATTAATTAGATATCGTTAATGATATTATAATCGATTAAACCTATATGATCATTGTTATAATTGATCACACTGCCTCAGTTAATAATAGTAAACGATTCACATCCTAGTCCATAGATTTTAAATGCTGCCGCATTTTCAGCTGTACTCATAGAAATTATCAAAAAATTGAACGATTGATAAAACACAGTATTTTACTTTCATTGAAAGCGGCTTAATCCTAAGTTGGTTTTCAAATAGAACTCTACAATTCATAACCAATTCCATGAAGTCTCATTTCAAAGTATCAAGCAAAAGAAAGAGGAAATGTGTGACTTCAGTAGAAGGACTATGGAGAATCTCAATGTTAAGATTTAAAGAACCAAAAATCTAAGAGCTCTATTAAAGTAAGTAATCAGTTATGTGAACATTTTAATACAATAGCATTTTAGTGTGAAAAAAATTGTGACAATATTTTGAATCAAAACAATAATTTCAAATACAAATTATCTTGACTAACTATAATATTGCTAGTTTATAATTAATAATTTTTGCATTTATCATTCATATTAAGTTAAAAGTTTATAATTACTAGTAGTTGAAACCCATTTTAAAAATTAATATTATTTACATTATTTGTTTATATTTGTATAATTATTATTAAAACATTTGTTTCTGCTTTGGGCGCATTTAAAACCCGTTAGTAAATTCCGTTGCGAGATGAACTAATTTATGAAGCAATTGCTAATGCAGAGATGCTAAATTTTAGTTTAAATACGTATTTATTTATATGAATTGAAAAATAAAGTCAATGATTTATTTTATGTAATAGCTGTATCCTTTCATTACATAAGCGAAGTTCACCTTTTAACTATCACAGATCTCTATTTAGAATGGCATAATATATCTAGTATAATAAGGCTCCTAACACACTAAGAATGAGATTTAGCCAAAACTCTGGATTTAAAAACGAATATTATGCTTCGTGAAGGAAAGTTAATATTGCATGAAATAGAAATAAAAAAACACATACTTCTAGTCGTCGAAAATCGGCTACATATAACATTAACTCGCAAATCAGTGTTAAATAAAAATACGGTTTAACAACATTAAAAAATATCTCTGAAGTTCATCGGAACGATAATTAATACTGAATATCCAAAACTGAAATTAGCAAACAAAAAAAGTTCAATAGCAAATTTCCACATTTTCTAAAGAAAACTAATAACAAGTTCTACACGATCTCCAATCCAAACAGTAATTAAAACCGAGACGCATTGGATGGGCAAAAGCACAAAAACTATATACGGCATCATTCGAAGCGCAGAAAACAAAATCACGAAAACGAAATAAAGATAAACCGGATGCGCTTCACATGAGTACCGTCCTCACAAACTGGGCCGGCGTCCCAGTAAGACAGTAATTGCAGCCAAAGCCATCGATTTCTACTCCTTATCTGTGCGGCCCGAAACGATAAAGTCTGTTTATTGTTTCATTGAATTTTCCCTTCGAGTGTTGCGAACGACAGTTTTAACGACTTGAAAAGCGTTGCCTAGAATTAGAGGAAAGAATTGAGGCCGTTTCCCGTTTTTTTAACCCTTTCTTTTCATTTTATCTTTATACTACTTGATTTGAAAGAACTGATTGAACAAGTTATGAGGAAATTCATTTGATTTTCTTGTCACTAAATGTGCGAATTCAATAATGAGAAGGGCCCGATTTTCAGCAAGGTTAACTCTTCTCCAAAGGCATTAGACCGAAGGGCTTGTAGATAAGTCAATTCATAAAATCTTTTTAGTTGACAAATATAGGCAACTTAATTCTGCCCATTCGTGGCCGAAAAGAAGCCAAATTTAAAATTCAACGGAAGGGCATAGTTCTTACATAGGTACAAAGGAGTCGGCTCTCTTAAGAACAAAAAAGTGAGAAGCTTTTTTTCCCCTTAGCACTTTTACATAGCTTAAAATATTCCTCTGGAGGATATCTTTGGCTCATACCTATTCCTAAAAGGAATTGAGATATCGATGAAAATTATGGCGTGGTGTTTGGAATTCTTAACTCTTCTCTCCGACTGCGAGACGTCAAAATTGAACAAATTTATAGCACGTGTTAAAAACAATGCTGGTTAATTTAAGGAAAAAAATTAGAAAATTACTTAGAATAAAATTTAAGAGATAATCTTACTATATAATATACATTAAAAATGTTAATTTTATGAAATATAAAATATTAAAATAAAAAGGATTTAAGTGTCAGATCCTTCTAGTTTCATTGCATTCAATAAGCAGTTATATATTGAATATCTTCCAAAAATTGAACGGGCTTTTATTTCCCAAAATATTTTTGCACCAGTTGCAAAATATTACAGTAATTTCCAGTTATAAAATTTCAATAATAAAAAAGGAAATTTACGAAAATTTTTTAGCTTCTGTTGATGTTCGTAATAAAATGTTTAAAAGATTAAATTTTTAAGTATGCCTTCCTTATTGTAAGAGTGTCAATGAGCAAAATGATATCCTTGCATTCATCTATTTGTAAATATTCATATTTCAGTCTCACAAGTTTGAAGAGGAACTCTACTTGTCTTCCACATTTGAAGGAATGAATTTAGATAAAAAAACATTTATTATTTCATCGATTCAAATTTCTTCAGTCCAGAAAAAAACTATCATTTTTCAAACATTAGGTTGGGGAAAAAGCAACCCATTATTTTTTACAGCCATCTACCGAGAAAATAATGGATTTCTTTTTCCATTATTTTCAAAAATTCCATATGAAAAAAAAGGAAAATACTGGAAAGAAATTATTATTTTCTCGGTAGATGGCTGTAAAGAATAATGGATTTCTTTTCCCCCTAATACTTATTTCCCCCATGTATATATATTTATATCACAACCATCATTAATTGAAGGAAAGCTTCTAATCCCGCATAATATTGTTCAATTTCACAAACAAGCAAAGAAAAACTTGAAAAAGTCATCATTTCTGAAATTTTAGTTAATACCCAATTGAACTGAAATTGAAATTTCAATGATACGAATTAAAATATTTGCTGATACTTGCAAGATTTCTAAAAGAGCAGCTAGCTTCAATAACAAGGAACGTTTTTACATATTGCATGTAATCATAATACTGGCATAATTGCAAAAAATATATAAACTTGACTTTCCGAATTCCCGGTATCTTTCCAAGAAGTTAGTGTGAGAAGAGCGAATTGGTGATTACAACATACAGAATTCTTATTTCCCCGAATTAAAAGGGGAAGATGTAGTGTTATGCATGAAATACAGAAATTGACAATGTTTTTTTTTAACGTTTTTCACATTCTAATGTTATACAGGCAAGTCCATAGCTCAAATTCCAAAGGCGATAAGATAGGAAACATTTCAATGTAATAACTGGCTTTGATAATACATCCGTCGAATCCACGACCAGTTACATGGATAGCTAAACAATCGACGAATATTATTTTACACCTGGATCCTATTTTATATAAAATACAATCCTTCTTTTAATGAAATGTAATCTGGACATTCGATTATTATTTTTATAGATTTGGAATGATTAAGACCTATTCCTCGAAAATAAAATGTATCATCAGTGGAAATTTTTTAAAAATGTGTGGTCTACCATTTTAAGGAGCACTTTGACATCACTTTGTACAGCAATAATGAAAACTAATTAGCTTTTATTGTATTTATATCTGATTTAAAAAATAAATTGATTTTCTCAACAGCTATAGGTCTTTGTAGAACTTCTTCAAAGAATTCAAAGAGCCTGTTTTTTTGTAACAACTGGATAGCATATACGCAAGTACTCTTAAAAGAATGCAATTTTTATAGTTCAGAAAATATTTATTTTAAATAGGATTTTAAGCTATTCGATTAATATATTATCTGACAAGTTTTAAATATAATTAAAGCTAATAAATGCGTTAATTTTAGATTATGGTATTTTAATAATCCTTAGTAATATGCATATTATATCGGAAAATTTCAATGAAACCCAGGTTAGAGATACAAAAAGATGGATGAAATCAATAAGTTTGTATTTTAATATCACTACAAGATTCCCAGATATATAAATATAACATTTTGTGTCTTTATAGATAAGTGTGTATGGAACACTTCAATAATCCACATTTTTTTATCATGGTGTTCAATTGCAATAATTAAGAAAATAAAAGCCTTTACCTTTTTTTGAGATACCCTGTATACTGACTGTAATATTCAGCATCCTAATAAACACCTATATCTACATTAATACAAGCGAGGAGTGTTAAGCCACAATATATGAAAAAAAATTACTTTTCACAATACCAATAAAATAAAAATAATCTAAAGCAAATCAGCAACATTACGATACATACATATACATAAAACAATGCATTTTGAACAAAGTTTCCATTTCAGCAGCAAATAACAACTTTTTACAGTTACTGAAATAATTAACCCAACATAAGTCGTCATCCTTATTATACTAATTTTAAAGAAATTAAACTAAATAGACTTGTTGATTGAAAGATGCTTTTTGATACGTGTTGCCTAAGGCTGCAAATAATCAAATGAGAGTGAATTTTAAAAATTCTTAATTTGAAGGCCTGAAATACATGCTAATAGACGACATAATTATATGGAAAATGTAATTACAAATATTATTTCATATGGATTAATAGCATTTAGTGATTTTGTATCAGTATTTAATGTTTTAATTTTTATTTAAATTTCGCTTCATAATTTCGGATAGGAAAAATATCCCAAATGCTCTTTTATAGGCAATTACAATACAAAAGAAAATGAAATTCACGAATCATTAAAATTATCACTAATGGATATGGAGACATTTTTCTTAACTTGAGGTGGATATGTTTTTATTATCATTTTTATTATTATTATTTCACTTACTCAAAAGAATTAATCAGTTTAAATGCTAGCATATTTATTTAATAATTTTTGGAAGAAGCAATCATTACTAAATTAAGTTAATAAACATAGAAATCATTGATATAATTTAAATAAGGGTTTCCGTAGATTTGCCTTAGATTTCTTTCCTTATAAAAGGAGAAAAAAATGAAGAATATTAATGTTAACGAATATTTAAATTACTCAATCGCAATGACAAACAATGACATAATTTCTAAATTTCTAAAATAGCAATACGAAATTATTTCAAGAAGTAAAAGATGATCTTAAAAATCTATGAGATAGATGTGCTGAAAAGTTGCTATGAAACTGATAAGTTCCATAATATATAAGTGATATTTTAAAATTAAATTAAACCCTAATTAATTTCCTAACTCAATTTAATTTAGCCCATAGTAACATCAGTAAAATTATATTCTGTTATTTCCTGATCGATTCCACTTGTTCTAGTTAATTGATTCAACAGAAACTTTGTAAAATTGCTGAATAGGCTAGAAGTCTACAGATTTTCACGCTTAGTGTGAGGATGAAAATTGTCCAGACAAAAGCATTCCTTTAAAAGATAACTGGGTTTCTCTTGCCTGTTAGGCGTGTGTTGAGGAAATCGCCATCGAAATCTCATTGTATAAGCACTGTGAAAAAACATTTTCCCTTTTAAAAATCTTATGGTATTTAAGAAAAGAAATTATTATTTCCCACCCTTTTTAACACTTCAGCTTTTCATCATTCCGTGTTGTGCTCGTCACTTTTCCTTGTACATGAAGCTTTATTCCCGTGATGGAACAAAACGAACTTAAAATTTCAAAGTGCCATCTATGTCTTCGACCCCCTCACCTGCTTACAACTAATGATAATGCATTATATATACACTGGTGTGCAAAACTTAAGCAACAAGTGGTTTTTCGGCCACAGCTCCCCAACAAAGTATAAGATAGCCATGAAATTGCAGTATAATATGCACGTAATTCAGTAGAAAGACTACTTGTATGCAAATTTTAGAAATAAAACGTCGTAGGTGATGTAAGTGTACGTAAACCTTGTGGGTCGGCGCGCGCAGGTCAAAGCTGTGATAAAAGGATGAAGAGCACCGTAGTTAAAGACATTCGCTGCAAGTGCAAGTGATTTGTTTTGTGAAACACGTCTTCAAGAAATCATTTAGACGACTTTACTCGAGGAAGAATGATTGGGAAGCTTGAAGAGGGGCGTAGTGTGACCAGTGTCGCCGAAGAGTTCGGGATCAACAAAAGTGTTGTTTCTCGTGCTTGGAATGTCTTTAAAACTACTGGTACAGCTGTTCGGAAGGTTGGTGGTGGCCGTCCAAGGAAAACAACACCAACAGATGACCGTTACATTGTCGTACAGGCGAAAAGAAACCGTTTTCAGTCAGCGAGCGCCATATCTCAGCAACTGTGCACAGCCACAGGACGACAAGTATCAAGATTTACAGTGGCCAGACGCCTTCACAAAGGTGGCTTATTTGCTAGACGTCCTGAACGCTGCATACCTTTAAAAGTTAGCCATCGGCGGCACCGTTTAGAGTGGTGCAGAGAACACGAAACCTGGACACCTCATCAATGGAGTCGTGTCCTCTTCACAGATGAGAGTCGTTTTAGTGCTACAAGCGATTCTCTACGTCAGTTGATCTGGAGAGAGGTTGGAGCTCGATTTCATCCCAATAACATCGTGGAAAGAGATCGTTACGGTGGTCCTGGAGTTCTCGTCTGGGGTGGCATTATGTTGAACGGGCGGACTGAGCTTCAGATCTTCGACCGAGGTTCTGTAACTGGAGATCGCTACTGCAATGAGGTAATCCTACCCCACGTGCGTCTGTTTCGAGGGGCCATTGGACCAGACTTCATTTTTATGGATGACAATGCACGGCCACACCGTACTGCTAATGTTCAAGAGCTACTGGAAAGTGAAGATATCAGACGAATGAATTGGCCAGCTTACTCTCCAGATCTAAATCCCATAGAGCATGTGTGGGATGCATTAGGGAGACGTCTTGCGACACGACAGTATCCTCCTGGTAACACCCATCAGCTGAAAGATGCGTTAAAGGAGGAATGGAGACGTTTACCCCAAGAACTCCTGGATAATCTGGTGCTTAGCATGGAGAGACGATGCCAAGCAATAATTGCAGCAAGGGGAGGGCATATCCCATACTAGAGAACATCTGCCAGTTGTACTTACGCTTCTTCAGGCAATAATGTGTACCGCCACTATATGTCAAATAAAGCCTTTTTTTGTTCCATACCCTACTTTAAGCTTTATATTCATTTCTGCGCCATTATTCTTTCACTATCGTTTAAGTACAAAATAATGTACATCATATTCAAATTTCATGTCAATCGGTTGATTTCTTGTAGAGTTATGACAAAAAACGCACTTGTTGCTTAAGTTTTGCACACCAGTGTATATATATATATATATATATATA
>JAOUZG010017793.1:2102260-2121131 GCA_026289955.1 Argiope argentata | reverse complement strand
TTTAGCAAGTTTCTTGAAATGCATTGAAATTAAATGAATTAATATGATTTTTCAAGTAGAAGAAATAACATATTGTAGTATCACAGAATAATATTCAATGAAACCTCATCATTATAGCAATAACTCTTCATAGAGCACTGCTCAATGATGTTGGCAACCTCTGTTTCTCAGTGCTCCCTTGATAAAACGCCGAATAAAATACAGAGATGATATACAATACATATTTATCAGCCATGAATGCCATTGCTTCAACGCAATCCAACAAAACCGCCTCCCACGAAGATGAAAAAGTATATTCCATAACCAAAAGCTATTATTGTATTATTCTTTTGTGAGACCATCGAACAAAAGAGCCGAGTTGCAGAGCTGTAGAAAGATTTCCTTTTGTAAATGAAACTCAATGTTATATACGCCATATATTACACCTACTCAAAATCCTTTGATTGACTGTGCCCGCATATTTGGTATCATACACGGAATGCATACCTAAACGAAGAAATTTATGATCATGTCAAAAAGGAATTATTTTGAAAAAGAAAATCAGTGTCAGTGGCCATCACCAAAACTTTTTCACAGCTCTAATATATATATATATATTTTCTCTTTGAAGGAAATTATGAACCTTCAGCAAGATCATGAACACTACGCGAATTCAGGTCTTTATTTTCAATGGCCTATTCATGAGAGTTTTATATTTCTAAGCACCTGCTACAATTGGATAGCAGCTTGTCCATCTAAATTGACTTTTTATTCTGTTAAGTGATTAATAAGGATTACCTCTTTTTGACGAGAATACGTCTTTAAATTTGCGACCATACGGGGACAATCCAAAAAAACCTCGTGATAACAAAATCGAGGAATACAGTTTGGAGTTTAAGTTTCGAATGTATTCTCTACATCCAAAATTAAATTATACCACTGGATAGCTAAAGGACCAAAGAATTCATTACGATAAACGAGAGCAGTGGTGCATCGTGCTCGGTAGAGGAGGAAGCACCGCCATTTTGAGGTTATTTTGCTGCATATGGAGATTTGCAATAAGTATAACTTTTGATTAGGAGAAGTTATGATGGTCGTTTAGGTTTTAATCATCAGCTGTCATCAAAATCTATCGAATGTATATAAAACATTAGTTTAAAGTAGTGACAGTGAATATAATATGGTGTTACAATAAAAAAATATTATCAAAAATATATAATGTCGACCTATACGTGTCTAAAAGCCAAAACCAAATACAGAGATCGTATACGTTTGGAAAGGGCTTCTCAAGAACAATTGGATGGTAATAATAAAACCTAAAATAGAATCTGATTACGAGCCTGATATTACTACACCAGTTATGACAGTAGGAGATTTTAATGTTGAGGTTTCACAAAACCGCTCATCGCCCAACTTCATGCTCAGAGAGTTCAATTTATCTTATAATGAAACTTCTCCAACAACTTTAGGTAATAGCTGTATTGATTTAACTTTTACCAGAAATCTCGATGTATTTTGTATGCCATTTGTGTAATACTTTTCTTATTGTAGATGTATAATTAATAAAATTGTATTGTATGACAATAATAATTTATTTCCTTGCTTTTATCCTAAATACATAAATAAAAATATTTTATTTAAAATTTTAACCCGTTTCATAAACGTATTCACGTGCAACACACGGCCCTGTCCATAACACTCACACACCATATTTTTACATACCATCGTATTATGTAATACGACTGAAAAAAAATCAACTAAATCAGTTCATTCTATCTTTCCATTCCATTTTCCATGGTCAATCCATTGCCATTTTCCTGAATTATTACAACAGCTCTTTATTGTGCAAGCTGTCTTTGACAATCAGTTTTTTCACCCAAATACTGGAATTTTTAAGTAAAGCATTTAACTTATATTGAAAAAAAAATTTACCTTATTATTTGATCGACTGAAAAGCAAATTCAATTAAATCAGCTTACTTCAAATAAAAAAAAATGCATATGTTACGAAATAAAAGCGAAAGTCATATTATGAAGTTAAAAACTCGCGTGTTAATATTTTTGGTAGATGAATTGGAATTCCATAATAAAAGATATTGGTTTGGCTGAGAAACAAATCGAATTTACTTTTCTTTTAAATTCAAGGGAAACAATTAAAAGTTAATATCATTAAAAGTAATTTTTTTTTGGTTTGGAGATAATTCGAAGACCATTTTTGTAATATAATTATTTTTTTTAGATATGAACAGCTATTTCCATAGTTAAGTCATAACGGCTATCCATTTAAGCGATGTTTAATCCTATTTCTGATATCTATTAAACCTTTTATTTGAGAACTATTTCTTGGTTTCTTTCGCATCGTCTTCACTCTGACTGAATTGAATTTTAAATTATAGGGCGAACGTTCTCCAAAGCCTTTCTAAGGAATATATTTTAATCCCGTCAAGTAACTAAAGTAAGCTCTCAATTCAGTGAAGCTTGTAAAAACTTTGAGGCAGCCGAAATTTCTGTGATGGCTTGTTGACACTTGACAACAAATAATTAAAGCCCTTTCTGTCATACAGTTGCAATTTTAATTTTTTAAAGAAGATACAAATCTTCTTTATTTAAACAACAACGTTTTTTTAATTCCTCCGTGTAAATGCACAGACCGATCAATTACCAAACTGTTCTCAGATTTCGTTCAAATATTATAATTATGTTTTATAATTATAGAATTGTCTTGTACTCAAACAACTAAAACAGGTTTCCTTCAATCAGACAAAAACTTTATTGTAAAACGACGAATAACGCTTTAATAATAACTTCATGAACTTATAACATTGTATTTGAAACTGATTTTTTTTAGAAATTTGTCGAAATTTAATAAATTTTATAACAATGGCAACTAATTAATACATCAAATGGTTCTTCTATATTTTTCTATGATAATCAGAAATGATTTCATGCGTATATACTTTAAAAACAAATTACACAAAACTAGATTAAATCTTACTATCCCTTCCCCTAGCGAAATGTTTTTCAACAATAGCACACTAAACGTAATAGCCGGATTAATTGTATCAATGAAGTATTTAGGGAGTTCATCTTTTTGCACAATTTTAACGAGATTGTTGGAACTCTATATCTGTACTCGAAAGTCTTGCCACCATAACAAGAGGATAAGAATTTTAGACTTGCAAGATAATATAGATTTTTCTAAATTAAATTTTAAAATTCAAGCTTCAAAATGCACTTAATTATCATTATGATTTCTTTCTAATCAAATTTTATAATTTGAGTACAACAAATTAAGCTGTAAGTAGTAAGATTTGACTGGTTATAAATATTCTAAAAATTATAAAGAACTATAGAATAATGGCAGCAACAAAAACGATATTTTACTGCTACAATACAATATTCATAATTAGATATTAGTAAAGTTTATTCATATCATTAAATTTTATTTTTTTATTTCAGCAAAAAAATTAGATACTCTTATGTAACACCATGTTGATTTCAGAGATTTATGATTTACCTTTCCTTCTACTAAAGAAATTTTTTTAATACTAACCATTTGTCCAGAAATTGAAGAAAAAACTTAAACTGCGTACAAAATGTTACCTATTTCATAAATTGCAGTGCACTTAACTAATGGATATTTGTTTTGGAGAAAGATTTCAGATATAAGGCAGAATTATTTCTACATCGCTTCTCCATGCTGCCTACATCTTGTGCAATACCTTTGGAAAGACTGAAAGATATTTTCAACGGGTCATCACTCACTGAAGTACATTATCCAACAGACACGAATTGACAAATTACCGCTGCCAAAATGGAAAGAGAAGTTCTACTTGGCAAAAAGCCAACAGAAAATATTCACAAATCTTGTTCGTTTATTTTTCAGACATCTTAGTAACACTGTAAAATCAACTGGGTAATCTGGGATAGTATATTCTGGTACTCTATCATGCTACCCATATATTTTATTCTTTTTTTACAATGCGTAGATATTATGCGAGATTACAGGGTCCCATCGTATGGACTTAATGCATTCAAAAAGTTTAATGATCTCGAATTTTCAAATTTTGTTGCTCCTAAAAAAATGTTTTTGGTATTACATATTATTACGAAATATTCGATGGCATTGCTATGCCCATGATTTAATATGAATTTGACACCGATTCACTTAATTTCAAATCAGTTTTTGATAACTAGTTACAATTTTTAAAATTCGTTTATTCATAGTGTGATCTTACTTTTTTTTTGCAGTTAAAAGTTTTTCTTAGTCTTGTTAAGTTAGATCAGTCTCATTTTAAAGTGAAATAAGCTTTTTTCGTCTTCAGAACAAACTTTATAATTTTGGTATTGGGAATATCTAATCTAATCCTCTTTGTACTCACACAACTAGCGAATGTCTTGAAACTGATGAGCAATTATTTTATTTTCAAATGTCTTTTATTTGAGACTCATAAACTGCATGATTATATATCACTTAATCTTGGAGTTTTGGGTTCTGATATGAAAATATATGGAAGGAACTAACATAACTTATGCATTTTACTTTAATATTCTATTCGAAGTTTTTAATTCAAATAAAATAAAATTCTCTCCATACTTTCATTTTTTCCATCAATTCCATCAATTTCTCTTCCCATTTTATATTTTACTAATTAATTTACATTTATTAATACTACCGTATTAAAAACATTTTTAATATCCTAAAATTAAAAATAAAAAAACTGAAAGTGTCATATGCAGTTAAGTTTATAATATGTATTAAGAAAGAAGAACGAAAGTGAAGGAAAATAAAAATAAACTTCCTTTTATCAATTTTCACAATTTTAAATTCTTTTTCGAAAATTATTTATATAAAATTAATTTTATCTTAATGGCAAAACAATACCACCATTTTTTTCAACATATTTAATTATTTGTATATTTTCTAAAAACAAATTCGCAATTGAAAAATTTCAAAATATTCCTTTTTTGCACACGAACCGTTTTTTAAAGTTCTCTTCTTATATTCAGAATTTAAATAGACGGCAAACTGCATCTCAACTCTCCGGGTGAGAACTTTAATAGAAAACGCCATCTTTTTCTTGCTCTGTCGAACAAGAATGCCTTGAGACAAAATATTCTGCTCTCGGGGTTTTGGGCTCCGAAGATGTGACGCCACCAAAATATCAACCGCAGAAGGAACCGGGAATGTTCTAACTCCCAGTTTTATTCAAATGCCCTCAAGTAATTTCCATGAACTGAGGAGAATCAGAAATTCCGGTTCTGTTCATTGTTGTGCTCTAACCGATGGAATTGGAATTGAACACTCCATTTGGAAATCGTCAGGGAGCGTTCAATTCCGTCGACGGCCGTGAAATTGCTAAGAGAACGTTTTCTTTTTAAAGGAAATTGCCATCGCGCTCGTCGAGGAGAGGGACGGAATCCTGGAATCAATGTCACCACTGGACTGTCGAGGGCATTCGGAAGGAATCGAAGCCTGCCTATTGGCTAAAGGTTCTCCTGGAATGCTAAGAATTCAGTACTTACCCCCCCCCCCCTCGAATTTCTTAGCCCGATTCTCATTGCGGTAAAAAAAAGTTTCCAGGACAAGCATTGGAAATGTTTAAGATTTGCAATGGTAATTCCGAAATTCGTTCTAAATAACTGAAGGCAATAATTAGAGCATTTCAGAAAGCCATTTGCATTCAAAATTGAAATCGATAGTGTTGTCGAATGGTTAAAGGGAGAAAATAGGAATTTTGACAGCCAGTGTTTTAGACTCTCCAAAATGAAATAAATTGAAGAAAGAAAAAGCTCTTAATAATCGCCATTTTAATTGTGTAAAACATTTACTTTTAAACCAAAGTTCATGTTCCTTTACAAGATATTTACCAATAAATTATCAGTGTGTTTAGTATAATGAAATGTGTATGAGTATTGCACAAAATTCCGGGGTGCAGATATAATTATTCTTTTTTTGTAATTATTGAATATTTAAATCAATATGAATTACAAAGGTAAATTATAGATATCATTTCGATGAAAAGATCGTAGAAAAATAATTTAAGTATTTAATGTCAAAAAGATTCTACAACAAATTATTTGCGATAGCTACATCCAACGGAATAGAGAAAGTTCGCATTGTTTTTATAAAAAAAAAATTTTTTTTGCTATATTAATGTCCGAGTTTCAAATAATACAGAGGCTATTTTAGGACAGACCTCGCAATTTTGAGCTTTGCTTGATAACGAGGATGACACCATTACCCGTTCTCCCTCTCCAATTTTGATCTATTCTTAAGATTTGGTATTGTCTAAGTTCATATGTAAGGTCGATTTTTTAAAGAAATCGTGTTTCAAATCAGGAGCTTAACTGACTCGAAGTAAAGATCTCACCAGTAGGTCACATGATCTCTTTATAAATGAAAGAACGGAAAATTCGCATCTGCACTTTTTCTATCAAATTGTTTATGGAACTAATTCTGCTACAAAAACCTCACAACACTCATATAATGAAATGTAAAATATTTAAAGTTAAAGGGGAATTTAAAGAAATTCCGAAAACCTTAGTTTTTAGTTTAAAGTTAATAAATCGTTTATTTACATAAATTATACATTTTCTATAACCTTTTTTAAAATTTTATCACTACTAATATTAAAGATGAATGTAAGCATATGTCTGTGTTTTGCCATTTTATAGGCCTAACCATTCGACCTAGATTATCAAATTCAGCACATATATGCTTGAGATAGTAGGAATGGGCCCCTTTGAATTAATCTTTTGAAATTTTTACAATAATTTTAATTCAAATTTTAACGGAATTTTACAGTTACTTCTCGATACAATCTTAAACAAACCTTTCTGATTTTGAGCTACAGTTAAACAAGAATAACTTCCTCAGTGTAACCGCATACAAATTTAACACACTGAATGAAGTAATTATCCATATTGGATAACAGCAATAGTTCATATTCAGTGCAAAATCTGAGCATACATCTCATTTTAGTCTGTTGTTAACCATGTGAATCGCCTGTGATTCACATCTATCTAGTTATCTATTTTGTCCTTTACTACAATTAAGAGATACTAAAGAAGTAAACATCTTATTAGATATATTCCTTATTAGATATATGATTCCTGGAATCGAACGTGTTAAAATGGACAGATACAAATTTAATAGATGACATTAAATAAACGCCATTTTCATAGATGCAGTAAAAAGCAGAATATTTTCAAAAAATTTAGAAGCACTAAGATGGAAAGATATATTTTAATTACATATCATCTTGTATGCTTGGATGTCGGTGGCAAATGTATCTGTTCTTTGTTTACTAAAAAAAAAACACTCCAAACATTTTCCATTGCTGATCCGCCAAATTAATAACAGGCATTACTTGCATTACTCATTCAGTACCCAAAACTGTTTAATCTTGCTTTATTCTTAATATACTTTGCACAGAAAAGATCATAATTAATGCAGAATCTTTGATGAGTTATCACCAATGGGACAATTTCAATTTAACGGTTGGATGGTTGGCAGAACGACGTCTTTTTCCAGAACGGTTCTCCACATATCAGGAAGGATTAGCGCTAATCCCTCTTCGTAAAATTGAAATTTCTCACTTTCCATGGCACCTCCGCTCATCTTCAGTAGTTATTAATCATGGTCTTAACAGCTGGAATTACGCCATTTTTGCTAAAAATTCAGTTTAAGCAGTAAAATAATTGCAGTTTTGTTTACCGAATATTAATATATAAGCAGACATTGAAAGATGTATTTGCTTTTTTAGTTTACAGTATAAAAATAATAATCAAATAAATTTTTAAATTACTATTTTTAACTTCGAAAGGGGTATGCTTGATTGCATGCATCATAATCACAAAGACTTAGAGGGGGAAAGTACCACAGTTTCTTCACATACATTTGCATTCATAAATATCATCCAGAGTTTTTCTTAGTAATCTATAAACCAAGTTATTTTCCATTTGACTTTTTATAACTGCGCCTCCATGTACTATGTCCTGATAATAGGTGAACACAGAATTCCTTTGCTTTTTCATTCAATTCATCTTCCTGCTTATTATTTGAACTATCGAAAATTATTACTTGTAAAAGTTGAAAATCCTTGTAAACTATTTCATTTTATTATCATTTCTCATATGTTTGTAAATCTGCACATAGTTTTGTTTTGTTTTGTTTTTCCATTGTAAATATTTTGCCATTTAACAAAATTCTCGTAACATGCCCATCAAAATGTTCCCTTACAATAATGGTTTCGGATACGGAGGTATGAGATGACTTTCTGTTCTAACTATATGTATTCTAGTACAGTAATTTCTAACTAAGGAACGAAATATGACATTTAGATGCAACACTTAAATTGGCGTCGTGTATCAAATTTTAAACCAAATTTCTCTGTGGAATGATATATCCTTTCCAAAACATATTATATTATTTTGCATTATTTTTTTCATTACGTATTAGATTGAATAACAATAGTATAAAATACTTTAAAATGCTTAGACCTTAAACGCTAAGCTGCCAAACTTAACGAACGACTTAATAGTATTAAGTTCATTTTTGATCATTTATGATGTATACAAAAAAATATTGTAAACATAAATTCGAACTCGAATATGACATACACATTTATGACTTCTGTGTGTCTAAATAAATAAAATAGGGAAATTTTGTATTTTTAACACGTTAAGGAGGATATTATGAGCTATAAGATGTGCAAATCGGATGTGCTCAGGAAATAAATATTCATGTACTCAGGAAAAAAAAATATTCATTGTGTATTTTAGATGTAAATATTAAAAAACATTGAAAGTAAACAAAATAAATATGAAAACGTATGATTAAAAAAACTATTCGCATAAAAATTATTCCTTAACAAACGTATAGAAAAAAGCAGTGATTCACTAACAAAATGCAAAAATGTTAGCAATAACTTCAATTATTCCACGAGGGGAAAAATAATGAACTGGCTGATATGTAAAATTATAAATATTTCAGATCATTGACTTTTGCTACAATTTAGCACAAAATAATGAAAAAAAGCAAGGCTAAGGAGTTATGTCTTTATTTTTATCCACGCTTAAGTTTATTCACATACCGATAAATTGATCACTTTAAACAGAAAGGAAAAAATTTAGATGTGACTTGATGTCAAAATAATAGATGAGGATTGTGCATCCGATAACAATTCAGTTAAAAGAAACGGATATATTTTTAAACTCTCTCCAGTGTTACAGACAGAGGTGGACAATTATATTATGGATGATTGATTAACAACGTTAACCCTAATCCATAACAAAATACCTTTTATAGATGAATATATTTCGAAACGTTGCGTTATTTTTCCTAGATAATCCCATTTCTAACAGCATTTGATTTACATCTACTAAAATGTTGAAATCCATACAAAATTCAAGATTACACTTTAGAATATGCTCTGGTTCAAAATGAGCTTTAATCTTGAATAATAGCAGTTAAATAATTTCAAAACGAGGTATTTGTCTAGTTTAAGCTTTATCTCATGAAGAAAGGAATACGATTTAGTTATATTGATGCATAGTTTTGTAGTAAACTAATATGAATATTAACAAAAAATTCTATTATTTTATGATTGAATAAATAGTTATGATTTATAGCGTAACTTACATCTTAATTTTAAACTTAAGAAATAAAATGCGATTAAATTAAATAACTAAAAGGGGAAAATCTACATTCAAAATACAAATTGAAAATAATATATAACCCACGTGAATTCAAAATATAACTTTAAAAAAAGATGACAAAAATCAGAAAAAAGTATATAGTTAGAGTATACAATATTAAAAAAATAAACCCTTTGCTAAATTCATTATCTAAATTAATTTTAATTTTATTAATATTAAATTAAAACTTCTTACATTCACACAAAAAAAGTTTCATCAATGATGTGAAATGAAGCGCAAACGATTTTTATTATTCTGCAAAAAATATCGATGATAAATAATCACTTATTTCAATTTTATCTTTAATTACGAAATACAATTATAAGAAGACCAAATTTCTGAAAGAACTATCTTAGAATAATAACAATACAAATAAATAGAAATACCAATCCAATAAAAAGGAAAAGAATGTAGCTTTTATCACAATATCAAAATTCTGCTTTTATTCCCTTTTCAAACAAGATTATTCATTGAATCCATTTGAATTGTTTGTTTCTCTGAAGTATTTCAACAGAGGACAAACGGAATTCATTCTTTTCAATAGGAAAGATATAACAATATATTTTTTATCCATTCTTATTTCTGTGATCTCTGATAAATGTGGTATTCAATACTTTTATTTTGCGAGCTTGTGGACTTCCTTATCTTATGGATTTTAAGTTATTAATCTTTTTTCTTTGAAACAGAAAATAAAAGTTTTTCAATAAGGTAATTCAAATAGAAACTATAAAAGCATCATTATTTATTAAATTTCAATTTTAAAAGTAATCATAATGATGATTCTTTTAAAAAATTTTGTGAAAACATTTCTGTTTGAAAGATTATTTTTGAACACATTTGTACGAAGAATATTGTTAGAAATTAGATTTGTGGTTACAGATGCTGCAAATAACGTTTTTTTTTTTTGTTTTGTTTTTTTTTTTTTTTTTTTTTTTTGCTTTCTTAAATATAAAAAGTTAAAGTAGAAAAATTTATGATGGGAAAAATTGTGAGAATATTTTGATAAATATCTACGTATTAAACATCTATATGTCAAGCCACTCTTTGAATTTTCTTCCTCGATAAAGCATTCGAAGAAGAAAAACAGGTAAAATTTCGAATGCGATTTTTCTATCAAATTGCATGTATGTGGGATTTCGAATGTGAAATTTGATGAATATTTTTTTCGTAAATGTGACATTTGATTAAGTTAAACAATATTGATTTTAATTGCCAAAGGGGCCAATAATTGGAATTTATTTTCTCACCCAAAATATCTAATGTACCTAATTGCAAATTAACCTCTTCGTCGTTCGCAAGGTCTCTTCCGCGTTCATGTGAAACTTCTGCAGGGCGGTAGTCACGCGTTTGAAACATTCAATATTTTAAAACTTAAGAGTTGAAGACGCTTTGTAAATGCTAACTTCTTTGAATTTTTATTTCTGTTTGTTCTAATGCGGCAAAAAAAAAAAGATAAGTGGAGATAAATTTTCATGTACAGAAGTGGACGGTGAAAGTGTTCAAGTATTTTAAAAAATGAAATTCTTTACTTTCCATCGGTGCGAAGAAGTAGGTAGGATTTATACTAACACCGAGTTTGGCAAAAAACCTGCCACCGAAAACTTTGTATTTCTGTTTCCTCTGTGTGAACACGAAAGCGATGTTGAAAAAGTAGATAAATGAAATTTAACATCTAACTTTGTCATCAGCATCGTAAATTTGTACTAAATTATGAAACAACTACTTATTAGCTTCTAAGATCAGATATCCATGTAGTTGTAAGTACATGACGCAAGATTTGAGTCTCAGCCTATCTGATTGTTCATGATTATGTTCTCGTAACCAAAAAAAACTTTACAAATTAGACAGACAAAGATATAACCTTGAAAACAAAATAGTGAATCATGATTCACTAATTTCAATTAATTACAACATTCTGCAAGTTGTTCAAATCGAAAAGATTCGAAATGTATTATAGATGCATCCTTTTATGCCATGAAGTTATATAAAAAGCGCCGTACTAAGTAACCATTACGAATAAGTTATGATACACGATTTACTTTTTTTATAATTTTATGTAGCAATATTTGTAAAATGTATCACACTAGATAAATATTACAAATAAATTCAGGAAAGAAATACATGGCGCAAAAAAAAAAAAAAAACTGCGTACTCGACTCATTTCTTTGTGTCAAACTGCAAAAGACGCGCTTTATCAATAAGCATTGCTACAATAAGGAAAAAAGAATCCGTCTGTTTACACCTTCATAAAAGAACAGGTTATTTCAGAAAGATGATTAACAGGAGAAGGGATACAATTTTTGGAATAATTTTGAGACTGAAGCAGGTAAAAATAAGTTTTACAATGCATATACTGAATCAAACAATATTTGCATTATTAACCTCGAAATGCAGTGCTAATTCATCATCATTAATAAAAAATAATTACATGTTAATGAAAACAATCGAGGATGATTTTAATATTTAGATTATGAGTAAATTATAAATTATACCTTCTACGCCAGCTATTATTTTGTTAACAGCATTTCAGATGTGACTGTCATATTTTAATGAAAGTTGTGTAAAAAATGTTAAGCACGTTGGTAAAACGCTCGCAATATAAAATTTATTATGAGCAGCATGTTATATTAACTGCATTTCAATAATATTTAAAAATAATTTATCTTGTAGTAGGGCTTTTATACTATGTGGGGAATGAACTCGCAACGTTACGGGTTGGTAACCGAGTAACAATACCACTAGACAAAAGTGATCATTCTTTCCGGGGGTTGTTATCTAGCTTATGAAGCTTTCACCACCAGTGAGTCGATGGAAAGATGAACGATATATTTACTGTAAGTGTATGGAGAGCCTATGTGAGTCGTTGGTGGTGAATTCGGCTATTTCTAATGCGCCTGATGACTTTTACAGTCGGTAGAGGACGAGACAACAGTTGTAGAAAATTGTTTATTCAAGATAGTGGGGCACCATTGTGGGTGAATGGTGATTGAGGACCGATAAGGTTCGTTACCGGGTAACTAGATTACTGATAAAAGTAATCAATCTATTCGGAAAGTTGTCATCTGGATTATGAAACTATTACCACAGCTACATGAGGTTTACGAAAATTTAAAATAAAAGTAATTATTAAAATCGATTTGCAACAAATAATAATCCACAAACAGAAAATAAAGTTGAATTCATAAAATAATGAATTGTGCCAAACGCAAACACCGTGAAGTATAGTAAGCAGGATTAAATGAACTATAAAATAAATAAATAAATGAAAAATGAGCTTGATATATTAAGAACAATTTAAAATCGATACACGAAATAAAATTATTTAATATAAATCTTGATAAAATTCGATTCCGAGGAGATTAATATCCATCTTTCAACGGAAAATGCAATGCCAGATACAGAATTTTAGCAATAATTCCCAGTTTGAAATGCGAAAATAAAAATCTGTAGATCTTTAATTAATCACATTTGTAGCACTTCAGCATACATAAGTTAATAAAATATGAAATTTTGGCTGGATAACTACATAACATTATGAACGCTTAAAATTAATTTTTTAAAAAATATTTAAACAAATGATTAGCATCTAGCAAAAAATTAAAAAAAATGCAGCGCCAAATTAAAAAAAAAATACTGTTGACTAGATGAGAAAAAAATAACTATGCTCGAATCGTACAGACTTTCATAAACATTCTTTTCAGATAAAATGCAATATTAAGTAATGAAAATTAATTTTTCATTTTTGTTATCACTTTTCACATACATAAATAATTAACTCAATCGCCAGATGCAAAACAGCGTTACAGCATTTCCTGGGAAACTGTATTAACCTAAACTACTTTAAGAAAAAATTAAAATCTTTAGTGAAGAAACATTTAAAATCATATGAAATTAAGCCTTTATGGCGTAATTTATTAATAATATTGTTTTTTATTTAGATTATTACACAAAGGAAAATATCGTAAAAATAGAATTTTAATGTGATCTTGACACAAATTTTTTGAAAAATAAACAAACGGATGCCACATTTAGTTGAAAAATTCTCTTAAGCCTATAATGGGATAGAAGAAGAGGGAAAATGAGATTCAATGTGATTAAAACATTTATTTCAAAGCTTTTGTTTAAAAATAATGAATTTCGAAGGTGTTTACTCTTGTCAATTTCTCATTATCATGAAATCTTTTAGATTAGTTGCTGAAAGAATTTCATTACAAGGATAAAAATATAGACATTGTTTAGAAATTGTTCGAATTACTTGGAGTTTTCTAATAAAGCGAGATTCTGCTTTACTTAAATATGCAGATTTTAGACATACGCTTAATTTTTTCCTCATAAAGAAGGCAATGAAAAGAGAATTCAAGAATACTAAACATTTTAAATATAATTTTAATGAAGAAAATTAAGATGCCACTTAAATTCACTTTCATTTCCTAACAATTTTATTAAATAATGCTGTCTGCATTTCCAAAATCTAAGACAAATTGTTTAAACAGTTAAAACTATTGCAAACCCGGTTTTGTAACTATATGTTTTAGTTTGATATATTTCGATAATTTGACAAAATTTGTTAAAATAGATTTTTAAAAAAATTTAGTAAGTCCATGTGTTAAAATTCGAATTTTGATATTTCATTCAAACATTCACTTCAAAAATTATATGCATTTTGTTTAACATTATCAAATTTTTATTACTCTTAGTGAGGTTCGTCTAATTTTAATCTCTTTTCATATGTAATAAATAAATCCAGAATTTGGTAATTGTTTTCTTTTACGGCCCTCGCGGTGAATTTCTGAAAAATGCAAACCAAGCCAAACATCGGTTACATCTTGCTACCATACGGATAATTTAGTTTGGCGATCTTCGCGTAAACTTAAACTTGCAAAAAAAGCTCAGGAAAGGGAAAAATAAATAAGTCTTCGAAATTTCTTTTCTAAAGTATACATTTACATTGTTAAAGCCTCCGGAGAAACACGGGCAAATAATATTTGAGAAATATGATCAACTCAACTAAGTAAATGAATAAATTCTTCAAAAAAATTTGATTCTTTAATATTATGTATCTAATAGAGCAAGAAGAACGGGTGAAATAATCGTTTCTTTCTTATTAAAGTATAAAAGAGAAAAAGAAATGGGGTGGGTATTAACTTAAAACTCATTTATATAACGCTACACAAACAAATAAACGAATGAAGTGGCAAATTGCTCAACTCATATTTCAAATTTAATTTTTTCCCTAATTCTTCAATGAATAAAATATTATGCTGCCGCGATGGAAAGAAACTCCCTTTAATGTGCATCTTATTACATTTTTGAATTGGTTTAGTTTAGTGATTAATGTCTCGTCGTTGTAAAGCAACACTATGACTATTTTTGGACGGATCTCGTAATTCTGAATCGTGGTCAGATGACGAGGGTGACACCTGAGCTGACATCTCCTCCATTGTAGCGAGGGGACATATGAGTGACAGATTTAACTCGCAATAAATCCCCTTACTCGACGGTTCTTTCGCAGAATCGGGTTTGATGCCTGAAAACCTATGGCTCATGAACTGAGACATTACAACCAAGCCACCGAGGTCGTACTGTATTTTTGTGTTATTAAAATAATAAATCGAATTATTTGTAGATGTGTATCCAGGCATTTTGTGTCTTTATACCGTGCACATGATGAGGCTCTCTTATTAATTTCATACTTCAATACATTTTTAATTCCATTAACCTGTTTATACTTTTAGGTACATTTTTCCCCCTTAACCTCGTAAAAAATACAAATGTTTCTTTTATTTACTTTGTTCTACAACCGATCGGCACCTTTTTTGTACTATTTGTTTTTTAAGTAACTACTACTATGATTTAAGTAATATAAATAGACTAAAACAGGCTGGAGGCTACAATTAATTACCTATTAAAGTACAGACACTGATATTATATTTTGTAACTCACATATTCGTATCATATTTGTGAGAGATTATGCCCCAAACTACTTTTTATTCCTACGCCCTGGCAAAGGGGTAGCGTGTCTCCCCATGATCTGGGTGCCCTGGATTCAAGTCCCTATTCGGGCATGGTTGTTCATACGTTCTACCTGTGAGATGTGTGAATGTGGCCACCTGTGAAAAGGGGAAGTGCAAGCTGATGTGGCGCCTGAGTAGCGAAGACATACTTAGTCCTATTCGGAGCTACTAAAACTAGAGACGTACCCTTGGCTAAAAATCACTGAAAAATTTCTGTAAAAAACATACTAATAGGTCAAATGCCAACTATACAAAATACAGAAGAAAAATTCATTTGTTTCTATGAGGATATTATGGATATGGGAAGATATATTCCTTCCATGAATTTCTTTATATATATTTATTAAAAAATTTTCAAAAATATTTCATCTCTGATAAAACAATGTTAAAATTATCTGGAACAATTGAAATTTTACTAAAACCTTTACTAAATTCAACCAAATCTTACATTGGAAGGCGAATTCCTGTTGGTAAGGTTTTTGCTAGGGAGCCGTAATGTTTCAGATTTGAGACACCATTCCACCGATGAATTGCAATGTAAGGGGGTCTGTTGCACGTTAAATCCGTCAGGGATAAACGTCTTGCCACTGGTATGGTGGGAAGTGGTTTGGGGAGAGATCGCCTCCTCAGATGTCATCCTCGTCATCTGAATGTGGTTTAAAATTACGAGGTCCGTCTCAAAACAGCCCTAGTGTTGCTTTACAACGGGGCTTTAATATAATTAAACTAACTAATTAACCAAATCTTACAATTATTGATAGCGTTGAGAATGTTGCAATTGCTTCCAGAACAGAATCGCTAGAAAATTGACAATCAATAGATTCGTATATTAATTATGAACAGGTGTGCAAATGTCCAAGTGCTTACACGTCACACAATCTGCCAACAGAACAGATCCTACGCAGAATTAAATGGTAAAATCAAAGCATTTAATCTTAATTAGGGAGTCTGCAATAATAATTTTACTATCATTGTTTTTTTTTAAATTAAAACAAGATCTCTCTAAATTTTGTAATTGATACTTGCCTGCTTTACGATTATTTTTTCAACAGTTTGTTCTTAAAATTCAAATAATGTCATATAACATTTTGTTTTATTAATATCTTGAAAAAATATTTGAAATGTCTTTTTTCCATTTCGTGTACATGTGTTATTTCCTTTCAGAGCCGATCTTAAATATTTAAAAAAACCCAGGAATAAAAACCGTTTATTCGTGTTATCTTTAGAATTATCTCATATCGGAGACATATGAAACAGCTCCGAGACACTTTTTATATCCTTGATCATAAACTCTTCCTGTGAAGTCGGAAATTGCCCGAAAATATCCAGATGGAAGGGAAAGTTTTGCTTCCGGCTTTAAATAAGGAATATGCAGTAACGATCCAACCATCCCCGATATTTTCTCAGCCAGTGAAAAAAAGGAGGGAAAAATTCAATCTTATAACGGAGGATTTCAAATTTAGAGATCGAGTAAGTGATTTCTTTTTAAATGGAGATTTCCTTAAGTGCCGACCAGAATCGAAAGAAGAAAAAAAAAAAAAAAGAATTTCAAGAGAAGAAATTGGATTTAAAAAAAAGAAAAAGGATGGAATCATTAAGATATTAGAATGTATTTTACTGCCCAAACATTCTCTCTAACTAAATCCACTTTTGTGACATTGCCTTCAACTAAATCGAGTGTTGTTCGTCATTTGACACATTAGCCAATAAAAACTTACTACCGATATTTTTTCGGAGAAAGTAATAACAAATTTAAATTGGATATAAAAATTATCATTTCAACAAAAAAGCGTGCTGATTTACTATAAAAAATGCATGACTGAATAGGCAATTGTCTTGTATCTAATTTGTCTTGAACATTTTGAAAAAACTATATTATATATATATATATATATTAAATCAATTCCTACATATATAAAAAAGACATTGTGTTTTAGTTATTTTTTTATAATCACTATTAATAAAACTAATTTATCACAAAATTATTGATGATTGCAAGAACTGAACTTGAATTTTTTATTCAAATGAAAAATATTGTAATCTTTATTTTTTACTGTTTGAACTCATGCCTGTTGATTTCAATTTTCACTATAAACTGTTGAAACTCTACGTAAAGTATTAAAAATTAATTAAATTTAATGAATGAAGGAAATAATATTTGAAATTTTTTTATTAACATCAAGTGTAATCCACTGCAAGTTTATACTATATATATTATATATTTAATAAATATATATATATATATATATATATATATATATATATAGGAATTGAAAAAGAACAAATTTAAAAGATGGCGCGAAACATTTTAAACTTTCAAATGAAATCCACTTTCTTTTTTCAAATGAAATTCAAACTTTCAAATGAAATTTTGTGACATTATCTTCAACAAAATCGTATATTACACATTATATTACCCATATAAGTAGCCATTGGAAACACACTACTTATATTTTTTTATAAGGGCATTATCCATTTAAGATGATAATTAAATGATTATCCATTTAAGATGATGGATATACAATTGAAAACTTTGATAGAGATATTTATTGATCTGATATAAAAAATGAATGATTTTATGGATAAAATATTTACCGGGTGAGCCTCGTGTATATAATAAGACAAATTTGAAGAATGAGCATTTTCATTTTACATCAAACTTTTTCACTTTATAACGGATCAGAGGAAAATTAAAATTCTATTTATCGATTAAAAATAAGAATTAAAAATGTCAAATATACACCTTTTCAGTAAGAAGACATAAATATCATTCTTCCAAAAAAACTTGTAGCAATGAGTCAATTAATTGAAAACAGTTTTAAGGCAAAGGGATTCATGACTTTTAAGAAGTCAATGAAATAATAGAGAAAAATTTAATTTAAAAATAACTACGAAAAATAGTTTTAATCTCAGCAAAATATATATATTAAATGTAATGTGTATACTTAAAATTTAATTACGTATATATTAATTATGCATATAAGAAATAAAAGTGTCTATTTATATCAAATAAAATGATTTCAAATAAAGTTTTGCTTTGCAGCATGGATTAAAAGCTTAATATAATTATTTCAAAGGTTAATTTATTCAGTTTAGAAAATTTTAAAGGCTTTCATATTTATATTCATATTATTCTCAGCGTTAACATTTTATATATCATTCTTGTTTTAGATAGAT
>JAOUZG010017793.1:2087359-2097462 GCA_026289955.1 Argiope argentata | reverse complement strand
ACAGAGAGAGAGATAGAGAGAGAGATTATGAACTAATAGTAGGAATTGAGATAATATATCACCCGATTTCTGCCCATGGAAAGCATTCGTTCTGTCTTTTTTTCTTTATTAACTACCTATATTTGATTGCAGTTTTGTTTGGACTCGTCATAAGATGCCCTTATATACTAGTATTATTATTATTGTTACATATGATTACATATGAGAGAGATACATATTTTTTTTATTATTTCAGATTAATGAATCCTTTTTACTAAAAAAAAAGCATTGTCAAATGAACTTTATAATAGATAAGAGCAGAGCAGATTTTTAAATTCAAGAAGATTGAAGGAATTAAGAAGATTCAGAATCTTGAAATTCAGAAGAAAAGATAATTTACTTGAAATATGTCCAGAATACTACAATAACAAAGTTAAAAATGCTATTTCCTTTGCAGTATAAACATTACCAAAATATTTTGAAAAATTCAAATGCTTTGAAAAATACCCAACGTCTGAAGATTCAATTTTCATTTAGAATCATTTTATCTTTTGTATTTTTGATACTCCAAAATTAATTACAATTCTACACTAATCACTATTATATATTTATTTAACAAGGTCTAAAAATTATGAAAATTAGGGTTAATTAGGGAAACTTAGGGTTGAATTAGGGAAAATTAGGGTTGAAAGGGTTAGTTCTAAGAGCAAACGAAATGGTTGTATTTTTAAGGAAGGATTCAAGCTTTGGATTAATTAGGTTTGAGTATCGAGTTTACTGCAAAGAGAAAAGATTCTGAAAGCGACATAAGATTTAAACTCGACAATATCAATTAAATGAAAGTAAGAAAACTGTGAGAGAGAAGGCTACATACTTGATAAGAATATGAGCTAATAAGAAACTTTTGTTATCCAGATATGAAGAAAAGCTTACTAATTTTGATCATTCGGGGAAATAACAACCTCATGAACCACCTGAATAACCATATGAACAACCTTATCCAATCAATTTTTGCAACAATGCTGTCTATAAATATTCCCATATATGCCTTACACTTGTAGGTAGTGCAGTATAGGTACAGGTAAGTAGAGTATAGTACTATAACTAGGAATATTATAATTATATTGTGACTATAATTTTGAATTTTCAATTTCTTCAATTGAGAAAGTAGACCCCCTTTTACTGACTAAATACAATACTCATTGTTCTAAGTTAGCATGTTAAATGATGACTTGGTATGACCAATGGCTTCATGATGAGTAAAATGAAACTTAGTTTATCTTAAGCTCTAGTAATATTATTAGAAGGATACGAGGGAAAACGAAATAATAATATTATTTTCCTGCCGACATAAATTAAATTACTGTCATCATAACCGAAGGTAGCTAGAAAATAATCAGCAACATTTCACAGCAATAATTAGCAATATTTGAAGAGATAATTCATGTAGAACCTTACGAATATATTTTTTAAAAAATGGGAAAAAGTAAATAATCTTCCAAATGAATATCTGTAACTTTTTTCTCCTTTTTCTAAGTATCAAAGTCATTTAATTAAATGTAATAAAAATAATGAAAAGAGATAAAAATAATAAAAATATTTTGTTTAGTTTAAAAAATTCACTGAGTTTAAAAAATTCACTTTCCATAAAACATTCTTATTTTAAGTTCCATTGCATTTAAATATTTTTCATACTATTATGTAATTAAAACTTATGAATATTAAAAATACTCGAAGCACTGTACAAAAAAAATTATCACATACTTTCATAACACCTGTTAACTGAAAATCAACTTAATGAATCAGAAAATGTAAGAAAAAATAAATTCATTCTTCTATAGAATAACATTTTCTAAAAAGAGAATTATGATCAATATTTATTTTTATCTTTAACAAAAGGAATTCGAAAACTGTAACATCAGTTAAAAATTCATCTTGTTAAAACATCTTTCTATTATTTCCTAACCTTTTAAAATCTACGAACAAGCTTGCAAATTAATGAGGTAATGAATGAAAACATCTGGCGATATTGATCTGACAGGAAAGGGTGGTAAATATAAATATTTGATTTAAACAAATCTGACGTGCTCCGATTTTAATGAATTCGTAGGTGTCAAGGAATAAGTTTGTCCTTAAGTATACTTTATTAGAAATATTTTAGCAAATGGAAAGATTTTAAATAATACTTTGCGTATTCTTTAATAATGATTTTATTTGATTAATCAATATTTCGGATTCTTTTAAGTAAAATTTTAATTTATTTAATTTTGATTTAACTAATTTTAAGTATGCTTTCAACATAAATGAAAAGAAATTTAATTTTTATCTTACTTAATTTTTAACTAAATTAATTTTTAATAAAAAGTTAATTAATAAGCCAATACAGGTATGTATAATCATCTCACTGCGTTGCATGTTGATTCAGTTCAAATTGATTTACTTCTTCAGCTGGACAGAAGAAAAAGATCAAATACTCATTTTTTTACGACAATTTAAATTCTATTACTTGCTAATATATTATTTCATATTATAAGATACAAGTTTATTTTTTTAAAAAAAATTATGCATTTTATTAACTCTTCTTACTTTTATTTTATTTTCTGACATTACAAATTTAGAAGCAACATTAAAGATATTTTAGCACGAGTCATTGTTTTGAATTTTTGTCAAATGACTAGAATGGCGCAAGAGTCTTTTCAAAAACATCAACACTTCACCGTTGCGAAGAAATTTTTCCTAAAACGTCCGAATTAACAAACATCAAGCCCAAATTTATTATTTTTAGCATATTTGAACCTGTAGTCGAATAGTCTCGTAGTCAAGAATTTTATCACCTAGACACAGCAACTTTTAAGTTATCTGGGACTAAGAAAGATTGTTGTAGTATTTTTCGAGAAAAACTTTGGGCTAAGCTATTATTCATTTCACATTCATTGTAATGCACACACATAAGAATTAATTTTATTATAAAAACATCAAATATTATTTGCAGTTAAATTTATTTAAACGCTTTACTAACATATCAGGTCCTTTATTTCCAAAGAAATTTTTTATTAATTTCATCCAAAAAAAATTATGTTAAATTTTCTCTACATTCCTGGAACACAGTTTTTCTTGCAGATAATAAAATATTTTAAATTTTATGAAGTGACGTTTCATACAAGTTGAGAATTTCCTATAGATTTCGGATCTAATTGACAAATTAAAGTCAAACATGGGTAAAAAGAAAATTCAAGCGATTCATTTCAAGAATTTTTAAATACTTTTATTCTATCAAAATATGTTCGGAACAAAAGCATTTTATTTAAATGCAAAGACTAATAAGAGCTAAAAATCTTAATCTTCAATAAAAAATTGAAATAATTAACAAATAATACTTTCTTACATAGCTTTAGTTTAAACTACTCATCAAATTATTAATTATGTATCTCATAGTTTCTTCATTGTTGCATGCTAATTAGTTTCAAAATTAATTTTATCATTCTTAATAATTGGAAGATTGTGCCATCATGTACAATTTATCTCATGCGATAACTTTAAGGATTTTTTTTTATGGTAGCACTGAACAAAGGAATAGATCTAATCATTTTCATTTATAATACATTATATATTAAACTCATCTCACCGATAAAATTTTATTTCATAAAAATATGAATTTTAAAACAAAATAAATTATTGATCATTTTGCCTAAAAAAAGAATACAAATAATTATTTTGATGTTTCTGACACATCAAGTACAATTATTTTATTGAAAAACAAGTAATATAACAATACATTTTTTAAAATCAATTCCGACTTTTAATGTTAAGTAAAATTTTATTTTAGTTACTTTTTATTAAATAGTTAAAATTTTTGTTCCCGTGTTCAGCTTTACAAAGGAATGCGGGGTGAAGTAGCTTCTGAGGGCAAGAACCCCTGAGAACCCGAATAACTATAACCTTTGACCCCAGTGGCATTACTCCCGACATGGAGAACTTTGCGACCAGGCTCGAACTCGCAGCACAAGGGATGCGAATCCAACGCCCTACCAATCATGATATAACGACCTAACAATTACAGCTAATTTAAAGAACTAATGTAAAGACAAGAATATTAGCTTTTAATTAATTAATAAATATTGATTAATTAATATTCGAAAAAACTGTATTAACCGCAAATGTCATCCACTACAAGCTTTAAAAAATTTACTAGAACTTGATTGGATAAGTAGAGAGTATTTTATTTACAATTGAAAATTTCAACATTATATTATATATAAGTATTAAAAAAATCAGTTTTTTGAAAACTAAAATATAAAACGCATTGAAATATCAACGAAATAAATTAGAGTTTTAGCTGTTTCAAACATCATCATTCATTGAATTTGATAATATTTTTTGCTTAGTTACTACAGATAATAATTACTGTATCAATGAGGTTTCACTTTTCAGTGGTCCATAACTAATCACCCTAAAGTTACTTTTTCTCCTTTTTATTATATTACAGTATTTGGCATGAACTATGACATAGCCAAGTTCATTATTTGACCAAGAATGGAAACAATAACTAATGTTCATTTCAGGTACTCGATAATATCACTTTTGAATGATATCACCTACTAAATGATTAAGTTTTTTAACTATTTTTATTAATAAGCAGTAAGTAAAATAAGTGAATGTTCTGAATTATTTGTTCCTTCATTTTAATAAAAAAATTGTATATGATATTCGTAGGTGCAATTTTACTGATTATCTGCTATCTTCCTTCCGTTAATAATTGAGTAATAAAAAATAACTTTTCCTACTGTAATTTTCCTCTCACCCCTATTTTAGTGAATTCGAAATCTTTTTTGAACATACACAGTAACTCTTTTCCTTGAAATATTTAACGATTAAAAAACATTTTCATAGTAGATAAAAAAATCTTGGCCGGTTTATAAATAAATGCAATATCTCACAAACCTTACTATAAAATAATTAATGAATATTTTTCTATTCAGAGTTTTTACCGTCCACGTTAATATTTTCGTTGGAATAGTCGAGAGGTTGTTTTACTTAAATCTACAAACAAGTAAATCCTAGAAATTACATTTCATAATTGCATATTGCTCTTTCAGCTTAAATAGCAATTTTTATATATTATATTCTTTTATTTATAGTTAATTTTAAATAAAAAATCATTGGATTTTTGAGAAAACTTTTGCATAAATATTTTAAATGCAAAAATAGAATACGGAAGAGTCAAATTAAAATGAAACCAAACAGGCTTTCTTAAAATAAAAGAGATGGATTTTTGCATTCATTATTAAGCAAGGATTTTTAATCTTCTGAAAACATCGAATTCGAAAAAGCAGTTCATGAATATATAATAAGATAATTGATGCCGAGTAAATGAAATGGAAAAACTGCATTATTTGGATTGCTTCGTTTTGCTTTGTACTACATTAATAATAAAACTGAAAACCAAAATGTCCTTTGCTTTCTTTTCTCGACTTTGTTTAAGATTTTCTAACTTTCTTATTGTAATCTAATGCTGGTTTAGAATGAGTAAAAAAAATATTGATTATTCAAAAAAAATCTCATCGCTTTAGATAATATAAATTATGATATGTAGGTTTGTTTTAATTTATTTTAGAGTTGCATTAAATAAAAAGGTTTACTTTATCTAATTAATTTTAACAAGAATATTTTTTAAATAATCATGGGATATTTAAGAAACTTTTTAGTGCATTACCCGTAAATCGAAAAATTATTTTAACACTTTAAAATAATACTTTCTCAGATGTTTCTTATTCAGAATCCATGAATAATACGTTTTCTATGAGACTGAATTAAAGTGACTAAATATGCCAGGAAAGGGAACTAGGGGACATTGTCTCCCTAAACTTTCTCGTCTCCTCTCCAATTAAGGTGTTAACTTAGTAAACACCTTGTTTGATAGTAGAAAACAATTAGGAAATAAAGGTTGACCTGAATGTAGCCTTTTTTACTGAATCTTGTGTGATCTTTGGAGCACGTTTTGGCGATTAATTTCTGGCTGCAATTAATAGCATCCCAAAATCGAAATTGTACTTTAGATAGATTTCCCCAGACCGACTAATATAAAATATTAGCACAGGATCATAAAACCACATATCACAATTCATTTATTTAAAGTCCTGGCATTTTCAATTTTTACCTTAACCTGTTATTGTAAACACAAACCAACAAGCCATTAACCTCTTGCTAGACTGGTCTCCAAACTTATTATGCGTCTACACTATAGATGATAAATCGAATTTTTTCCATCTGGCACTCTTCGTTTTGTATTTATCGTGTTCACTTATACTCGAACTGAAGCCCAAAATACAAATTTGTTAGAAATATACAAATTTGGTGCAAAGACCGAATACCAAATTTCGTCCGTCTAACTAAAATGATTTTCGGTATATGTTTGTGACAGACGGACCTAACGACGAAAATGCATTTTTTCGACTTAAAGAGGTTTGAAGTGTAAAGATTTGTCAAATTCCTAATCTTAATTTTTGATGATTACAATACTTTTTCTAAACTTCGTATACAAAAAAGCAAAAAATAGGAAAGATTCTACACATTAATGAATATATGCTGATTCTTTCAGAATATTTGACAATAATACATAATACTAATTAATACAATATATTAGGTTGGAGGAAAAAAAATCCATTATTATTTTACAGCCATCTAGCAAGAAAATAATGGATTATTTTCCTTTATTTTCTTTCCATGTGTAATTTTTAAAATAATGGGAAAAGAAATCCATTATTTCCTCGGTTGGTAACTATAAGACAATAATGGATTTCTTTTCCCCCAATCTAATAATATATTGAGAAAAATGTAACAAATCAAATTGTTTGAACATCATTTAAACACGGTACTTTAATCTAAATGAAATTGACCCTAAACTAGTCATTTTCTTCTTTTTTTTTCAATAATTTTATCTAAGAAACAAATCTTATCTAAAATTAACTTGTATTTTCGAAAGTAAATACTTTGAGCTTCAGTGCTACAAGCATCGTATCTTTCCCTTTTGCAACTTAGAAGCGTTCATTATTTACGAAATGTCAAAGCATATTTAAATTAAGTGTTGCTGTGTCAAAAATAGGGTAAATAAAACAATTGCTCAATTCTTCCATGTGGAACAAGGAATTTCTTCACTATTTTTGTGTAATTTGGAAAATACTTTCGCTCCCACGACTTCCTCTAGTGATTCGATCCTTCTAGCTAATTAGATACTTCCTTCTCAATTCTCTCTCGAAACTATTGTAGAGAAGGAATAATCTTATTAGATAAGTGCGAATTAGATAATAGATGATAAAATGACGTCAGTAGTAACAAACATGCAAGTTGAAACATTTCAAAGTTTTTAAAATATACATTTATCCCAAAGAAAAATTAGAAGCAATTCAAAATGGACATTCTGATAAAAGTATTAAGCTAAAAATATAACAAAAGGGAATACATTAAACTTTTACATCTTCAAAAAGAACTATCTTGAAATTAATGAAATAAAGAAAAAAAATTAGATTTTAATCTTGAACTTTTTTTTAAAATTTGATATCAACAATTCTCGTCAAATCGCTTACTCCGAATAAAAACATATAGAACTTAACATAAAAATGTTATTTAAACAGGATGAAAGACCTGACACTTCCATGACACAAGATGACTAATCACTTTGAAAAAAAAATTTAATTTCAATTTCTTAAAAGTTTTTTTTATTTATAAATTCAGAGCTTACTCTTCAGAACCTGGAAGCATAAACGTGCTTCTCGTCGGCCTCTTATTATCTATTCTACTATTATTGTTAGTAATAATGAAAAAATTCATCTGCCGGATTTCTTTAAATAGTTATATTTTGGGGCAATTTTTTAAAAAGTTTGTATGTTCTCCTGCGCTTATGATGGATTTGATATGCCAAAGTGCATACATTTAAACTTACGAGATTCCCGAAGTAGATATTATTCATCAAAAATGTCAATGTATCAAATTTTAGAAATATTTTGTAGAAGGAAAGATTGCTTGCTTATTCTTTGTGCTTAAAATATTACAGATCATGTAAGAAATGAAATTTTATGTAAACTTTGCATTAAAATTATGGCTTTATCACATATAAATCGACACGAAGTAAATATGCTCTAGCAAGCCATCTCGAAATTTTTCATTCATGGCAGAACTAAAGTAACTGCAGATTGCGATAAAGCACAAAGTGCTCCATAAAGTGGAATTAACTAGAAAGTACAAAGCATACTTTAAGGATTTTTTTCATAATATCAAATTGTATTTATATCTTTAAGGGTTCAGTTGAGTTTTACAGAAGATGTGTAATAAACCGTACATTGAAACTGGTGCTAATTTGGATTAAAGTAATCAATTTTTTCTACAGAAATTTGTGCTTTACAAACACCTTTTAGAATTTTTTTTTCGGATTCGAATATTTTAAATAATGCATAAAAATATTATGTAACACATATCTAATAAAATGTTAAAGTAGAATTCTGTCTAATGTACACTGCCATTCTTTTCGAATCAAGTTTTACTTTTACAATAAGCAATATATCCGAGTGTTGTAGGGATGGGGCTCATTCGTTGGTACATTATATCTAATTCTTTGGTAATATTATATATTTGAAGAAACTTTCAGTCATTTTACTTGCCATTCAGAAAAATTATAATTCATCATTCCTTTTTTTCTTATAATCAAATAAGGGTAATTAACAATACTTAAATGAATGACATATTTCGTTGTGATAGCCACTATTTTCGGTAGTAAAAAGGACTTTAATGTTATGAAAACTAATAAAATACATCATTGAGTCGATCAGAATTTTATAGATGCTGCTTTTGGATGATGGCTTAACTCGTATGAATAGTTCCTTTCAGAGAAAAATATCCATTTAGTCAAGTAATGAATGTCAAACTATAATGAATGTCAAACTATAAAAAGTACAGTTTATTTCCTGATTGTTTTATGATCAATTAATTTATTATGTACGTTAAAGAGGTGATTTTCTTTTCATTATATCACAAACAATTTTGTTTGCTTTCAGAAAACAGCAGAGACATGTTTAATATTAACTATGTTCCACGTAGAGCTTTCATTGAAATATTAAGAATTTTACAAGAATGTAACAATTTGCTAGAATATTGAGACATTTCTGCACGTTTCTGATTCGTTAAAAACAGAAAAGTTTTATCCAAAAGCAAAAACCAGCAGTAAATTTAAACCATGAAATTAAACATATTTATAATCAAGCAAAGAACCAAAATTTGCTTACGGTTTTTTTAAGCATCCATATAAATAAGTTTAATTTTATATTAAATTTAGCAACTAATTCTTCAACCAAATTATAATGCATCTCATTTATAATTTTTTTTGTTACATGTTTGATTTTATGTATATCAAAATGATATTGAATATATTTAAAAAATAACTATCAGTGGCGTTTATTAAATTACACTATTTTTAAACACATTTTAATCGTTTTAAAATTTGATGTCAAGCTAGCAATTTTGTTCACCGATATTAACTTGCATTCTTTATTTATATACATATTTTTAAATAAAAAATATTTAGTGTATTTAATCCAAATAAAGGGTTTTAAATTTAACGAAGTTTGTTTAATTAAAAGCATCTACGTACCAATATATTACATCAATTTACTATTAATCAATGGAAAAAGAAATCTTACCGATGACTTTAAAGGAAGATTGATGTATTACTGTAACTGACAGAATTGATCGACAGCAAACTCGCTTTCAACAAAAGTAAAAAAAGAAATCACCATTATTTTAAGAAAACCACTTTCACGAGAATTATTTCTATTTTATATAAGAAACAATGAATCCACTTTTAAGCTGTAAATTTTGCAAAATACTTTTCTAAAAATTTTAGTGAAATAGAATTCATCCAAAAAATTTATCAAATAGTCGAAGTGGTGAACAATCAGTTGAAGGCCTTTTGTGCCTCTAATATCCATGCGTAATTTATAATAAATTGTCTATGAATAAATTCAGAACTAATTAAACTAATTTTTTTATGAAACTAAAAGTTTTTAAATTTGCGGTTCAAATATCTAAATGGTTAAAAAACAAAGAAATTATACAATGACTTTTTCTTTTAATAG
>JAOUZG010017793.1:2068328-2082359 GCA_026289955.1 Argiope argentata | reverse complement strand
AAATTTTCAATCGTTAATAAAATACTTTCTATTCATCCACTCAAGTTTAAATTTTTTTTAAAAATTTGCAGTGAATGCCATTTGATGTGAATACAGTTTTTATCAATATTAACTCAATAATTTTTTATTGATTAATTAAAAACTAACTTTCTAGCCAAAAATCTTCATTTCCCCGCAGCCAAATAAATAATGAATTCAATTTTGCTTTTTCTCCACACTAATGAAGTTAGGCTTAAAATTTTTTCGGTCGATTATTGCAAACGATCCAGTTTTTTTTCTGATAGTTTGATGCATTTAAAATTAAAAATTGTCAATTAATCAATTTTACCGATTCATTTTCAAGTACTTTCGAATTAAAATAATACAGAATAAAGAAAATTAGAAATTTCTAATCTGTATTGCGTTTACCAACTGGTGCAGAAAATTCACGCATTTTGATTTGTCAATAAAATCCCCAATTGGCAGTGAAAATTCAACGCTATTATAAGTTTTTGATCAATTATTTATAGTAATTGGGATTGTCAGGGCGGTATAGTCTGGTTGGTAAGAATTCACATACCTTGGGCTGCTGCGAGTTCGAACGCCATACATAGAAGGCTTTTTGCCAGGAAATTTGCTTTCAATTTTGCAGCTTAATATTGTGATTCTGTCATATTTATATTAATTGTAGTTATTTAATAAAAAAGTAACTAAAATAAAAAAAATCTTTTTAACCTAATTAGGAATTGATTTTAAAAATTGTTTTTCATATTACTTGTTATTTATTAAATCACTTTAGTATTATACTTCACATTTTTTTTAGAATTTTCTTTGGAGCCTCAACTAAATGATATTTTATTTCTCTCTATTCCAGGAGGCAACACGGTAATGGTGCTTTTGTCTGTAATCGGAAAATACTTTCGGTCGTGAAACGCTTCGAGAAAAAAAAAATTCAGCCAACTGATGAATGTTTCCGATAACCTGTCATCTTATTTGTCTGGTGCTGTCAAGCATCTTCCGATAGGAACTTTTGATGACACGAAGTTTTTACTGCATCTTTAGAGAGGGAATGGAAAATTCTAGGTCAAAGTGCTCTATTTTTAGCTACTAAAGATAACTTTTTTTTCAAAAATATGGATCGCAAAATTTTTGTGACGAAAGAGACTGTCTGGGTTTATATAATAATTTTTAAAATCCTTTAACAGCTATATATTTAGTAGAGGGAAAAGAAAATTAAAGACTTAATCATACTAAGTAATGACATTTACTTATTTTTAAATAAGTTAGAAAAATATCACCCAAGAAATTCTTTTATAGATTTCAGGCATAGTGAGGAAGTAAAGTTTTTCAATTTTCTAAGAAAAAAACTTCTAAATTTCTGACTTTTTTTCCTTTAAAAAACTATGAAAATAATTATCTGTAATTAACCTTATTAACAAAAAGCTAGAAAGCAGGTACGGCATGACATTCTCGGAAAGTCTCAAAACCACGATAACATGATATAAATATATGATGAGAAATGAAAATGTATATTAATTTGACGCTTTTATTTTTCTTCTTTTGCATTTGATGAATTAACATGAGTAAAATAAAAACAAATAGCATAAAATGATGTTCTAAGGAAAATAGATAGAAATAATTATTTTAAAAACTGTCTCACAGGTGATGCTTTTGGTTTTTTTGAAATATAAATTACATAAAATTAATTTTCAAAATTTTTTTGAATTATAATTTATCTTGTTGTGAGATTAAATAAGAAACAAAGCTTCTTCGTGCTCGGCAAATGAGGGGTGAAAGTCTTGGCTCTTCGCCAAATCTGTGAAGAAGTAAAACTCTCCAGTGGATTATCCGCAGATTGACGAAAAAAAGTTTTAAACTCATCAAAAAAGAAAGGGGGGGACTCCTATTAAATTATAAATAAATAAAGAAAATTGTTTTGATCGTTCTTACTTTAAAGCAGAGTAGAATAATTGAATAATAAACTCAATTAAAAAATCTGAAATAAATATAATCTTGGATGTAGGAATTTTAGTTTCAGTTCTTAAAATTTCTTAGAAAAAGATGATTAGCTAAGAAAAAAAATTCTGAAACTTTAGTAAATTACTTAAGAAATATAAAATGATTTTCTTTTGAACAATAATTGTTTGTTATCTTTTATAACGCATAGATATATCTACCATAATCATTAGAAATAACATACTACACATGCCCGAAATAACCCAAACCAATAACCCCAAATATCTTATAAAAATGTTTTATATTAATTTGTAAAATTGAATGTTCCGTAGTATATTAAGCTGTCAATACGACTATTTGTGTAGCGCATTTCATGGTTTTAAGCGTGCAAACAAATGCACTCATACATATCCTTTTATAAGTATAGATAGGCATGGGAAGCATTTCGTGCTCAGCTGATATATAACAAGATGCTTCCATATAACAATCTATTGACGGTATTTAACAATTTCTCAAATATCGCAAAAAAATGTGAGCTTTTTGCAATTACTTTGTTAAGAAAAAAAGAAGAAAATTTTCAAATGGAAAGGTTGTAATAGTCAGACCTTTCATTTTAACTCATTTCAAATAAAGGTAAAGAAATTGCACAATTGCTTTTTGGTCTGAACTTTTTATGCTCTGTAAAATGCCTATTGGAAGTCTGTCTGTACGGCTGTCTACTTGGTTGTAAATATTCGAATTATAAACAAAACGAGTAATCAAATATAGTTTTGTATACTGTTTTGCTCATCAGAATTATAAATGTGTAACAAATTTCGGACTAAGCCCAAAATATAACCCAATACTATGAGCAATGTATAGAATCCATTTCCATTTTTAAAGCTCATTTTGAAATCTTACATATTTTTTATGAAAGAGATTATTAAATATATTTTTATGAAATATACTATATAAATCAATAAAATTATTATAAAGCTTGTCAAAATAATAAAAGATTGCATTGTTAGTAACATTTTTTCTATCAAGTTTTTCTAAATGATTGATGAACTATCTCAGTTCGAAATATTTTTTTCTTTTTAATTATGAGATAGTAGTTAGAGTACTAAGTACAGACTTTAAAAATTCACAATTTCTTAAAATCATAATTGATTCAATATGTTGTTTTAAAAATATTTTTCTCATAGTCTAGCATTTAGGTCTTAATATCTACAAATAGATCAGCTAAAAAAACTTTTGCAGTTAATAAGAGAATAAAAAGCTTATTAAGAGCTTTGAAGGGAAATGAGTCAAAATAGTATTTTTTAATTTCATGCATTTTGTGTGAAAGATGATTATTAAATATAAATAAAAAATGCAATACAATTTGTGGGAAAGATGATTATAAATTATATTAAATTAAAAATACAAATGAGATTTCGACTAGTTTATATTTTAATGAAACTTATCTGTAGATTGAGAAATGTTACTTAAATTACAGTGCTAATAAAATAGGATTTATACTCAAATATTTTTAAAAGTTAAATGTTTATTTAGGTAAAAATGAAGTTATCAGAGAACCTGAACATCTCTGGAAATGCTAGCTACCTTATCATGAGTTTCGAACTTTTTAATTGACTTACTTGCCTTTAAAATGGGTTTCTGCAAAGAGGAAACCTCACAATAATGGATTTTTTAAACGTCATGGATTTTTAAACGTAAAACGCGTACATTCATCAGTTTAGTTTAAGCTTAGTTATATTGAAAGCAACAGTGTGTCTGTTTCAGGACGGATTTCGCAATTTTGAACTAAAGTCAGAACGACATCTGAGCTGGCACAATTATTTCCCCAATTCTTTACCACACAAGCGAGAGAATGTTCGACGTGCACCAGACTTTTGCGAATTGCGATTTTTCTGTGAAAAACTGCTCTCCTAAAATCTAGAACCCTGAAGTTCTAGATATTCATTAGAATTCGAGGCCGATAACATTATTATTAATTGACTGAAAAAATCCAAATACTATTACTTTTCACAGAATACAAGAAAATAAGGCTTTGAACTGAATCGGAAGGAAGCATCCCATGAAGGAAATTCATGGGATGCTTTTTATGGCAAGAGGGGGGACAAACGTAGTTAAATGGAAATCATATACTTATTCTTTTTCTTCAAGTAAGATTAAGAAGCTCAAATTCTAAGGAGTGTTTAGAAAAATCTTAGCTTAAATCATTATCACATACCATCGTAATTAGAATAAGGAGGCAGCAAACAGAATAATGATAGTTTGGGAAAAAATTCCAGACTTGTATAGATTTTTAAGGAAATTTTGGTGGGATAATATTTTTGTTTTGTCACGTTTTAAACTTATTTTCTGAAAATGATAGCCCAGACAATTCAGAAATCACTGAAGGTCCAATTCGGATGATTACAAATTAATTATTTTTAGGACAAGGATCAATTGAAATTGATTGATAAAAACTGATTAAATATAATCCTCTTGGAAAAATGGAAAAATCCATTGGAGGCTCTCATGTAGAAATAATTGATACGAAGAAGGAAAAAATATCCGTCTACCAACTAGAAATAATTAATCGTAATTTAAAAAAAGGAATATAATAATCATTTCATCAAAAATAAAATAAGAACAATGTTTAATTTATGTAATTATCTTTTAGCTTTCAGTCCCTAAATGCTGATGATTAAAAAATGTTTTATTAAAGAAAACATTCATTTTTGTTTTTTCTGATGAATAAAAGTGTTTACTTATGCACCGATGAAAAGAATTTAAAATTCATGTTTTAAGATCTTAATAAAAGAGTTTTTACTTAGTAGTTAATGGGAATTGCTAAATTCCAGCGTAATTAAACTAAATTAAGCATCAGATTGATTCAGCGCTAATACACAATATAATAATACTAGATAATTTTAAAACTCATATAATTATGGTGGATTTAGTATACTTTCATTCAATTTATTATCACATATTAAAGTTTATTACTGATTCAGATGATATAATTGAAAAACACATGAGACAACACTATGCAATTAATTAAATGGAGAACATTTTTGAATATGAAACTAACATTAGTATACAAAAGGCTGGATGCAAAACTTCGTCCAAATATGAATGTATAGTTTCGATATATAAAGAAAACACAATTTCTATAAAACACACGTTCATAAATTAAGGATAATTCAATTTCAGGAAAAGAAGAGTCAAAACCAAAAGAAAAGTTACTTATTTTTATTTCCTATTTATTAAACGAAAGGAAAAGAGCAAAGAAGTTACTATGAAGAAGATGATGTTCGATATCATTAATAAAAAATTATTTATAATTATTTATAATATCATTAATAAAATTTTTTATTAATTATAGCTAATATAACATATTTAAAAAATTCAGAATTTGGAAATTATTTTTTTTGATTGACTGAAAAAATATAAAACATTATTCTTTCGGTCAGTAAAACATTTCTCCAATTGGAACTATAAAAACAGCCTTAGACGGATTTAAGAATTCATTGCAATTTATGGAGTCTCCTATTTTTTTAAAAATCAAAGTCGCTTCCAATTTTTAGCCATTATTACCATAAATAGCATGCTTATTTCTTATTTTATTTTAATTATAAAATATTATTGATATATACATAAAATGAATATGTTTTTATTTAGATACTACTTCACATAACTAATGTTATGACACTATTCACATTTACAGTTAAGCTTTGTTTAACGAGCACATCGCATAACAAGCAAAGCGAAGCGTTAAAAAAAAAGTGAGACTCGATTAACGAGCTTACATACTGGATTGGTCTGTATTAGTCCGTATTAAGCAGTTGTGTAAAAAAAGAAAGAAAGAAATTCTTACCTATGTAGAAGAAGCGTTTTTTCGAAAAATCCATGCACTGTAGTTGCAAAACCGTATGGGAAACATTTTAAATCTGTCTTTAAGAAAGAATTAATCTATCAGCCCAATATCGATCCAGAGGGACACCAGAAAGTAGCTCAGAACATCTTAGAACAAACTTTTCCATTCCCTACCTCAATTCCTTCTTTAATACATGAAATCACCACCACTCCTAATTATTGCTCGTTCACTGAAAAAAAATAGCACATATTATTGATAATCTATAATCTCCTTCATGGAAAAACATCAGGATATGACGGTATTGATAATCTAATTCTAAAAACAATAAAGAAGAATTTCCCGAACCTTTTTAAGGAATATTTTACTGAATGATTTTCAATAGAAAAATTCCTAGATCCTTTTAAGCAATATCATCCTATTTCAAAAAAATTGGAAGAGACCCTAAATTAGCGGAATTGTACAAACCCAAAACTCTATTCCCTACTATAGGAAAAATTCTAGAAAATTAACTCCTACAGTCCCTTACTTATTTTCCCGAATCAAATAAACTAATAAACAACAGCTATGAAGGAAAATCCATAGGTGCTGCTCTTGAAAGGCTTGTAGAAAATATATGAAGTAAAAACGGAGAAAAAGACAATACGCTGGTTCTTTCAATGAACATCAAAGGGACATATGATATCCAACACCATTCAAATATCTAAATAAACTTCAATGTTCCCAAAATTTAAGAAACATAGGCTGCGTGCTAGAAAAATAATCCTCAACACCCAAAAATACTGGGTCAAAATAGAATAGAAGCAAGGCTGCCCCAAGGATCGTGCAGTAGACCAGCTCTATAGAGCTTGACGGTGAAAGATCTGCTTAATAAAATCTTGTCTGTTTACACAACTATTCAAGCATTCGCCGATGACTTTATTATGGTCATTAAAGCCAAAGCAAAAGAAAATCTAAGACAAAATACCCAACAGGAATGAAACGGCTGACAAACTAACCAAAATAGCGGGTATTGCTAAGCAAGATCAGAATACAATGAAGTTTCCGAGATTTCATCTGAAAAACATCCTCCAAACCGAAACGATGACAAAAGGAAAGGAAAGAAGGTGAAACAGGCCGGTTCACATTCAATATAATACCAAAATTTTCTTTCCACGCTGCAGACTGAAACATATCTTTTTTTTTCCTTCACAAAACATGGTCCGTTCCCGACATATCTGCGCAGATTTTATCTGACCAACTCTCCTTGATTTAGCTGTGGGGATATAGGATCCCTAATTCACTATGCCATCGAAACCGATGAGAAAGCCAGAAACAAGTATCGAGGAAAAACAGATGTTCATTATGTAATTTATTAATTTTTTTCCCTTTTCAGTTAGTAATCTCATTTCCCTGAAAGTTCAATACATAATCACCATTTATTTAAGTATTCTTGTGCCTCCCCGTTTAATTATTACTTCACCAAAAATTGAATACAGTCGTTTAGGATTTGTCGCCGATGGGGCTCTCTCTGGAGATCCTTGGATGGTTTGTCGTCTCTTTCTTTCTTTTAATTTTTTTTTTTGCTTCTTTCCTCTCTTTCTTTCTTTTAATTTTTTTTTTGCTTCTTTCCGTCCATTTTTTGCCCATTTAACTGTTTAGATAGCTTAGAACTACATGCACTGAGGCACAAGATGCCGTTATGTAGAAGAAGCTTTGGCTGGATTCTAAGGGGGTGTTTGATCACGTGCTGGGAGTCCTCATTTGAAGAAATTTTGTCTCTGGCCATGGGTCTTAAGTAGGTAGCAAATGGCATTAAATGATAGGGGAAGACAATAACCAGAGGCATATAGAACTGTATTTTGTCTCTCGGGAAAAGTTGTGGTGGAGGTTATGAGAAAGGGATAGTGATGAAAAAACTACAGAGCAACCAAACTAACTTCTAGCAAAATAAGGGAGGTGCTGAAAGCCTGACAAATTATTGCATTGTTTGTAAAGAAGCATCAACTTGATAAGGCATGGAACAATTTATTTTGTAATAATGCCGTATCTGATTTTGAACAAATTTTAAAGCTTACTCAAAAGACAAATGCTTTTTAGACAACTTTTTCTTGTGAAAATATCATGTATCATAAATAGTGAATGACATAATTTAAAATTTGTTTTAGTATTCATTTTCGTTATAGAGCATATTGTTATATTTTACACGGATGCCGATGATAAAATTTGTTTTGTTTTACAAGTAAGATGTGAAGAGGAACTATGACCGTTAAATGAGGATATGTCATCTTACAACAAAATTGAAGTACATTTTCAAATCACTCTTTACTAGCGTAAATCTAGAGGAATTAGTGTTTGATTTTCATATATTCGAGGTCATTCTGGCATTTTTGGGAATGAAAGAGCCGATTGGTTTGCAAAGCAAGCTACAGAGCTAAACACCATTGATCCTGTGAGCATCCCCAAATCACACATTCGACATGAGAAATACAAAAAGACCATTCTCGGATGGAATGAGCTATACCAGAATTCATCAAATGTCCCTCCGTAGCTAAATTATTTTTCCCCACAATTTTTCAAAGCTTAAATAACGAGTATTTCTTCAGTGACTTTCCCTCAACAAATTTTATCACTGGCCACAGTACTTTTAATTACTATTCAAGAAATTTGGATTATTGGACTTTTGCAATTTGGATGGAGTTCAAAAAGTCAAACACTTGCTTTTTGACTGCATCAAACTTACTGAAGGGAGAAGGGATTTTATTGTGGTTCTCAAAGCCTGTAATATTAAGTTTCTACGTCCGCTACATATTTTGATCGAACAAAAAAAAAGAGATTTTTCTCGTTCTGTAAATTTACTGCCTTTGATGCTTCAGTTTTTAATCAATCTTGGTTTTTTAACTCTTTTTTTATTTGTTTTTATATATGTAGTTGTTTCAACAAATGTAAGCTTTGTAATGTTCTTTGTGGTGCTCAAGGGCTATTACTAACAAAAAAGCAAGGATACACTATAATTCATTATACGTATATAACATGAATTCTATTTTCCAATTCCTAAAATTCGTGTTTTTAGAGTGTTATTCAATTCCTACTATTAGCTTTCTCTCTTCCTAATATTATATATATTTATATATATATAATCTTTCAAATTTTCAATCGTTAATAAAATACTTTTTATTCATCCAATTATGTTTCTGTAAATTTTTTTGTAGTAGATGACATTTGATGTTAGTACAGTTTTTTTCTAATATTAATTCTTAATTTTTATGAATTAATTAAAAACTAATTTTCTCGCCTTTATAGTAGTTCTTTATAGTAGTTGCAATCGTCAGGGCGGGATAGCCTGGTTGGTAAGATGTTGAATTCGAATCCTTTGTGCTTCCATATGAAGAACTTTGTGAACCTAGTCACAAAGTTCTTCATATGGAAAGTTATACCACTGGAGGTACTGAGGCAAAGGTGATCGTTATTCGGGTGCTCAGGGACTCATACCCTCAGAAGCTACTGCATCCCTCCTTCCGTTGTAAAGCGGAACAGCAATTGTAATTATTTAATAAAAAGTATCTATAGTAAAATCTTTCCTAACTTACTACTTTTTTTGCTAATATCCAAAGTAGGAATTGATTTTTAAAAAAAATGTTTTTTTTTGTATAAATTACTTGTTTTCATATTTTTTTTCAGATTCATTCTTCTGGAAATTAGTCCAATTAAAAACGTTTCAAATCTATAGATTACCTTAAGTAGTTGCTTAGCCTGTGTAATTGGAAATTCATCACTGAATTAACCTTTAACAATTTAGCAATTAGCAACTGGTTCTTGATCTGATTTAAAAAAAAAACTATATTATGAAGATATGGAGAGTTGAGTGAAGGGTGGAAAAGCAGTTTATAATGAAATGAATTCCTTTGAAGGAAAAACAAGGGGTTTTTGCGACATTTTATTATTACCATGGGAATTCTCTTGGTACCTGAGTTTTTATTGTTTAGTGAAAAAATTCTGTTCCATCCACATCCTACGAACCAGAGTTGACTTGAGGATAAAACAAAGAAAATCAGATGGCGAGTGCTTTATTGCTCTATTTTGCCGATGGCAGAGATTGCAAGAATACTGGCAAATATAAAAAGGATCGCAATCGATTTAGACTATCTAAAAAATTTCTAACCTCATTTTTTGAATCTATCATAGAAAGAATGGAAGCAAGCTTGGAAAAATATCACGTAAAAGGTATTTTTCAAAATATATCAAATCTATAGAGTTTCATTCAATATATATATATATATCAAATAGTTCTCTAGACAAATGTATAAGGTTTATCGACATGATTCATATTTGAATGAATGTATAACTGGTATCTAAAAGAAAGATGTGATGTAATAATACAATTTTATTACTATTCAACATAATCAAAATTGAATTTATATTTAATTTTTATTGAAATCATTAGTCCATAAGTAATTGTGGGATGGCTGAAGAAATGCCAGCTCCATATGCTAGAATATTAGTATTTTTCCCTCATTAACAGAAGAAACAGTGTATTATATTATTCTCTACAAAAATTCCACACTGTAGTTGATAATAATTAAATTTAACATATTATTCTTTATAAACTTTTGAATTTACTCTAAACCAGCAACAAAAATAGATCCACAAAAGTGTTTTAAATAGTGTCGCAAAATTCGTGAGCCCGTAGTAATTTATACAATAAGTTTTATTACAAAATATTCTTAATCAATTTTTGAAAAAAATATTGAAGTTTGAGAAAAATGTATACGGAAATAAAATATATGACAACGAGAAGTTAATTTTCAAACTTTTAAAATGGCAAAAAACTAATTTTTTTATTATGACATATAGTTAATTAATAATTGTGTTTTGAAATTTTAGATAAAAATATGTTAAGATTTTATTAATTGTAATTACATTTTTTGTTTAAAACGTGAACAATTCTTTCTTAGAATTTCAAGAAGTAAATATATGTAAAATTTAGTAACATAAATACAACTATCAGCTTTGTATTGTATTTGCAATTAGTTTTGCAATTAGTTTTGCAATATGTAGAAACCATCACATATATTACACAAGTAGCGCACTACCACATATAATATTTTAAAATTAAAAAAACCATATTGTATAATATTGTTTTATAATATCGAAAAAATAGGAAATATAAAACATTTTATATGCTAGATTTATATGCTGAGCATTTTTTATGTAGAATGCAAAATAAAGCAAAAAAAAAAAACTTGTTTCACTGAAACATTCTCTTATACTTCGAAATAAAAAGAGTTATTACCCTTCCCCCAGAATAAAAATTGCAAAATTTGAGTTTAAACTGATTGCTATGAAGCTATTTTAACGCAGACTAACAAATTCCAGTTGAATATATTTCTTTGAAAATTTGATATGCATTTAGATATTTGAAGCAAATACCTCATAATAAATACCATACAACAAGCTCCAAGAGTTTTTGAGTTATCGAATTTAAATATTAAAAGACACACATATTTTTTAAAATTTGGTTTCTATGAGGTATACAAAACAAGAAAATCTATTAAAATTTCGAGATAGCATTTTGTTGATTATCAAAATATTTTCTCCTTGTTTAGAATAAAGGGCAAAAAAGTTAATGCATCTTCAGGCTAGTGTATTCCGTACCATAGATTTTTGTGTAAGTTTGTCACATTTCTCTTACATTCACATTTTGACTTTTCATAGAATTGCAGATATTAACTGAATTTTAAATATATCCCGTCAAATCCTATTATTTAAAAGATCTAATGAAAACTGTAAATTAAATATAATTAAAAAAATTCCATTAAAAATTCCATTAAACATTTTCCCGCATTTGTGTAATTTAAGTGCCCCGAAAATATAAGATGTATATTTAATAAGCAGTTACTTTCAAATTCTAGACATAAATTTACAAACACACATTTATTTCAATAAATAAGTCAAAAAAGCAATTTTAAAATAAAATCATTCATATTTTGCTAAAAATACTCCAGATATGATGATTTTTAGTGCACAATTAAAATACTAAGAGCAGCCGAATACGGAATGACCAAAAATTTCTTTAGTAGAATATGTATATTGAAAATAGGCGTTTACTCTGATTTAAGTTTATAAATACAATTTTAGTTTTTTTCCTCTCGTAGATACAAACAATGTTGCTACCATTTTTAATCGATAAATTTTGAGCATTTAATATAAAAATAATCACTTTAGCACCATTGTTTCTTTTTCTTTTCCAATTGTGTTTTATTTTTTTTCTTTACTGTTAGTTTCCCCCTCATAAATTTATAATGCATAATTATATTTCCGTTTATTAAAACATTTTACTCTTTATAAATCTATTCACTTTCATTTAATCTTTAATTTTTGAAATTCAGGAACTAGTCAATAACGAAATTTATAAAATTCCGTTTACTGATTAGTTATTATTCTAATTAGAATTTCTTTGGCTGATTAGCTCCTTGATTTGTTGTTAAGTTCTACTTTTATCCTTTTACTCTTATTTTTTTCAACAAAATTCAATTCATGGATTCAATTCTTTTGGTTTTATTTTTCTTTTAATTTCCTTCATTATCTTAGTTTATTTTTTATCACTATCTTAAAAAAGAATTGTTTAGAATGACTTTTTTTAAAGTAATTGTTTCGTAGATTTATTTTTCTTCCGGTTTCACATTTGTGGTTCAAATAGACTAACTCAAATTTAATAAAAATTATTTTTTATCAGTTTAAAGGTTTTTTTTCTTTGAAAAAAACCTAATAATTTTTTTATCCCGTCTATCTAAATTTGCTTCATATGATCGACTGCGCTATAAAACTAACCGCAGTAAATTTGTATAGTGATTAGGTCATGTTAATAAGGAATTATTGGCAATAATGGCAATTTAGGGCACTTTTAATAATTGTTAAAAAGTTCATTATTCTTATAATTTTAAGAAATTTGTATAATTAAATGGTAGAAGTGAAAGTTTATAGTTCTAAAACACTGTATTCGCTACTCAGTATGTTTGAACTTATACCATCCCAATTTAACAGGCATTAAAACTAAGAAAAGAAATTTGTTAATAAAGATTTAATTTTCTTATATGCCTTCATCAACAAAATCCGAATAATAAATACCCATAGATTTCTACTAAATACTTATAAGAACTGTTGGGGTTAAATTAATAGTTTGCTACTAGATAGAAATCCATATCGAAATAAGAAGTCGTTATCAAAAATGCGATAAACTTTCTTATTATCTGTAATTTGAAGCATTTATCTATAAATTCATGTTCAATGTAGTGTCAATCAGTTCAAGATATATTTACTTCTGTCTCTTAAAAATTCACTATATATATATATATATTGGGTTGTTCGAAAAGTCATTTCGTTTTTTTTTGGTGAAAATGAAAGACGATCCTCGTATAATGAATAATTATTTTATTAAATTATATATCGCCCATTCTGATCCAAAACATTTTGCCATCTTTCTGGTAGAGGCATGATTCCACGCTCATAAAATTTTTGGTATTTGCTGGCAAAAAACTAATCCAAGGTGATTTTTGACGTCTTCATTTGAGACTAAGGTTTTACCGTCCAAAAAATTTTGCATTGACGGGAACAAATAATAATCTGAAGGAACCAGATCTGGATAATATGGTGGAGTGGATCATTTTTGTGACATTTGAGAAGCGAATCACAGACTTCAATGCGACAACACAAATTTCTCTCCGTGAGGACATGGAGAACTCAAATATCGAGCTTCGAGGTTAAACCCAGGCCTTTCAGGTGGTCATAAACAGTTGAATTCAATAAATTTAAACTCTCACCGATCTCACGTGTTGTTGTTCGCCGGTTTGCATCAACTATTACCTTTATCGTGTCTTTATCAGCTTCAACCGGCCATCCGGAACGTGGTGCATCTTCGACATCAAAATTGCCGGATCGAAATTTTGTAAACCAGTTCTGACACTGTCGTATTGTCAACTCATCTTCTCCATACACATCGGTTAATTTCTTTCTGGCTTGAACAGCATTTTTACCTTTCCTACAGGAAAAAAGTGAAATATGACGAAATTGCTGCTTATTGCTTTCCCTATTTAAAAGGGCATCTACCAAAAACTACTGCACAAAATCAATTGAACGTTTTCACAAACAAGTATTGCTATATCACCTCTCAAAACATACAATGATTATACGTCTTAAGTGTGAAGTTGGAATAAAAAAATACAATTAAATCCTTTGTCGAGAAAAAACGAAATTACTTTTCGAACGACCCAATATAT
>JAOUZG010017793.1:2053447-2068228 GCA_026289955.1 Argiope argentata | reverse complement strand
ATATATATATAAATTGTACTATCAGTATTATATGAATAATATTATGGTGTAATTAGATTATTAGGATCTGTGCAGGAAGCAACTGGACACATGTTTTCAGGAATATATTTTTTAATAACTACACTCACACACAAAACGATTGCACGACAACAGAAGGCAAAACATTTATGCTCGCAGCTTAACCGAACAACGTCATCATCTCCTACTCACACCCCCTATGAACTATGGGATGCATACTTAATCACGTATCGCGATTTAGTATTCAAAAGAGAAGATAAAAGTAAAAAAGCGACTGCTACAATATATATTATTTTGTGTTTTTCTATTTTGAAATAATTCAAATTTTATAAATTCCATTTAATTTCCGATTAACTGCTTTTTTATGCATTTAATTGCAATTAATACTTTTAAAATCAATTTATGTAGCCACTGATACAATTTAATATAATTAAAATAAACTTGGTGTGTATTGAAGGATTTTATTGCTATTTAAATAACCAATGTCTAAAATGAATTGCCTCTACACAATACTTATTTTAAGATAACAAATGGCAATTTTAAATAAATATTCTGAATGGCTAATAGAGAAATCGCGTTTGGTGACATCAATAGCCAATTTTTTCCAGTACATTCCCTCGATAAAGACATCAGAGACATGAAAAAAAGCAATCACAAACAGATTGCGGGAAACAAAGCAATTTATAGTCCCTTCTGTGGACAGAAAAAACCCGATCTCGATAAATGAATGGGAATGAAATATTAACCTCTGTGTGACGTCTGGATATTATTAGAAAAGGTTTTTTTTTTTTCCTTATGAGAAATGAAAGAATTTATTTGAAAAAAAAAACTGCATTTCATATGCATTTAAAAGACTGAAATAAGGCTCCAAATTTAATTTAAGTACATTAGTTTTCCCCAGTTAATAAACCCTAAATAATAAAATGTAGTTTGAGTTTATTAAATTTTATATCATATTTAATTTAAAGCAAAAATGACATTGAAATTTTATACATACGAGTGATAAATACATTCAATGTGATTGAAATGTTTTAAATAAATTTCCAAAATACGGCTCTTATATATTAAGAAATTTTTGTTTGATTTGTTCTTTTCTAATTATTCATTTATTTCATTCAATTAATTCAGTTTCAGCGAGTCATTAAATCGCGGAAAATTAACAAATTGTTGTAAAATATTTCCGATTCATTGAGATTTCTGCAAGAACCAGCGTATATGGTCTCCCAAAACGTTTCTCGCATAGTCATAAATAAAGGAGAATTTGTATATTTTTCCAAACCAAAATTTGACACTGAACTACAAATGAAGTCATAAAACTATTGTCGTATCACATACATTTAATTCATCGCGTTTTTGAGCTATCGCGTTTAAATGCTTTTCAAAGCACAGACCGACCGACAGACGTTCAATTTCCTCTACTTTGTAAGCTTTACAATAGAATTTGATAGGTATCTACTCTATGGATGTGAAATTCCTGTTCAGAATATTATTCATCTGGGTCTCTTTGTTATGTGATTATTGTGCTAACTTATATTAGAACAGTATGTCAGACAGATTTACACTGAATGAATTTTGATCAAAATTTGGAGTATATCTACAAACTTGGAGGAAAATACCATATACCAAATTTAATCCATCTAGTTCGAACACTGTTCAATAATATTTGTCACATACTCACTAAATTTTTTCAAACATTTATATTTTTCAACAAAAGAAATGTCTAAAAAATAAATTAAAGAATTAAAATGCAAACAGCTATGCATATTTCAATTTAACATGCCAAAACATAATTTCTTGAATAGCCAAGCACCACGTGCTCGAGCAAGTTAAATTATATTTTTGTTGATTTTCCTGGTTTCATTGAATGAATCAATTTAGTATTGCAAACGATCCAGAAAACTTTGTCTCGCATTTATTGTTTAAAAAAAATATCCCATTTCGTATTTATTTCATTTCTTATAATCCCGTGTTCAAAATGACATCTTTCTAGGTTTTATTTGCTGTAGTCATTATTTTTTTAAATCAGAACTTTTGTAAATGCAATGGAAACGCTTTACACAATGAATTTACACAAATGAAATAAATAATTTTAAAATAACTTTAGAATATTTTAGAACGGTAATAAAAGATAATATAAAATAGATGAAATACAATAAGATTGAAAAATAATGGCATCATTGATTTTTTTTTGTAAATTTTATTTTAAGAAGGTTTAAAAGTTATTTTTTATGCTAAATATTTGAAAAAAGCATTATAATTTACGATGAAAAAAATAATTCTCTATAAATTAATTATAATTCCTTATAATTTTTAGCTTCATTCAGATTTTTTTTTAAATCACTGAAAATTATATATTTGAGCTTTACAGAGTCTATTAGTTCAAATTTTGTAACTCCATGCTTAACAATCTGTTCCATAGAGTTCTAACACACTTATGCCTCATTTTAATAATTATTTGAGATAGAAATAGAAAAGTCAAAATTTTACTTAATGGTAGTCTTGGCGTAATTTGAAAATCGCCAAATAAACAAGAGGATCGTTTTAAGAAGCAAACGTTGATTTAAATTCTATTAAGTCTGACTTATGATGAATATTTGACTTTAAATGCCTTCTGAACTAGCCATTCACCATTAACGGTCCATCATGGTATACTGCCAATTAAAATCGTCTAAGTATTCGTAATTAATTGGAATAAATAGGATTAATTTGATATTTATAAAATATTATTTAAGGTATTATTTTTATGAAGTAAAAATTACAAATTGTGAAATGACCAACTAAGCTTATGATAACTTATTTCCTTATATAAGGCAATAACAATATCATTTAGAAAATAAATTAAAGAATTCCTAGTGCGTAACATGAGAGTTGTGGTAGGATTTAAGCTTCGAAACTATCTGTCCAAACCCAATTATATCGATGAAACACAGTTCTTGATGTATACTGAATCCGTCTGGACCTTCAAGCTTATGAGCAGAAGTGAATCAGTACTGAATCGAAGAAGTGAAGAAGCTCGAAGACGTGAATCAGTACTAAATTATAAACAGATAAATAAAAACCCATGTATGTTCACAAAAGTTCTTTAAAAAAATCCTCTAAAAGCATTAGCATGTTGAAAATTATCAGTAAATGTGATGAAATGTGAAATGAAACCGGCCGGTTTATTAGAAAAGAAGGCATCTAATATGCCGAAATCAGCATTTAGACTATTCAGTAGCCATCCAGAATTCAAAACTATAAATAATCTAATACAAACAACGTTTATGTTATCACAAAAGAAGAGGTTATTATAAAAAAGAACTGATCAACTTATTCTTGCATTTGGAACTTCTATCATTTTGACTGTACTAAATCAGGCTTAATTCTCTCTCTCGTCAGTCAGAGTTTCAGATCAATCTCTAAGTAAAATATCGTATTTTAAAGTTTAAAATCGATTCTCTGAAAAATGAAGGCATTTTTATACCAAATTTCTTTTAATAAATCCTTAATTGAACTACAGAGATAAACTAGAGAGGATTTGTGCCAGGTATACGATAATAGCATGGTCAAAATTAAAAATCAAGGCACTTGCAGCATGTATTTTCTCTCAATAAAGAATAGTATTAATGATTCAATTAGTAAAAATAGTCCCCTCTCCACAAAAAATGTTCTTTCAACTCTTTAATGAAGGTTAATAATGCGTTTTAGATAAGTCTTTATCCAATCCATTTAAACCAAAAACATTCACAGGACTACAATTGTGAGTTATCGCGTTTTCATGCATCTGCAAGTACACGCCGACAAACGGTCAAATTTTAGTTAGATTTGTTTAAAAAAATGATCAACACTGTTAATGTTATCGATACAATAACAATCGATATCAGCAATACCGATGTTAACAATATCGATATTAACAACATCAATGCTAAAGTGAGACGAATTTTATCCATCTAGCTCTCTTTGTAGCTAAAGTTTTATTAGTATTTAAAAAGTTGGAAAGCAGATTATTTTGAATAGATTTTTCAATTTTTTTACATAAATCTAAAAATTTGATATAAAAGCCATATATCAAAATATATCCGACCTACTGAGAGAGTGCGTCAGTTGTTTTTCTCACAGATGGACAGATATTTTTGAAAAATGTGATTTTGGAATTTATAACGATTTAAAACACGACGAATTGTGAATATCTCGTGTTTAAATTTTTTGATGATTTCGCTGCTTCCTTCTATGTTTCATAAACGATAAAGTAAAAATAGGATTCAACAGATTTCAGCAATAGTGTTTAATACTATTGCCACTTTTTCTAAATGTCATTTATTCCAATGACTACTGAAAAATAAACATGCCCTTTAAAGTGGTTATCTATTTTATTGCCGTAGTTAAGCCTTTTTATTTGCATTAAGAACTTAGCACTATTATACGTAGCATGAATTTTGAATTTAAATAATAGAATGTTTCATTTTTCCTTCAATTTTATCAGAGAAAAATGTTGTATATGAAATCCGTTTCGTAAAATGTGATTTGTTAAAGAAGATTTCGTTTTCAATGACATCGCAAAATTTACAAGATTAAATAAAATTTGCATAAACGATTTTTGTGCTTCTTTTCTAAGATAATACCCTCTCTCTCAGTAATATGTTCCTGAAGGATACAAAATATGATGCAAATTGGTGACGTGTCCATATTTAAATAAAGATGTTGTTTTTTTCTTCTTTAAACTATAGCGATTTGAAAAATACAAATATTTATAAAATGATCTAGCATCTGATCCCGCTATTCTGTTAAAGTTAGCCAAACGACAGCGCCCTTTATTCTACTAGCTTGAAACGTATCTGATAAACGATTGTTTTCGAAAGACTAAAGATACATTTTTTAGACCTATTTTTTAGTTCACTTTTTTCCCTTCAATGTTCTTAAAAGCAAGTTGTGAATTTCTATTTTTCAGTCTCAGATTTCGAATAGCTGCTTGCATATTATTTCTGCATATTTGCCTAAGTTCTTTGTCTCATTCATCAGTCCTATCCAATTTGAGTAAAACGCAGCATTCAGCCGAAGTCTGGCTTTCCGACTCTCTTAGCACAAGTTAACACAATAACTACAAAGCAAGGAAAACTACATTGGTAACATTTGGTTCACAGATTTAACATCTAATATGTAGATTTCTATAAAATGTGGAGCAGAATTCATTTAAAATAAATTTCTGTCCGTCTGTTCTTTGGAAAAGTATGTAAACGCATTAATTCAAAAACGATCAGACTTAAAATGAATGGAAATTGGTTAGATGATCTTGTGATTACAACAATTGCTCTTTGTCAAAAAAAAATTTTGAAACTATATCATAAAGCGCCTCCAAAAGACAAATTTAGATTTTAGAGATTTGTGCGCGTATTACAGCATATCAGCGACTAATCAGCAAAAAGTCATGCTAAAACCTTGCCAAATATTGATATTTCATAATCATTGTTTACTAATGACAAGCAGCAAGTATGAAGTGCAATTTTTCTTTACTGCACTATGTAGCACACAACTCTCACGCGTGGGTCCCTGAAAATAAAAATCAGAGCACTCGTGATAGTCATAGCCTTACCAAAGTCCGCAGGTTTATCCATGGTTTAGTTTAGTTTAGTTTTATTAAAGTTCCGTTGTAAGGCAACACTAAGGCTATTTTGGGAAGGATTTCGTGATTTTGAACCACGGTCTGATAACGAGGACGACACCTGGCCCGGCACATCCCATCAGTGGAGGAGAACCATAAAACATATGGCTCGCGAGCCGGGAATTTGCCATCAGGCTATCTAGACCCAATTTATGCATGGAAAAAGATATTGAAGATAAGATCTTCAATATATTAGGGAAAGTTTTTAAGAGACCATTCCAGATGGTTTTTCTTATACAACTGCTATTGAAAAAAACTTTATATTCGAAAATAAGGACTGAAACCAAAAAAACGATGTTTTTTTGCAGTTTAATTTTTATTAAAATATAGCAATTATCAAACATGTTTTCTACATTATAATATAAAAATACATAAAACATTTTGTACACAAATACTTATTGTTAAAAAAGTTAAAAATTATAATTTCTATTGTAATTAACTATTATAATTTCTTTGCTAAAATTCATTTATCTCATTTTGCTACATAACATACGAGAAGATAAACAAATTCAGTTTTAAATATTTAGTTAAATAACTGCAAACTCTTTCAAAATTCAAAATAGCGGCACCGTTTGATTAAAATTGTACATTTTTACTTTTAAAGATCTCGGAAATTCTACCGATAAATCAATATCATACACATTCGTGACTGAAAATAGGTTTGCTTAAAGCAAGACGTGATATTTTCATAAGCTGTTTACAAAACAGTCTTTTATGTCTGATGGGATAATTCCAAAAATAGCTCGTCTAAGAATATCTATGAAACAGCTTTCATGTATCATTGACGCTTTCGGGGTTTTTGGTTTTATTGCAGACTGAAAAGGAACCTTCGAAATGAACTTTTTCGAGCAAATATTTTAGAGATTCCTCTTAACACCTTTCTCATGTGTTAGCGTTTTTTAAAAGTTCGGTTGTTTAAAGTGCAAATGGTTCTGTCCATGTTTAACTCTTTCGAATAGGATTTGAGAAAAATAAAAGAGGATATTTTTCTAGCATAGCAAATAATAATATTGTTATAAAATATAATTTCAATTATTTTTTCATAAAAAAAACATCGTTATTGGTGAAGAAAGATTTATTTTCTCAAACATTGTATTATGATCACAAATGATAGAAAATGAAAATTTTATTTAAATTAACCAATTAAATTCGAAAATATTCATGGAAAAGCCAAGAACAGCAGACATTAATGAAACTATGTAGCTCATTTTCTTACCGAAAAAATTGAATCAAATTTACCCCATGCATAAACTGCATTCATTCAACATTATGAGTATCACAAACGTAAGCAGCAGAGATTTAAATAATTCATAATAATTAATGAAAAGGATGATAGCTCAGATTCGACATAAATTAATAAAGATTTGAAACGTGATTTTAGTTCAGAATTAGAACAAAATAGATTCTGAATATTCTAGAAAATTCCACCTTAAGTCTTCTCCTGTTTTATCAGTTTTATTTGGGGAAAATGCATTCTCTTATAATATGAATGAATTGTCTGGAAAATTATGTTAAAAAATTATTCAAGTTATTTTGAATTTATTCTGAGTGAGGAAGTATTTTTTGAATATTTATTTAAAAATAAAAGATGCGAATTTTCAATTATATGTTAAAACCTTTTGTTGTAAAAATATTTCAAACATGAACTATATTAAAAATATAAATTTAAAAAATAATACTTTATATATTTTTCATAGAGAAAAATTACTTTCTTTAATAATAATACGTTTTATATAAAATGAATTGTAGCAAATAGGATGAATACAGAAAAGGTATGGAAAAATGGTCTAAGTTCAATTTTGATTTTCCTTTTTAAAAATAGTATTTTTGCCTTAAATAATAAATTTTAAAGAAAAAAAAGTATTCATATACTTTAATATATTTTGTAATACTATTAGTTAAAAAGATAAGGAATAAATGTAACAATTTAGGTTTGAAACTCCCACATGTTTGTGCTAATTTTCAAATAAACGTGTGGCTGTGTTGAAAAGTTAAAAGCCCCATAGACACAGAAGTGTCAAAGGGTGAGATTAGATGAATGAAAAATTTAGAGCAGATTTTAATGGACAGTCGCCTCTCTATACAGCACTTTTCTCATAGGATGAAAATGGGATATAAAACTATGAATATCTTAGACCTTATTGCCCTGCTCTCTGCAGAGCACTCTATACGCTTTCACTGGATCCTTTCATATGGTTATTTAAATGGAAAAAAGACAGCTGATAACTTAACTAAGACAGCCTGAGCTGATATATTTCGTAGCGATGCAACGCTAACTTATTCTGAAATCTCCTCTGTCAAAAAGATAGAGTCGAGTGTACTTTGGGGGGGGGGGTTCCACCTGCTCTTCCTTGGTACTTTCATACTCATTCTGGTTGGTGTTACCGTCTGGATATCTCTGGAAAATAGCAAATAATTCTCTCTTGTTTTTTTAGTGGACACACCAAATCCCTCACATTCTAACATGGCCGGGGGATATTTTTTGAACGTCCTTGGCGCAAAGAAGTTCAAGCCTCCTCTAGTCATATTCTTAAATGTGTAAAATGTATTATTTTTGAGATTTTAAGGATGCCACTATTGTTTTAGAGTTTTTTGGAGATCTTTTGTTTCATAGTGGTGCAGCTACACCATTTGAGATTAGAAACAAAACAGCAGCAGAAAAAAAACCAGAAAATAAATACTGATCACCCACGCGTCGGTTGATATTTGTTGTAATACCTCTCGGGGGAGAGCACGGTAGAGTCAGAGTTGAGCAAATATCTCCAACTTGTTTGACAAAATTTACTACGCAAGTTTTTGGGAGACTTATTAAAAGAATAAAGCGAAGAATGAGTGGCGTAATACATAAAATCGCACTACATCTCGACTTTTTCAAAATGCATAGAACACTTGAAGAGTTGTTGTTTGGCTTTTAGGCTGCCCAATTTTGTACAATTACTAGACAATAATGCTGAAAATTTGTCTAATTCGTCTGTTAAATACTCTATAGTTAAAAAAACAAAAACGTAATTCCTGAACGAATTTGTATTCTCTAGCTTCCTCTTCAGGGGTCTTCATCAGATATGGCTTGGTTAAAAAAAACTCAATGAATTTGAAAAAAACTCAATGAAATACTAACTATTATCAATCAAATATTTACTATCAATCAAATACATTAATTTGTAAATTTTTCGTCTCTTGTTTGAAAAATATATCTAAATATAAAAAAGAATATTAATGCAAGAAAAATGTTCAAACATCAATTTTGAAACTGTATTTTTAAATACATTATTACGTACTAACCTATGAGATTAGAACCGATACACGTATATTAACAATCAATAGCCAAAAAGCGTTAAAATTGCATGTTTACAGCTACCAGCGAATTAATCGCAAAAATAATTAAATGATTTTACATTTCACTGATTATGAAAATATGGTGTTAAGACATGACACTAGCATGTAACATGCATTTAAACCAATAGTGCACCTATGATATTGTATCAATTCACAGTACCTTAGAAACTTATTTTAACCCATTACAATTTTTAAATGAAGCCGATCATGCATAAATCTAAATTGGTATTACGTATTAAACCGTCGATCATCTAAGCGCCAACCAAGTCAAACTACATTTAGATGGCTAAAATTCTTTAATGCCTTTGAATGCGCGGCAAACCAATTTTGGCGAGTAGGCGATCTATGAGCGACAGTTTTTTGATTTGGCGAAACTGATCGATGGCTGAATATGTAAGTACCACTAAATCTCCATTTTTACCCTAAGCATTGTTAAATTTACACTGCGATGCTTGAAAATGCATTAATTCCACATTTTTTGTTTGCTTACTTTTGGAGTAATAATAAATTTCAACTCAAACAATAAATGAATAATAGTAGTAATGATATAAATGAAAAAGAAATTATCAAAATAAAAAATTATCTTAAATAAAAAATATCTTGATTCAATAATAAATATGAAAAATAATGGCAAAACATTAAATTTCTCATCGTTATTTGAGGCACAGTAAATAAGTTTTCAGTACGCAAAAACTTCTTTAATTATTACTTGTCAAGAGAAATAAATAATTAAATAAAAGTTTAAGAAAAATTCTCAAAGTATAAAGTTTTCCGTTAAAAATAAAAATGTTTATAAAATTGAAACATCATGTTAACTTTTTTTTACCAAAAGATAACCATATATTCATTCCATAATGAAACATCTTTAAAGGAATTTTCACTTCAAAGACTAAGCAGAAAGCACCAATCTTCATTCGCTCAAGATGCACAGAGGAAAAGCGGATGGATAAACCAGTAATAAAAATGTAACTTTTTAATTCGGCGCGAGGTTGATGTCTTTTCAGATAAAAGTATCCCTTCCAGGGCTCATTATTTAGCAGAGAGGCATTCCATTAGGGAAGGACAAAGATCTCAGCTTTTCAAGTACCGCTGTTTTCTTTGGTTACCCGAGCGGCTGCTTTTCTGTTGCAGTTATCGATTCTATCTGAGAAAGCAGCATGTTTTTCGTTTTATCATAAGCATTCCCTGCTCCAGTTTTATGCAAATTATTGGTGTCTTTGTATGCTTGGGAATGATGGTAAATTTTTTATTGGTATCAGAGGAAGAGTTTAGATTCTTGTTGCCATTTTAATATCCAGAATATTAATGAGATTTACGCTTATTCGAGTTTAAAGCTAAAATCGGGTCCACTTTCTGCGAAGTTGATAATTAACTGTCATTTTTTCACAATATCAAGAGCGTTTTCAATACGATTCTACAAATAAAATTGGAGTGGGTCATTGTTAAAGTAATGCTATAACTATTGAGCATTTAATATTATCATACAAAAGCTATAAGTATATCCAATTCTTAACATTAATAATTCTGTATTTCAAAATTAATTATAACATTAATTTAGAAATAATATAACGGAAATATATAGGCAAAATAAAGTTGTATAGTTCTAATACGACGGCATTATCATTCTTTAATAAAAAAATTTCGGAATAAAAAAAATTAGATAGGACCCAGAGAAGGTAACTGAAAGGAGAGGGTTCTATCAATTAATTACACGTCTATCTCTGTAATGTAATTTCATTCATTGGAATACCTTGAAGAATACTTTCAGAAGTTTTTAATTCCTATACATTTCATTCGTAAAGATTAACATAAGTTATTTTATTTTACATACTTCATTGTTCAACAGTAATTGTTTTGCATTTATCATGAATAAATAACATTTAAAAATATTTAGAGGAAAAGAATCAAGAAGTAAAAGAAAGGGAAGGGATAACATTAAAAATGAATACTAAAGCCCGAAAGTATTTTAACAATAAACTAGAAAAGAACAATGCAGTAAGAAAAGCAGAGAGAAAGAGCTACAAAATAAAAAGAAAACCAATTTTGGTTTATTTAATCAAAGTTTGGGAGGGTGATAAAAACTTCGGCATTCACATGAAAGAAGAATAAAGTCTGCAGAAAATGTGCGAGCATTTAAAAATCTAATTACAATGCATTAATTTTTTTGGTGAGGGTTAGAAATATTCCGAAAAGGCTATTGAAATTGTGGACAATGTGAAAGTCAATTATAAAATGACGGGTATGAAATACTGATATTTTTTTATATAAAACTCTGAAATATTTACTGTACCCTATTTTTCATACTTAATCTGCATTATTTAAAATTCTAAATTTTCCTATTTTCTTTTACTAGTTTATATTTTTAAAATCAGCAAGTTAATTTTTTATGATAATATTCCTGTTTAGGATAACTTAGTTCCGTCTTCTGTTGCTCGATTTCGAACACTATTATGCTCTATTAATTAGGCATTGTTTTTAATCGCTGAACATTTTATTTTTCCATAATTACATTAATTTCAATATTTTATGGTTTAGTTTCACAATGAAACCTTTTCTCATTGATTTTATTACTAATTTGAAAGTCTTAAATTAAAAATTAAACCGTAGGACGTAATTCAATAAGTTAATTCTAAAATGCATTAAACAATTATTGCAAGAAATAAAATAATATTATCACATTTTTTTTCCATATAATTCAGAGAAGAGAGCATATACATGTTCTCGGACATCCAAAGAATATTTAGAAAGAATAATATAAGAATTAAAAACTGCTTCAGCAAAGCAAATTCTGTTACCAGAAGCATTCTCAAAAAATAGCAATTGAATTTACTCAGTTAATATTTCGGAGATAGATGTTGTCTCTCTCACTGAAAACAGTTTAAAAAATAAAAATTACGATTTTTTAAATCCTGAAACCAGCATTCAAATATTGTAAAATAAAAATATTCATTCCAGAAAAATTCATTCTAAAAGAAATATTTTTACTAGCTTTATATTTTATATGGAAGGTGCAATTCAAATAACGAACAACGGGCATAGAGCCTGCAATTGAGATGAGTTTCATATAAAAGAAATTTTAAAATAATATAGATTTATATATTAGTTTAAAAAATAAATAATTACTAAATACCTTCATACATTAATAGCAAATTCGGAAAAAGGACAAATATTACTAGAAATAACATTCAAAGTAAGGAAAAAAAATTGTTTATTGTAAAAATGATATATAATTAACAAATCCTTATCTTAAAATTAAGGATGTTTTTCCCCCTTTTACACATTTTCTGTCTTATTCCTTATCTTATTACTCTCAATTATTATGTCCGAAATTAAATTAAAAAATTCGCCCCTAGTCTATGTCAAAGGATAATAATATAGTAGCCTTATTGAAGCTAGTGGTATTGATGTTAACCTTATTGAAGTTAGAAGTATTGAGCCTTATAGAAGCTACTAATATTGATGTTATTTATTCTTTAATTGATGGGGGGAATCATATTGAAGGTTAGCTAATTTATTTTTTCATCAGCAAATTTGTTCTTAATAAGCAATAAATTAGTTCTTGTTCATCAGCAAATTTGTTCTTGAAAATTTCCTTTACTAAATAAACTTTACTAATAAATAAATCGATAGCCTACTCATTTTTATTAAATGTTTAAAATTAAATATTCGTAATATATTTAGACTGTTTTGCGGTTAGTCAGTCTGCAATTATACTTTTAATACCAAGTATGAATTAAACAAAAAATTAATTTTAATTTAGAAATTTGTCCTATATCTTGAAATTTGCTCACTAAATTTTAAGAGATTATCAATTATTATGAGATAATCAAATTAACTTAAATTTGTAAAATTTAAATTCGTTGTATTGTAAGCTAGATAAGAAAAAATATTTAAAAGAGAATATTTCGTTGCAAATTGTGTTGCAAAACGACGATTAAATATTTAAATATACTTAAAATACTAGACTCTAAGTAAATCTTCTTATAACTACATACAAGAATAGAAAAAAACGTAAGGAATTTATGTATTTAAATTCAGTCAATCTGAGACCAATCAACACGAGTTTTATTGTTATCAATTCTTAAAATTCTATTGAGATTTCTAATTTGAAAAGTGGATAATAGATGGCAGCAGGTCCGCTGGTAATAAAGTTGTTATATATATTTATTAATTATATGTTTTTAAATGTCAGAACGAAATTTTGGGTAATTGTTTTTTGTAATTTAATAAATAATTCATGTGATTTAACCAATTATAATTTTGATTAAAAGTGTTAATATTTGATATTATTGTAAAAACGTTTCACATGAATGAATAGTATGGTATTACGCCTCTGATAACTGTTATAAAAATTTTGTTTTAAATTATTTCATTTTAGAATCTCTGTGATAAAGTCTTTATTAATATTATTATATGTATTATTCGAAAGAACGGCAACTAAGGTTAACATTTTATCAGAGCATAACATTATTAAAACTCTTACTAGATGGCGGCACATGGAAAAAGAAATTTCAATGAAGACTTGAGAATGAGCTTGCATTAGTAGATCAAAATTGCTCCGTACGAGGGGGGGGAGGGTGCATATTTTTTGAGTAATAACACTTTTTCTTAAAACAAATAGCTTATTTTTCCTTTATTTATTTTTTAGTTTATCTAAAGTTTGTAAATGAACTGTTATAAATTGGAGCACTTTTCTTAAATTTAACTTGCGATTGAATTTTAAAACAAATTATAGCGCTCCAGTTGAAAAATTAAATAAGAAAGCATTTAAATATGAATTGATGTAAAATTAATATTTAAAACTTGATTTTGAAAAAGAATGATCCAAAATAGTGAGCAAAAGTAATCACAAAATCTATTTAATAGTGAATAAAAAATTAATAATTCGTCGTTATTAATATTGTCAGTAACTTCTTTTATATATATTAATTTCTAATGATGGAAATGGACATTCAAAAATTAGGGCCCTTTTTTATTTATTTCAAGTTTGATACAATTTTAAATTATATAGCACTCCAGCAGGAAAATTAAATAAGAAAGAATTAAGATATGAATTGATTTAAAGTCAATATTTAAAACTTGGTTTTGAAAAGGAGCTGTTGTGAAACTGTTAGTAGAATTATTAACAAAATTTATTTAATATTAAAAAAAAGAAATTAACAATTAGTTGCTATTAATAATGTCAGTAGCTTCTCTTTACAGATTCTCCAAGAGAATAAATATACAATATATAAAAAAAAGTAGCACTCATCAGTTATTTAAGTCAGAATAAAGTTTAAATCTATGAAATACGATTATGCTTTTCCGTATATACACTTCTGAGACAACAGCTTAAAATTTCATTTTAAATTAATTTATTGGATTGTGTTGTTTTATATAAAAGTGAAAATTCTTATAAAATTAATATTTTTCATTTATAAGGGAAATGAATGAATATGTGTGTTGGAGCTTTAGAGTAAATTATTAGGAGTTATCAAACCTAACTTGCTATTTATATTTAATTTTGGAGGATGAAAATGTACAATTAAAAATTATTTTGGAGTAAAGCAAAATTTTGACTATAAGATAAAATCCAAGGATATTACGTTGCAAAAGGATTATTTTAGAATTTATTAAGCAAAAGATTTTTAGTTTTTTAATTTAAAAAACATCTCTTCAATGGTATCATTTTTTTAAATCTACAAATAAAATTTTAATTTATGGATTAAATTAATTTATTTTCAAAAAATTCATATCACATAAAATAATAGTAAAATTTAATCTGGTTAAGCACATTTGCATTCATGGGG
>JAOUZG010017793.1:1992172-2044555 GCA_026289955.1 Argiope argentata | reverse complement strand
TTGCATTTACCGGAAGGCAACATGTTGAATTACCGTTAATAGAAAGAACGTTTTTATGAATAATGCAAACACAAAATACTCAGCACACTTAACAAATCAAATAAGTGTAGAGATAAATCTTTGCGATCTCAACAAGGATGTAGTTATTCCTGATGACAGAAACGCTCTGATTTATTATACGTGTCATAGAACCAAATAAATAAAAGCTGCATTGTTTTTTTATCTCTTCGTAAAATTTCCAGAAGCAGTTTGCTTCGCAGAATGTAAATATGGGAAGTTCAATTCTTTGATTTATTGAAATTGCAGCCATATATCTCAATTTAATTCCGAAGTTGAAGTTGCAACTCTACAATATAAATAACAATAATAAGTTATTATTGAAGTTTTATGAATGTCTTTAAAAAAATATACAGTCACTTATTATACTGGTGTGCAAAACTTAACGTAAATTTTAAGCAGATAGCCATGAAATCACAGAAAAGTGGTTACTACGACTAGTGCAATGAACAAGCAATTCAGTAGAAAGAGGACGCGTATGTAAGGGTTAGAAATAAAACTTCATAGGCGACGAGTGTGTACGCAAAAAATATTAAGTGGTGACGCGCAACTCAAGACTACAAGAAAAAAAGACGGTGGCGCAATTTAAGACATTCGCTGCAGGTGCAAAGGAATATTTTTTCATGGATTATGGCTAAAAGAAATCATCTGCACAATTTCTGACGTGGAAAAATGATGGAAAAGCTAGAAGGAGGGGCGCAGTTTGACCGGTGTAGCTGAAGAGTTCGGAATCAATAAAAGTGACGTTTCGTGCTCTTGTACAGCCTTTTAAACCATAGGTACAGATGTTAGAAAGGTTGGTGGTGGCCATCCTAGGAATACAACAGCAGTAGATGGCCAATATATATTATTGTTGTAGAAAAGAACCCAAAACCAGTCAGCAAGTGTCATTGCTCAGCAACTGTGTGTAGCCACAGGAAGGCAAATACCGCTATTTACTGTGGTCAAACGCTTTCACAAAGCTGAAATATTCGTCCTCCATCCAGAACTCTGCATCCCTTTGGATGTTGGCCATCGGTGGCACTATTTAGAGAAGCACAAAAGTGCAAAAACAGGACATCTCATCAAGGGAGTCATGTCAACTTTGCAAGAAAGAGTCGTTTCAGAGCCATGAGTGTTTTGCAACGCCATTGGATTTGGAGAGATAAGGGTGCGGTTTCATCCCAGTAGCATCACGGAAAGAGGGTTCTGATTTGGGCTCTGTGTTAATACTCGTTATCATCAATAAAATGAAGTCAGGGGCAGAAGCACTCCAGAACAACCTCGCATAGGCTTTAAGGATCTCATCCCTATAGCGATGTGCATTGACAGTACCCGCATCGAAGACGTGCAGTGGTGTACGGCTGCTCAACATTATGCCACCTCAGACAAGGATTCCTCTGCCACCAAATCTGTCGATTTCTTTTACATAGGAGGGAGGGTAGCGAGCTCCTTGCTCTCTCCAGATAAAGAGTCGACGAATGTCACTCTGTGGGGTAAATTTCGACTCATAACTGAAAAACACACACTTTTATTCTTGCTGTGCCCAAGACTGATGTGTTCTTCACCACAACAATTAGAATTTTCTGTTTGTCCGGAAATTCTTATTCCGGAAGCAACATGGTCACGATCAAGTTGAGGAGCCATTGTTAGCCTATGCCGTAATGCGCTTAATGCCAAATAACGACCCTGTGCAGACGTCGTTGCTCTTTGACGGCCTTTCTGGTTACAGTACCCCTTGTTTAGAATTGATTCAACAACCTGTATACCACTTTCGGTGCCCCTTGTAACCATCGAACCACCTCCGCCTGCGACTATCCATCGTCAAGCCTACCAAAGGTTCTCCATTTCATAATTGTTTAGATAATTCCTTGAGAACTCATTCTCACAGGAAATAGCTTAATTTTTTTTATTTTAACGCAATATTCACAAAATTGCAGGCAAAAATCACAGTTGCCTAAACAGTTGAATTTCAGCAGTTCCTTAAAAACTAATACTAAACAAAAAATTTCCTTCAATAAAGGATATTATCATGTTACCGGGCCTTCAAAATATATAAAATATAATTTGTTTAAATTTAACTGGTAGCCATTTTGAATTACTTTGAAAAACGTTTTTGTGACCTTAAGTTTGGACATGAGTGTAGTTTATTATATAAGACATTCTGATACTGTGATGACTTCAGATAAGCAATGGGTAGAAAACTCTAATGAATTAAGTCTCCCAATAGAAAATAAACATATTGATGACTAAAAGAATTTATACATCTAGTTACGGGTCAGAAGTCTGTCTATGACTACTCGAAAAACAGACTTTTATTTTCAAGTGCAACTAACCAGAAACTCCAGCCTAAGACAATACAAGTTTTAAATTAAAAATTTTCATCTGATATAAACAGATTCTTTATGTAGTCATGTACCGGTGTTTTTATATCCTCTTCCTTCCTTGTCCAGCAATTTTTCTGGTTACAAACGAGACATTTTTTAATTAACAAACTTGGGAACTTAATTGAATATACTTCTATAATGTATTTCTTTCAGGAGAAACAATTCATCTACTTTAATTTTGCTTTAGCTGGCGAAGTTGTCCAATTTATGTGACTGAACGATGTATACATATTTGAGAACAAATCACATTACTAACGTTATATGATTTGTGTTCGGTGCAATTACTGAAAATATGAGGCTCCGTACATAAGGCAAATGTAAGTACGGAAAGTGAAAGCATATTCAACAATTCAGTTCATGAATTGGTAAAAACCTGTTGAAGGAATCAAGTCAACAACTGATTATCTGAACTACAGTATCAATTTGAAATTGCCAAAAGTATATGTCTTTCCTTTCTATGCAGTAAATTAGATGAGAACTCAAACAATAGTCATCTTGATTAGTAAGCATTTTCGCATCTTCATCCTTCTGAGGAATCAGAGTTATAAGCTTTTCAAGATGTTTATTTTTCGCACGTTCTTCAAAAGAACTGTAAAATGTCGAATTCCAATCTAAGAAAAGAAGTAGTAAAATAATAGATTAACATCCAGATTACCATTCAGATATGTCAAATTTAAATGCTTGGATGCCATATCTTTCTATATTTCAAGATTCAATGGAATCAAATAGAAAGAATATATAAGGACCGAATACTAATTTTTAAATCGACAATCGAGAGAAATAAATTCAGTCTCGTGAAGTTTATTTGCTTGTCGTGCACAAGGTACTTCAAATTCACGATACAAACTTGGAGAGAACATAGAAATAAATAAACTCGCATGCAGAACCAAGTTTCAATCCCTTTTTTAATAGTGAATATAGGGTGTCCCAATAGGACTGAAAAAATATGTTCAGTTTCTTACATCTGTACTAGCTAAGATATTTTAATGAAAGTTTCAACAGGATGGACCTCCGACGTCCCGATTTATCAAGCATGAATGGCTCTCTTCTGGGGGACTAATGAAGAGTTTTGTTTACGAGACTCTACCTGAGTCAGCTGAGGATCATTGAACATTTTCTCTTACTTTTTATCCTTATTCGTTTCAATTGGGCCCAGGCATACTGGCAAAATAAATGTTTTACATAAATATACCGTTGTTGTAAATTTCATTAAGATATCATCACCAATGCAGAAATTAGAAACAAAACATCTTGATTTAGCTGAAACGATACACCCTATATTTATGACTAAAGAAAGGGTTTGTTACCTCAGATGTTTATGCTAATATTATACATTTCCTTGTTTAACTATCCTACATCTGTACCATGAGTTTAGAATCACCCGGTAGCATTTCAGAAATGAAAATGAGAATCTTCTTGTATGGTGATTGGTTCACACCATCCTGGTTGTTACAGAAAGGTTGGAAATCAGCTATCTTAATATCAATAAAGGACCGTGCTTCCCACGGGAAGGATTGTATCGTGACCGACGATGGGCCTTGGGATTCAAACAAAACTCCCGTCAAGCTTGCTACCATGGAAGTCAGGTCAATCAAATTCAATCCGAATATTATCATTAGGTGGCACGGAGAAGCCAATGTGATTTTCTAGTATTAGAATTTCATTATTATTTGTACTTCCTTTCCATCTATTCACTTAATAACTGGCATTTGTCAAAATATCTCTATCTAAATATTTGAAAATCTCCCTTCTCATTCGATTTTAATTTCGTCGAGGTTTTCATTTGAGTTATTTTTTTATTCTAATCCAAATACTTGTAATTTTGAATTTCAGCGAGAACAGTTTCAGTCTTTGAAACTAATTGAACCTGATTTGGATATCTTGTTTATCCTATAAAATTCAAAGTTGGAAAATTGCAGTAAATTAAATTTAAACATCATTGTCGGTATAATGATGAGGGTTGGTCCTATTATGAGATATTATAAAAATAAGACGGTTAATCATTTAACAGACATAAATTTCTATTGGTCGTTAGAAAAACAGAAGAGAAAACTAAAAGATGTATAAAAAGAATTGTTAAGACAAAATAATATTTTTACAAAAAAAAAGTATGAATTGCAAGTTTAAAACATATTTCAAGACTTATACAATAATAACCTTGTTTTTGTTCATTTATGTTTAGACAAAATATTTTCTTCTTTTTAAAGAAAAAGAAGATAACAAATTTGAAAGAAAGTTTCTTCAAAATTACTTAAATGCCAAATAATCCAATGTAAATGCTTAGTTTACGCCAAATATCTTCAAAATATTTCATCGAAGTTTTATTTTGTAAATTCATTCTTCATATAAAATAAACTGTTTATGAAGATAAAAGTGAATCAAATTATTCCTCTGCCAATTCTTCAAAATCTTTAAAATGATCACAGCCCCTACCCCCACTTTTTAAAATAAATTTTTAAAAGTTCTGTATTTAGAATAAATATCATGATTCCGTCCTTATTTGAAACTTCACATTTACAAATCAAGTAAAATATTCATAAGAAGAACCTTTTTAGGATAAGTTAAATCACGACTTTGACCTTGACAGACAGAAAAAAGGAAGAGAGGAGACCCATTAACTGCTAACGTTTCTCGAAATTGCCGGCAATCCCTGCTGAGAAATGACAGTTCCAATTCTCCCTCCATGAAATATCAGGGAGAAAATCTAAAATTACAGGGCTTGGTGTAAAGGCCATCCTATTAACAACACCTCCTATTGAGAGCAATTTAGAAGCACTTAGTCATTTTGCAGTCCTTTCAGCTTTAGCGGTTAGTTCCGTGATGTAAGTGAAATAATCCAAAAAGTAATTTCTATCATTGAGTGATGCTGAAATCCAACAATTTAAATTCCTAGACAATATTCGTAGAAAATGACAATTTTCAGAATAAGTTTAAATTTAAAATTTCGTTGGATGAAGAAATTCGTTGCGCAACAGTATTAACGATTATTGATGGGATTATTTTGAGCCATTCAGAATTTCTGAGTTATTATAATGCAGCTGAATTTTAAAATGGCAAAACAAATTACACGTGAGGGAGTTTGGAAGATAATTTTCTAGATATAAGTAGAATTGTATAATGGATTTGGTGGCATATTCTTGAATTATGTTGGATGTCCAGAATTATTTTTTTACATATTTTTTGTTCATAATAATTAAAGTGCGAGTCAAAGTTTGACTTAAATAAATCAAACTTTCATTTTATATGAGTATTTAGAAATAAAAATATTTCTTAATGAAATATTTCAATGATATGTGAGTTATTGCAGTAATTTTCTTTGAACACTCATTTCCACATTTTTTTTTCAAATGAAAGTAAGTTATACCCAGTCCAGTTATACCCATATCAGTAAGTAAGTTATGTGAACATTTATCAAAAATTGTATTTTCTCTTTTGGGATAAGCTGGCATTTTATTTATTTGCTTGTAAGTAAATATAACAACTCAAAATTTAAATAAATTAAAGCAACCTAATTTCATGTATTGCTTTTATTCTCAAATTACTTGCCTAGGGTGATTGGCTGATTAATCTAGATTAAAAATCGCTAAATTATATAATTACACTTTTTATGTAACTTAGTTTCAATGGCTTCAACAGAAAAATGTTTCTAAGCTTCAGATTTTGATTGTCGTGGTGTCATAAAACCCTCAAACCGTTTAGTTCATAATACTAAGCATTTCTCTAATTTTCTGTTACTTTAACTAAAATCTGAAAGTTAATTTGAAACGGAAATTAATATACTTCTACTAATGCAAAAAAACCTTTTTTGCTGAAATAAAATTGTTTTTTAAAATATGAGTACAGAAAATAGAATAACTCACTTCGAAGTCTTAGTTTTACAGAACATTTTTTAAAACTATTTAAGCAATATCCCCAAAAAAATATTTCACCATGAAATTCAAACTATTACAAGAAGAAAACGATTTTTCAAACGACAAAATTAGTAATTTTTTTTTTATAATCCAGATATATTATACTAAAAAGATCAGCAATCTTTAAAAAATAACATACTTTAAAAAATTGTCTTCATTGATTATTTAAAAAAATTAAGAACACAATTCGAAAATGTTTAGGTTTCTTTTTTCAAATTCTTCACTATCTCCCTTTATCTATTTTTTTTCCATTTAATAATGGAAGAAAAAATCTAATATGAAATATCTATAGCAGTAATGAAAAAAAATTCGAATTCCTTTGCAGTCGTGAAAAATACTGTTATAAAAGCTTAAAAAAGTTTTTACATTAATTAAAATTTGAACTGAAGTTAAATTGAATAGATAAAAAATTGGATAAAAAATTTTGAATTTCAAACTGGTATAAAAATTTTTATGCTGTTTTAAGTTCGGCATCTGTAGTGAAAAAATATCACCATTTCGTTTAATTTTTAATTCATGATTTTTACTAAAATTTGAATTGGATGTATATTTTATTATTTGCACTAAATGTGGTAACTTTGTTTATGATGATTTATTTTTTAGAACCCCGAAACACACTCCTAATTATCTCTACTAATAATAACAATAAATGTCTATCGCTATGAAGTGTGTGTGTTTATGTGCGCGAGCGCATTTATGCAAGCTACATATCTTATTAATAAATTTAAATTTTACGAAATTGTAAAAATATAATAAAAGGTGTTTAAAAATTAAACTTACAAAATTGAAACACAGTTTTATTTATTTAATATTTATTTTTAACTTTAAAATAATGTTAATATTAATTTCTACAAAGTTTTAGTTTTCAAAATTAGAGAATAGAAAAAATCTCAAAATAATGTCAGTCAAAAAACTTAATCAACTGGAAAAAATATCGAGAATAATGCTGAAAAAATCTGATTGCCTGACAATTAAGCAAAATTATTCTACTTTTTGCGTTATAGACAACATTCTTTTAAGGAAGAAACGTTTATGCTTTAAATGAAGCGATACATTAGTTTCAATTATTATCAAGACTGTAAAATTTTATTTTCATTCATATAATTTGTGTTTATGGTCCACTTTCGGTTTTAGCTCGCTTTAGAAGAAGAAAAAAATGCAAAATGAAAATCGACACAGTAATTTGCAGCAAAACTTCCGCTTTTACTATTTAACCATCGCATAAGAGACTAGACCTGTTCTAATTCGTAACACTGTTCCAGTCATAAACTTTCAACCAAATGCAGTGAAATACCCCTGGTGTTCCATTTAAAACATTCATAAAACAATTTAATGAGCCGTCTTTTTAACTTTTAAGCACTGGAACATCCACACTTGCTAACAACTGTCAGACAACAAATCCCCTCCCCCTTTCTGAAAGCGAAATGATGTTTGTAGGTTATTAAAAACCCACCAACAAAATCTATAAATACAACCGGAAGCTTTGTACCGTTATGCTGGTATTGTACCTATCAATCAATCAATCCAACCATCCCGGGGAAACCGGCAGTGGGACACTTCCGTAAAAGTTTTACTTTTGGGACAAATGCTGAAAATGTCGGAACTAGAAGCAGAAGGCACTAGCATTTCTGTTTTGGCTATTCCCTGCATGCGGTATTGACCTGGATTTGACTTTGGTATCCTGGCGTGTTCTTTTAAATGTACAATAGACATTTTCTTGCGCCGGCCCCTTTTACGGTTCATCTAGTAGACGCTTTGCTAGCGAATGTCTTCAGGGCGTAAGCTTAACGGTGGACCTCCAAAAGAAAAAATAATGCGTTTTAACGCACGAGTGGATTCAGCCTCAAGCGTTTTTTGAGAAGCGTGTCGCTATGTTATGTGTTAAACGCTTGATGGAAGTTCTAATTAAAATCCGAGACGAATTTTCAACTGTTGTCAGCTGGGAAAGAGAGAAAGAAGAAAATCGACATCATCAAAATAAATTGCCAAGTATCGTTTGACTGATATTTAATTAGTCTCTTTTTTCTTAAATCAGTCGGACGAAAGAGTCGCAAAGACTCTTTATGCGTATCTGGTTAAAAAAGATATACCCAAAATGAACTGCTTTAGAAGTACAAACCTAGCATTAAATGACGGGGAAATAAAATATATTATAAAAATAGCAAATATCGTAATATTTATTGATAATTCCAAACAGTTCTGATACAACCCCCCCCCCCCTCCATTCTATTATATTACATGTGAAAAGTTTCTGAACATGTCCAAGCTGTGAGCAGGATTAAAAGAATTTCTATTTGATTTTTTTAAGGCAGTTTTATCTTTTTTATGCAAATTCCTTATGTTTTTAAGCTGTAAAGGCTGTCATTTTAGGTTAGGCTGTCATTACAGATAAAGTTTACCACAAAATTAACTTTTTAAGATACTATCCATCAATTTTATCTCAGTCATTCGCAAATTTTATAAATAATTGAAAACAAATATGCACACACCACATATTCCAATGTTTATGTAGTATATAATAAGATTACATGAACTAAGCAACTAGAATCTTAAGGATATGTTCAATAAGTGAATTTTAAGATTATGTTAAAACTTCTACAGACTTCGCAAAGCAAGAATAAAAAAATATATAATTATCTTAAATTTTATAAATGGACATACAAAATCATACTTACCTCTTATTAGTAATCAATATTTAGTTTTCCTTTATCTCTATGTATATATTTTTGTTTCTACGTAACCTATAATTGCTAAAAGGTTTTGTAAAAATCAAAGTCGGCAAATGCGACAGAAAAAAAATATTCAGATAATGAATGGGAAATAAGACAACCTAGAGAAATGATTAGCTTTAATCTTTAATAAATAGTTATACATAATGAATTCTTCCATGAAAGATTTATTTTTATCAAATGGAATATCAATGTTCTCGTTAATTATAACTTAACTTACTTAGTAAACTATTAGTTCATTTTCCACATTTATAAAATAAGAAGACGTTTCAAATGAAGATTTACGATTCTATTTGATCTTATCGCCTCAGAGAAATCCGGCAGCGGTTGCTGTAAAGTAGATTTAAGCATTTTTGCAGATGTTCATAAAGAATAACGTTTAGTAAAATGTAAAGAATCGAAGATTTAAAAAATGAATGAAAGCAAGCCTCAAATAACTATGATTTCCTTGCTTTTATTTATTCTCAAACATTTCCTTGGGAGTTGTAAATGAGGGGCAATTTCTTTGGAAATGTCCATATTTTGTATGTCTTAGAAATTCTGCTACTTCTAATGTCGACGTTTCCATTTTGATTGTTTAATTTTAGTTTCCGAAATTTTCTCTGGTGTTTTATTTCTCAGAATATCATATAATTCAGCGAAAAATTTGTAGTTTCCTTTATTATTATTAATTTTCTGTGATTTAAAATTTTATCCATCTGTTTTTAAATTTTATTGAAAATTAAGTTTCAAATCCATTGTGACTATGAATGTCAACTACTGTTGTGCCGGATTAAATGTCGTTGTAGTCATAGTCTCACACGGTATCAAAATTCAGACTTTCGTTCGCTCTGCTATTACGTTGCATGAATTTTATGTTGCAAGTAAAACAATGCATTCCGAAATTATACTGATAAAGCATATTTTATAAATTTCTTTTGAGCACGAATTGGCTCATTTAATCAATCAATAGATTAAATAGTTGATATTTTGAATATTTTTTTCTAAATAATTTTAATGCAAACTTTTTGTATAATTCTTAAATAAACGCAGCAACGTTGAAACTTCCATTTAAAAGCATCAATAATTTTTCTAAATAACTGTAATATAAAATAAATGAACAAAAGCTGATATTCCAATCGAATCAATTATATCTTTTCCCCCTATTTGCTTGATAATAATAACTTAGAGAAATACTTCATAAATCTGTTTCAAAAGTGGAATCTGCCAATGCATTACGGTTGCCTTTATTAATTGAAGAAAATCATTTATTGGAAGGAAGGAATCCAAAATACAATAGCAATTAAAAATTAAAGGCAAAATTTCACAAAATTTTAATTTGATTTATTTTAAACAAAGCTATTATAATACCATATACGCAGGTAAAATAACAGAATATAGTGTCTGAAGAATATCGTTGTATGTATATATTTTTTAATAAACCTCTAGCCTTCGGTCTTTATTACATTCAAAGATAAATCAGATTAAAGTTAAAGAAAAAGTTCAATAAAAAAATTTGTTATAAGCATAATTACAAAATTTATTAGAAATGAGCAATAATTAATACAAAACCAAACTGACGAATAGAACAAATAATTACGTTAAGCATTAATAGCAAACAAATAATAAGTAGTTAAGCTTTCATTAAAATCAAAACATTTTTGCTTAATTTTAAAGATGCAATAAAATTTATGACCATAATTGTTTTTTTAATAATTTTTTGCCATACATGCATCGAATAAAAATATAAATTTCTAAATAACAAAAAATGCAAATTTGAAAATAAAATAACTCTCTTTTGTAAAATTTAGCAAAAGAAATTTTAATAACAATCAAAATATTTTAAATATTCGAAAGCGTTTACGTAATCGAATTCTACTTCTAGAAATCTCTTCCAACTTCACGAAAAGAATGGCATTCCTGACAGATAGTGAGCAGTTAAGCATTCATTAGCCGAAGGTGCATCATTAAACATACCCCGAAGTTCATTCGCATCTTGAATATGCAAAGCAAAAAAGCATTCCACCTGTCATTTATCCCCAAGTAAACAGTAGGAAACCTTTTGAACCGCAGAATGCTACTTGTAAGATTTCAGCTGTCACGCTTAATTCGAAACACTCAAGCAGTCGTGTAATGTATCCTGGTAAAAGTTGAAAGCGCAATTTAATTGTTTTCGATTTTTAGAAATCTAAATAAAGCCTTCGTTAGCTCTTCCTGTTACGCCAATTATGTAAAGCATATTTTAATAACTCATTCGTTTTTTTAACGCCCCAGTTATTCAGAATCCATGCGTTCTGCTTAATATTTGCATATTATATATATTTATATATAAACTGTTGAAAACTTTATGAAAAGTTCATAAAAAATATATTAGATCCAAACAAAATGTTGTAATAGAAATACTTAATTATCTTACATGTGTATTGTTTATATACACATGTTTTTAATCCATATTTAATTATCTTACATGCGTATGTTTTTACTTAAATCGGATTAATTCGATTTTGCCAATAACTCGTATATAAGAACGTGCTTGTATTCTATTTGAGAATATGAGTATTATAGTTATATAAGTTACTGGTAAAGTGTATATAACTAGGTATTTCATGAAATTATAGACATGTCAATTTAAGTACATAATAGATGAAAATTTTAATGCTTCATCTAGTTAATCTAGGAATTAACTAATAATGGACCGCTAAAGGAAAAAGTAGATAATTTCAAAGATTCAAACCTTACTCTTAGCTCACACTCTACCTCCCTCTCTATTATATATAATCAAGTAAATTTTTCAAAATTTGTAGTGGGTGATAGTTGATATTAATATTTTTTTTTACATATTAATTCATTAATTTTTTTATTAATTAATTAAAAACTAAGTTTCTTATCAGAAATCTTCATTTCCCCGCCGCCAAATAAATAACGAATTCAATTTTGTTTTTTCTCCACACTAATGAGGCTAGGCTTAACATATTTCTAGTCGATTATTTCAAACGATTCTATTTATTTTCTTAACGTTTCAGGTATTTAAAACATTGTTAATTAATCGATTTTTCGGATTTAATTTGAATCCGAAAAATCGATTAAAATAATACAGAATAGATTTCGTATTAAAATAATACAGAATAAAGAAAATTAAAAATTTATAATGAGTTTTGCGTTAAACCAACTAACGTTGAAAATTCACGCATTTTGCGTTGCCTCAATTGGCATTGAAAATTCTACGCTAGTAAAATTTTTTGATCTTTTATTTATAGTAAGTTTAATTATTAGTCCGGGATAGATCAGTTGGTAGTTCGTTGTATTCGCATCCTTTGTGTTGCGAGTTCGAATCCGCCATGCGAAGGCTGTGTGTGCGAGTGTGTGTGGTGGACGCTAAATCTGTCGTGGTCACAATGTCCTTCATGTCGGGAGTAATGTTGGAAGTACTAGGTCAGAGGTAATTGTTGTTTATTCCAGATCTAAATTACTATATGTGGATGATTGAAGGAAATACATTAATGATGTCCGCTCCGTAAAAAGGGTTTTTGACGTATGTGAGCTAGAAGTCAGATTTCTGCCCTCGGGGGTTCAGGCTGTCCATGCCCTCAGAGCTACTGCACCTTTTCTTCCATTGTAAAGCGGAACACAACAACAACAACAATTGTAATTATTTAATAAAAAGTAACTAATATAAAAATTTAGTTTTGTTGACTTTAGTAGGAATTGACTTAATTTTTTTACATAACTTGTTTTATAAATTAAGTGATTATAAACAGTTAAAATGTCACAAAAATATATTTTATCGATATTGTGGGTAATTAATAGATGAGTCATAAGTAAAAGTAAAATGATATAGCGCATTATTGCTCATATTGCTATCATTAGTTTAATAGAAAGAGGAAAAAGCCTATGCAGTAGAAATAGTTTTATTTCAGTATTATTAAAAAATACAAGCTTTTCCTGAAAGATTAATGCCGAAGATGCTACCTCAGTACTTTAATATTATGAAAAAAAATTAAATTGCCTTTTTTATTATTAAATAATTTGAGTTTCAACTTTTAAATATTGTATTTATAGTTTCAAATAAACAATTATAGATTTTTTTGTGTTCAATTTATATTAATTGTTAATATTTTCCTAAAAATATTCGCAATCTTAATAAAAATAATTATTCTTTTTAATGGTGGAAACTTGTTTAACCTAAGGAATTTTGTTGAAATCCCTAAATCAAATAGTTAGTTGAAGGAAATTAATTATTAATTTTGGTTGTTAAATGGGGAAAAACGGCAAATTAGCCATTAATTTTTTTTAAAAAAATTTCTTTATTGAGGGTTTTTTTGAGGCTCTTTATTTGAGGGTTGATTTTAGTGAAATTTTAAACTATGGTGTGAAAATATTTATGAATTATAGAATACATCGTTTTTTGAGCAAAGCAATAAGAAAATAAAACTGTTTTCTGATAATGTTGTTTTTCAAATTAGCTTTTTTATAAAACAAACTAATAATAAAGTTATCAATAATCTTACTAATAATAAAGTTACTACTAATGATAAGTTACTAATTATAAAGTTATCAAATAATCTTTTTAGACCTTCCGATTTCAGTATTTACATCACTTCCGTTATAAACAACACATTTTTTTCGCATTTCTTTACAAACTGTTGAGGAAAATACGAGACATCTGCTGTCCAGAGGGCACGACGTGAAATAATATAGGATTAATGAAAAGGGGAAAGTAAATTCCATTTTAACCCATTGACAACGCTATGAGGCGCAGGGTTGAAGAGCCATGGTTCAAAAGAAAACGTAATTCGTCTTAAGACATCTATTGAAATTTTATTCTCAACCCACGCTATTCCTTGCAAAAAATTTCCCTCTCTTTGTAAAAGAGGTAATGCTGGACATAATTATTGTTTGTACGTTTTGAAAGCTAGAATATCTTCTTGTTGTGTCAAGAGTAACCAAGAAATTTTTAATTTCCTTGTCTGGAGGAAGTTGGACAGACTTGTTGCCGTTAGCCAGTACTCGATCATACGATGCAATGAAGTTAATTGACTTGAGGTCACAGTTACATGACAATCGCAAATGTTACCTGTTATTAACATCGAATTGCAATGTTACCTCATTCTATTGAAAGACGTCACATTTTCTTTCAACCAAGATATTCACCTTTTTTACAAATTTTTATTAATGTTTTTTTAAAAATTAACTATGAAAATGATATTAACTTATAATTGCTAAATTTTCAGTAAACTCGATAAATTCCCGTATATCATATGAATATTTGATACGCTATAAATTGAAGTCAATGGATTCGAAGATCGTTTCTTTACAGATAAATATTCTAACCAGATGATACGAATTTGTTAACTTAAGTAGTATTGTCAGGAGCTATAAAATCCTTTGCAGGGGAAAGTTCTGTTCTAAAGAATATCTTTTTTTAGAGATATAGATGAATTTCGCAGAATTAAGAGGCTGTATTTAGGATAATCTTTTTAAAGAGAAATTGCGTCCATTTATGGTTTTCTAGTTTTTTTTATTGACACATTTTCATTAAATAAGCACTTTTGATGTTCAATAGAGGTTGCTATTGTAGTTCTTTTATCACTAAATAAGAATATTTTAATACGTAATAATATTAAATTCGAATCTTCATGAACTGAAGTAGTCTTTGAAGAATCCTTTTAACCCATTGCTGTCCGAAAAATAATTAGATGCAAAATTATTCACCTAATGTAAAGAATTGTTTATTGCTATGAAAAATAAATATATATAATTCTTTTCAGTTGAATTTCTTTGAAAAATTAATCTACATCTCTTAACCATTATGCAGGCATTTTTAACAATTAAATTTGAAAAATAAATAAATAAAACGTCAAAATGATGCACAATCTTGAATGTCGAATCACACTCAACATCGGACCACAAAGGATTAAATCAGGAATTAATATCTTAATATTATTTCGCTTCAAAATTAGTTGAATTTTGATGATATGATTTTTGTCAACTGTTTTCGTTGGAAAACTAATTAAAAGCTGAGATATAAAAATATAATTTATAGCCGTTATCGTCAATATTTATTTCACTTTTTTAAGCTTCTGAAGGAAAGCGCAAACGGGCCAGTTCGAAATAGGACCAACATGACAGAAATTTCTATTATTATTTTTTTAAATATCTTTTAATGTTTCTTCCGTGTTTTAACTATTGAGGGATTCAGGAAAAAGTATTCATTAAATAATAAATATCACTGATAGCATGAAGTAAAGGATGAAAATACTACAGCTTTTAAATAAATTAATCAAGTTTGGAGAGCTTTCACCTAAAGTCAAATGCTAAAAGAACTCAAAAGGATAGTAATAAATGCTTTTAGAGTGAATTTAGAGAATGACCAATTGATGCCAGTGACTTTAAAAGAGCTTTGAAGAACGGAGTAAAAGCTTTTGGAGTGAATTTGTTGAAATATTAACTGACGTTAGTGGTGTTAAAATGGATCGGAAAAATGTAGCAAATGCTTTTAGAGAGAATTTGACCAATAACCAACTGAAGTCAGTGGTGTCAAAAGAGCTTGAAAGAATGAAATAGATGCTTTTGAAATTAGTCTGGAGAACGACCAACTGAGGACAGTGATATTTAAAAAGCCAGGAAGAATATATTAAATGCATTTTGCGGAGTGTCCAGCTGAAGTCAGTGATGTCAAAAAAGCTCGGAGTAAGGAAGTAAATGCCTTTGCAGTCAATACTGAGAGCAATCATCAAAATTTAATTATTTTAAATAGCTCGAAAAAATTGAGTAAATTTTTGACGTCCCTTGAAAATACAGAGGAAAACAAACTACAGCTTTAAAGTTCTCGCATCTATTTTAAGAGAGGTAATAATAAAATTGAGGGAAAACGGGAATCAATAAAATAAAGGCTTACTATTCAAACTTTTTTTATTATAAGCTTTATCTTTAAAATTTCCTTTTGATGAACTTTCATTCTTCATTAAGAAACCTTATATGATTAATTTTTTCGTTAAATAACTTTTCTTTTTGCTGTAAAATACGATTTATTAGGAAAATATAAAATTTTATACATAGCAAAGACCTTAAAAGTGCTTCCTCCATTTTCTTTTCCTATAATTTAGCTTTTTCATTCTGACATAGGCTGTACCCCGATTATATCAAGTAATTAAATTCCTTTTATTATTTTGTTTAATGATGTCAAAACAAAATTACTTATTTTAGTTAATTATTGTTTCAGTATATTTCATATTTAAGGAGAAAGGGAGATAAATACAGAAGGCTGGAACCTGCTATCAGCAAGAGCAAAACATTGCAATCAGTGATTTCAGAAATATTTCCATAGTAAAATCTGTGAGCCTTGACATAATGAAAGAACTACAAGTGATAAATATTAACAACTAAAAGATTCTGACAGCGCATATACAATCCTATCTGTTGTAGACAATACAATACTGGAGAAGGAATGAAAAGAATAATGTCAAGGGATTTATTGCAGGCGTTGCTTATTTGGTATGGAAGCGGACATCGTTATTTCGTTTCTAGCGATACAAAAACTAGTTCTGGTAGCGCTGGATATAACAAAATGCTGAGTACATATTAGCTTTAAACCTAAATTACAATGAAACTTATCAAGAAGAATCGATCAAGCGTATTCAGCATTTAACAGTACGCCTCTTCCTCTTATAATGGTATCGCTACACCGATTTCCTTTGAACTATTTCTATTGATTGCCTTGATATTTATCATCAGATAATATCAGGCAAAAAGCAGCGCACTTTATATCAAGAACTTTACACCTGATGAGCAAATTAATAATATTAATGGGGAAATATCCGCTTTGTCTTTGGATTAATTCATTTGCAGCGAATTTAATTTTAATTGGTTAAAAATTTGATGACAGCTACTTCCATATTTGACTCCCAGTGTTTAGTTAATGAAATTTACAAAGTAATTTCATAAGAAAAAATTTTTTCTATTGTTTTTAAAGCACAGGTTTTATAGTTTTAAAATTTTTCTTCTTGTTTTTTATTCTTATGCGCTTATATTTGATGGTCATTTTAAAATGGATTCTGTATGTGATATTGTTCTGTAATGTGCAACTCTTAATAAACCGCATATCAAAAATGAAACATTTTTTAATAAATTCTTCTAAAATATACTTTTAAATAATTAAGTTAATGACGAAAAATGTAACATTTTGCCGTCCTTCCGAAATTAATTTTAATACAGTCAACGTGATGAATTATTTTTTATTTATTTCAAAATACTATGATTGATTGTTAAGTTTACTAGCTGCAATCAATTTAAATTCTTTTTTTTGGTTATTTTCTTGCTCTTACTCTATTTTCTTACTATATTCCTTACTCTATTTTCCTTCTTTGTTAATTAGATGCGTTAAATCTCGAACTTGACTGTTTGATTTTGACAGACGGACGATAAAATTCTGAGATTTAATTGACTGACGTTTATTAGATTGAGGTCTGGAAATTGAAAATTTAATTTTCGAAATTTATCAATCAATTTGGACACGCATTGATTAAAAAATTAAAACGGTGATTTTTAATAAGAATAACTGCCTTGAATAATTTTACCACAAAATAATAATATTCTGAGAGGAATAACTTGTAATTTAAAAGATTAAACTGGTTTATTTTTGTTTGTTATTTTATCCAGCAAATAATGCTTCAAATTATTTAAATAATTAGACATGGTATACATCTTTTCTAATTAAGATGACTTAGATTTGTTTTATTTTTATTCAATCGAGCGAGCATGTTAAATTGAATTACAATCATTATTATAAATCGAATCAACTCATTTCTATGTTAGGTTGTTGCTGATTGAAATTCCTGAAAAATAAATTCATACCAATAACTGGTAAGAATATAAGAAAAATTATAATCATATTTCAGTTTCTAAAATTAAACATAACATATTTTTCATCGCCATTTCAATATACAAAATAATTTTTAATGAATCATTTTACTTTAATTCCCTGCATATAATTTTTTTATCATAAGATATCATCAGACACCTTTATCATATAGCAAACGAATTCTCTTGCAATTTTAAAACAACGTATTTTTTTAATGCTGTACTAATATGCATTTTCTTTCTCCATGTCTTCGCGTTCCAGTGTTTAAGTGGAAATTGATGCATCGTATTTAATAAGTATCACAAGCTAATGATTAGCTCCCATTGCTTTCAATCTCGTGTAAATCATTTTATATACTGTTGTGTGTTTCTCATTAATTACCATGCATAAGAAAAGCTAGCCCGAGAGGTCTCCTAAAACTGTTCTTGCTTACTCCCTAAAAGAGATGCTATATCCCTCCTTCTCCCTTGCATTTAAAAATTGGATGGTTTATGTTACGGAAGCTTACATTTTTATTTTATCCTAGCACATCAGCCTTTGTGCTAGTCAAAGAAATACAGCATGCATTTTGGAAGGTTTTTTTTAAACGATTGAAATGGAAATATGAAGTATAAAGACAATTTTAGTTACAAGATCACGTTCTAATTCTAATTTTATCTACGTATTTTAATTGTAATTATTTTTATTTAATCTATATATTTTACACATGGATATGCCTCCGAAAGTACAAATCTATAGATGATTAATCCTTAACCAAAACTGCTTCAAACACTGATGCTGGCCAACATTTTTGATGCTATTAACTTGCTATTATTTTTATTGATTTGTTATTCATTTGTTCTTGAATAACTAGAAAGATTGTAAATTGATTTTATTTAAAATTTTGATCAAATTTGGTAGACCATATATCTGACTTTATCCGTCTATCTCAAAACGTTTTCGCATTCACAATTTCGAAAAGTACTTTTTTCGATCCTGAAAACTTAGATTCAAAAATATCATGAATGAGAGTTTTGTACCGATTCCAATTTTTCTCGTGTTTATATTATTTATACTATTTATGTTTTTATAGTTTATATTATTTATAGAAAGTAAAAGAGAGTAAACTTTAAGAAGCCAAAATAATATTGTGTTTAATTTTATTTTACAAGATACAAGTAATGAAAAAATGCCTAAATTAGAATTTTTCACTTTATAAAAATTTCTCATAAAAATTCTAAGATAATTAGAAGAAATTTCAGCAATAAAAGAAAAACGGCCTTTACGTGATCACAATCTTTTAAATGACCCACAAAACAACTTCATAAAAATTATATTTCCCTTCCTTTTTGAGTATTTCCATTCAAATGCACTTTTTGCGCAATCTTATGTTATGAAGGCATTTTCGTGTTTGCTCAACAATGGAGATGGAGCCCAATTTCTGACTTTCAGATGATACTCGTGATAATCTCAGAGAGGTATAATTTGTAATTCCTAATAGCTTTTACTATAAGATCATGAGAAATGCAAAGACAATCTTGAATTTTTTTTAAAACTCTCTTTGTCTTTTTAAAGTAATGAACATCTTCATGCGTGGAACCTTTTCTTCTATCAGATAAATTTGTACATATCATTTCTCATTTTTATGCATAATTGTTTTTTAATGTTTTTTCTTGTTTGTAATTGACCCGGAAATAATTTACTTTAACTTTTTTTTGGAAATAAAATACAATGATGAAATAGCAAGTATTTTACGAAAATTGTCCTGATTTATGCTCTGTAATTTTAAATTAGTTACCATTCAGAAATTCGTAAGATAACTAATTTAATGTTTTTATTATCGATGTCTGAAAAAATTAAAATAAAACAATTAAGCAATTAAAAGTAAAATTCATAGAGCAAAGCAGATAAACTTTAACAAAAGTATTGTAACCTTTAACACAGTTTTTTCCCCCAAAGATAAACTTTTTACAATTGCTTTAACAATATATTTCTTAAAACTTGATTGAAATCAAATGTAACATCATTTGAATTATAAATTTAAATTTAAAATAATTTGAATTAACATAAAACGGCATTTCATAAAAATAGGGTTTTTATTGTATACTCTTTAAAAATGAAGCATTGTCACTCATATATTAATTTTATAGCCTGAATTTTTTTTAAAAAAAATAATAGAGTTTCAACAGTTTTAAATAAGAAATGGAGTTTTTATAAGTAAATGAGCAAAGATAAAAAAATAAAGGCATAAAAAATAAGTAATACAGAGAAGTTCTTCAGTTTAATTGGTTTTAAAAATATTAAATAAAAATAGATTTTAATTCATTCTTTATCTTTACTGTATCTTATGAAACAGAACATTGATATATATAGCTTTTATCTATTAATATGGGGGAGTGGTAATTTAAGCATCGTAAACTTCATTACAGATATCAAAAATTATGAATGAATTATAATGACATAAACAGAATAGATAAAATTTTCTTGTTCGCCGGAATTCATTCAATATTGGCTTATTGAATAGACGAATGTACAAGCGACTGTGACAGTCGCCACGAGATAGCGCAGAAGGCGCCAGAGAAAAAACACTCTCTCTATAGAGTACGGAATTAGACTTGAGAGAAATGCTGGACTGTTCGGTTTGGATGGTTGTAAACCGTGGTAGCAAGATGAGGTGCCCACACTGGAATATGTATCAAAACTGTAAATAAGTACAATGTATTTAATCCTAGACACCGTTTGATAGCGAGTTCTATCAAAAGATAAACGCATTCTCTACCGCATGTATAAACTATTACAAGTAATTATTTATTTCATTTAACCAAGAGACTATATAAAAATGCTCATATATATTGTTTCCCATCAGATATTTATTCCCTTCTAATATTTATTTTTCAATGTTAATTGGATGAATTTTATAGGATTCTCATATTCTGTTCCAGAGGTGTTGATATCAGAAACAATGAATTGTTAATATTTAAGTAGTTGTGTCGGAAAGGAAAAACGTATCGTTCCGCAAGAGCAGGCATTAAGAAATGCAGGATCCTTCAAATTCTAACAATTAAAAAACTATGTAGAATAGATCATGCCATGACAAAATCATGTATTCTGTAGCAAAAATTCTTGATGTAATTGACTTGAATTCAGAATTTAAATACTGGCGTTTTTATTATAACATTTCAGCAAAGTTTTTAAATCTTAAAAATTTTAAGGCCCTCTTTGGGAATTGAATCGCTAAACAGTCCACTTTTTATTCAGGATAATGAATCTCTCTAAGAAGAAAGATGCATGTTCGTCTCGGATGATGTTTTAGGGATCTAAAAGGAATTTTTTGTGAAAACAATACTGTTAATTTCTAAAATAACTTTTTCTCTAATGATAATAAAAAGAATGCAGTCTTAATAACGAATCACTTCGAAAATAATATGTTCTAAATCTGAATTCAACGCTTATGGATAAAGGGACTTAATGAATAGGTGATGAGATATGTAATACACTATAGAAATGCAACTTTAAGTTCAGATGAATATTGGCACGAAAGTTTTTACGATGTAGAACTATCAGCCTTCCAGAATGTGGACGTAAACAGCTAGAAGTATTCTAGGAATTTGGAATCGCCCAGTGTCATTTGAGGCTTTCAAACGTTTTCTAACTGATGGAAATGTGTAGACGTTACAGAACAGGTCTTACCCCAATTACAACGCCGAAAGAGGACCAATATCTGGCAATTAATGCCAAAAGAAACAGACAGAGCACAGCGTCAAATCTAACACGTCAGCTCTTTTCAACCACTGGTAAGACAGTTTAAAGGCAGACCGTGTCAAGACGCTTAGAGCAGATTTGTCTATATGTACATAAGCCTATCAGATGTGTTACACTAACCGCAACTTATTGTCACCTGAGGTTAGCCTATACGAAGAAGCACGCATTGTGGATACGGCAACAATGAGCTTATGCAATATTATCCGACGAGTCCAGATTTAGCTTGCAGACTGATTCTCACCGGGCTATCATATGGTATCATCATCAAGTACCCGTTACCACCAAGAGGACATTATGATGGTGCAGTATTGCTCATTTAGGGAGGAATTATTCTGGTTTCCAGAGCTGACCAGCAGGTTCAAACTGGAACCAAATCAATTGGGATGTCATTCTGTAATAGCATGTACTTGCGTTTTGGGGCACCATGCGAGTAGTTCGTGTTTATGGATGATACTGAACGTCCTCACCGTGCAAACATCATAAACGAATGCCTTCATATGGATTGGCCAACATTCTAACTGGACTTAAATTCAGTAGAGCATGGGGGATATGCTCGGCCGGAGTTGCAGCACGTCCACCACGTCCTACATGTCTAGTGGAATTTCGGAGAGCATTGCTTGATGAGTGGTGTCATATTTCCCAAGATCAGATAGATAATTTGATACTCAGCATGCCTAGGCGTTGTAGGGAGCTGTATTAAATCGTTTGGGATGGATTCTACTAATTAATCATCATCCAATCCTGTAATATTGCTTTTCGTAAACATGTTTTTTTTTTTTGTAATTTGCTCGAGTGAGGAAAAAATCGCAAGTTTTATTAATGATATTGTTTTATGCAATTTTACAACATTAATATCATTAATAAACAAGTTTTATTAATAATCAAACATATAGCATATTCTTTGGTCTTTACCTTTTGTGTAATAAATAGGCTTTACAAAGAAATCACATTTGTTTTGCTTCTAATTCTTTATTTTCTTGAACTTGCATTATCCTTTATGGATTGACACGGGTGTCATTTATTTTAATGCTAAGATTACTAAGATATATTTAAATTTCTTATGGTTTTCAAGTTTCTTTAAAAGAAGTTTTTTTTTTGTATTTCTTTAATTGTTGAAGAAATAGAAATGAGGGGTATTTTTGCATCTGTTTCTGGTTCAAATTTTATTTATAAAAGGCCCATGTATTTGACACCAGAATCGCGCTTTTTACTCTATGTTGAACTGTAGTAGTGAAATGTAAACAAAGTACCATACTATTTTCAGACTGATTCATTTATTGAATATAGCTTCCTCTGAACTAATTAAGGGAAATGCATAATATCATTAAAAAAACTTTCAGGTGATGGCTCGCCGTATCACCGAAAATTACATTCAGTCAGAGAAAAGAAATTATAAAAGAAATCAAGAAATATGAAAAAAAAAATTAAATTAACAAAAAACAGAAAATTTGAACACAAAATTAGCTTTTCAGATAATCAGTTGTTATGACTTGATGAGGGTAATTAATGCTCATATTTGGAAAAAAAGATTAACTTACAGATATGGTCTTTATATCTCCGTATCATTTTAGCAAGTTATTTCTCTTTCGTACTAAAAATTCCGAATTTAACCTTTTTAATGTAATTTGACGCACTATCTCTAACATTGGTTTTAAATACCATGATGAAACTCCAACTTATTTATCACTATGATGGAATTCAATCGCACGTATTTGCCAATCACTTACTCAATAGTAGGAGTTTCACTTCCGCTTTTCATTTCATAAAATATATAAATACCAAATAAAATGGTTCAACCGAATTGGTGAATAGCAAAACATGGGGAAAATAAAATTCAACAAAGTCAAATGTTTTTCTTTCCTAATGCATTTAGTATTAATTTTTAACAACCTAAAAAGTCAAAATATCGGCGAACTAATTGATTGCTCTATTCGAGTTATTCAAGACGTAATAGATTTTTATACTGGCCCTGATCTAATGTTCTCTCTATATGTGATGTCTCTAATCAAATAAAAAATCGTTCAGTATGCAGAGATTATTAAGTAAAAAAATTGAACATTTTTTGCAAGTTTTCATACGATTCGCTCTAATGCATAAAGAATGAATGATCCCTTGATGACTTATGGACGTTTTAGACAAAAAAAAAACCGAAATTAACGTGTCTGCGTTTTAGAGAAATAGCAAATTAAGTTAGCGCAAAAAAAAAAAAAATGAAATAAAAAGTATGCTCATTGAAACATTCGTTCGTTTGGCTTCCTCAAAGTTCCCTGCATAGCGGAAGTCGAAATATTATGTCCGTTTATGCATCGTGAACCATGGAAAGCAATTTTTTTCTCTCAAAATGTAACTAGATTTGAAATTAATTCTTATAAAGAAAATAACTCCATCTTTTTGAATAGCGTCGTTTCCATTGCTAAAATAACTTTCACGTTAATGACGCATCTGGTTAGTAAAAGTTATTAAAAACAGGAAGGAATGATTTGTCACTTCTAAATTTTAATAATGTAGGAAGTTTGGTAATTAGGAAAAATTGATAGCTTGAATGTTTTTCATATAAATATAAGAGATAAAAAGTTACAAACAACAGTGTAGTAGAAATATGTTGGAAAGCAGTTTTAGTCATTAATAATCCAAAAATGTATACGTTTTAATTTTAAAATTTAATTATTTGCGCAACTGAATTATTAATGCAGATGTTATTTAAAGTGGATCTATACCGTGATCATTTGAATAAACCCAGCTGAAAATAAGCAAATTCAACAATGAGGAGAAAAGTTAGAAACTTTATTTTACTTTAGTTGCATTGACATCCTGTTTTAAACCAACACTATAGCTATTTTCGGGCGGATCACGTAATTTTGAAATGCGATCAAATGCTAAGTACGACATCTCAGCTGGCACTCTCCTCTTCAAACTTTTGCGCCATATCAGCGGGATGACATTTATGGATTTAACGTACATCACGTCAGATCCGCTTACATTATGGTCCTTCTGTATAATTGTGACTCGAACCTATAACCTTACCACGCCGCCTCCTTAACCTTTAGAAAAATTAGGAAAGAAAAGAGGAAAAACTTAAATGTCAGAGCTATTCAAAAATAAAAAGATTTTTAAATTAGAGTTGAGTTAATTAGTTAAATTAGAGTTCAAAATAATTTTCAGAACCCTGCATAATTTAATTTATTATATATATTTACACAAAAATATAACAAAAAAACCTGAAAGTTCTTCAACACGAAAGCATTAGCATTAAATAACTTTTTTGTAAATGGGTGCAATACTTAATTTTGCATTCGGGTTTCCCCAAATTAATTAAAATTTAATTACTTACAGAACAAATTGCATCGAATTATCTCATTTCTAGTCTTAGAAATTTAATGATTTATATGTACTTAAATTGCATCATTTGAATCTTTTATATTATATGTGGACACTTAATTCTATAAACAGAGCAGCAGACTTTAAATTATTTGACAGGGAATTAATAGACATTGAACGCGGAACGAAGTTAGACATATTATACACTTGAGTTTGGAAATCATTAGAGATTAGATCCGATGTATTAAAAGTATGCTGAAGAGTACTTAATTTCAGGCATAATCTCCCATAATAATAACGCAATGGCTAAGGCCCATCGCTTGATAACGCAAGGTTAAGGCTTGATAACGCAATGGCTAAGACCCATCGTTGATTACCGAAGTCAGTGAAATATAAGTATTTCAAGGCGTGAAATAGTTTCAAAAACCAATATAGAAGTACATTGGACATGCCCGTTAGGATAGAGTGGCGAAATTTGCCCATACTTACACATTCAGAAGACCGATTCGAGTTCCTTTACTAACACCACGGCATCTCCTGGACAGGTGACCATATGGGTTGAACCATACATGGTTGTAAAACCGTGGCTTGGTCAGATGGGTCACGATTTTACAGTTGGTAAAAATTATTGTTGTTTAAGTGGGGAGCTTACAACAAGAAGCCATGGAACCAATTTGTCAATAAGGCGCTCTGTAAGCTGGTGGTTACTTCATATTAGGGTTGGGTTTTTTACATGGAAAGGATGAATCGTCTGGCTTAACTGATCCAATCATTGACTGGAAATGGATTTTCTCGGTTACTTGAAGACTTCTTAACGAATTTCATACACCCAAACAAAAGAGAATGAATTTTATCGAAGACTATGCGCCACGTCATATCACAACTATTAGCGATTGGTTTCAAGAATATTTTCGGGTAATTCCATCTAAGGATTTGAACATATAGATCTCGCGATATTAATCTCATCGAATATCTGTGGGACATAATTGAGGGGCATAATTCAGCAAAGGTAGTCTTTCACAATTATGGACGTCTATAGAGATAGCATGGCTCAATATTCCTACAACGAACTTTCAACGAATTGTTTAGTCTACGTCACTTCGAGTTGCTACATACCGCAGGACAGAAAGACGACCAACTTACTATTAAGAAGTACTCCTTGATCTTTGCCACCTCAGTGTATAACAGCATTGTTTACATTTCTCTCCTAAAATTATTTGTATATAATTTAATGATTCATCAATTTAATAATTTATTTTCATTATTATTTTATATTTATCAAGAATATTTAATAAAGAAGTTATATTAAACAGTTTTAATTTTTAATGAAGCAACTTCAAAAATAAGGTACGAAAATTATTTTTAGCATTATTTTATTATATCTCTTTTTTCTTTAATTCGTTTCTCTAATACATATACGAAGCATGCTCAGCCATTCTAGAGAAAGCATTGTTTTCATAATAAGTCAATAAAAAAATCAGCTTGACAGTAAAAAATCTGATTTTAATCTTCATGAATTAGGACAAATATATTAATATTTTTTTTAGTTTTCTATGCGTTAAAATATACTATTACACTCATATATGCGTAATTATGAATATTTTTTTATTGCAAAGCATTAAGGTTTCATACGCAGTAAAACAGTTGCACACGGATGAATTTGCTTATTTTCTTGATCTTCTCCGAGTAAACTGTTTACTGAAGATGTAATATTATTTTATCTGTGTACTCAATAACAAACATTTCTATTAAAACATATTTCAGATATTTTATAAGTAACAAATATATACGAAAATAAGGGCAATAAATCTTATTGAAGTACATTTTATATTAAAAAAAATTCACCATCATTCAGTTTTTAGGAATTCTTAGCATTCAATTGTATCTAAATGCTATGTTAATATCGAATTAAAGCTGTGCAATGAAACGTTATGATGAAATTGATAATTCTGGCCAATGCTAGGTAATGAAGATTATAGACTGTGCCAGCAAAGCTCTTCAATTATTGATAGATCATAGCTGTAAGGGAATTTCGCTCACTATACCATCGTCAGATTGATAGTATATGGATTAAATCCTTTCTATCCTCAGAACTTGGCGATACAGAGGGTTAATAGATTTATAATATATTGGTTTGCTAATAAAGATTAATTGCAATAAAACTTTCATATAAAACCGGTTTTTCGGGAGGAATTTAAATTTTGTTGGAAGTCCTTTGTTTTTATAAAAATGTGATCAAGATTAACCGTTTGGATTATAAATTTATTACACGCAATATATTAAAGTAAAGATGTAATAGTTTAAGATATGGAATCTGAATCTTGATTAAATCGAATTAAACAATTACTGTATGCGAAAAAAGAAATTTTTGGTGAGGAAATTTATAAATTTGCTGCAATTAAAAATTAAAATATAATAAAGTTACATAAAAACTAGTTTTTTAAAATAAATTCCTACTTAGGTTATTAGGATTTTTTTATTTTAGTTACTTTTTATTAAATAATTACACTTGTTGTTCACGGGTTCCGCTTTATAAAGGAAGGAGGGGTGCAGGTGCTTCGAAGGATATGGACTCCTGAGCACCCGAGGGCAAAAATCTGACTTCTAGCTCCTGTCACAAACACTTTTGAAGTGGCGTTCTTTATTCGTGCCTTTCATTCCTTCATCCATAGATCGTAATTTGAAAAGAATAATCTGAAAGAGAGAATAATCAACTCTGACCCAGTACCACCCGGGGTTTTACTCTTCACATTAATAATTAGTGATCACGACGACAGATTTAAGTCCACCACTCAAGGAGAGTTTTTGGCTGGCAGGTTCGAAATCGCAGCCCAAGGAATGTGAATTCAACATCCTGCCAACAAGGCTATTCCAGCCTAACAATTACAATTACTATAAATAATTGATCAAAAAATTATATTGACGTTAAAGTTAGTTTTTTACTAATTAATAAAAAAAATTCAATTAATAAAAAAAACTATATTAGCCTCAAATATCACCAACTTCAGGTTTAAAAAAATTTGAACAAGATTATATATATATATATATATATATATATATATATATATTAGTGAGAGTGTTAACTAATAATAGGAATTGAAAAAAATACTGGCAACAAAGGAATCACAGTAATATCTTTCAACTTGATAAATCAATAAGCATATTACTTAAAAAATATTGTTTCCTAAAAATAAATAAATAGCAATTTTGTATATATGCATATATATAATGTGTGTGTGTGAATAGTGAAGAAAGAGAAGAAAATATCTATAAAAGGCAGATAATATGAATGCATATCCGAAAAAAAATTTGGCGAATTCTATTAGCAAATGTATCCTTTTTTGTGTGTGTATTTTCCGAATGTTTTTTTTTTTTTTCGAGAAAGAGCTAAAAGTAAAAATTTCGTTAATGCTATATGAATAGTCATAAAGATTTCACCTTTTCACTTCCGTTTTTCCCTTTTCTTGGTCTTGTAAAAGTTCTAAAAAAATATTTGAAAGTTGGTGAAAGGGAAAGCCAGGAAATAAAATGAATCAATCACGTGAAAGGTCAAACATCTTCCGTTGTTCTCAGCTGACCTCGATACGATTGATTAGCGGCTCTTTCCAGTCCGAAAGAACGTCCAAAAAGATTATTGGTATTTCGGGCGCATACAAGAGAGCTCTTTATTCCTCTCTTCAATCGCACGGAACAAAAGCAATTCCAGAAATTGGGCCTCGAGATTTTCTGCATAAAGTGGATTACCACCTGTTGTTCGATTGCACAATTTATGAACACTTCCGGAAGCCTCTGGGTTGTTTTTATATTTATTGCCACTTTCTATTCGTTAGCACATATTTCACATGAAACGAAAGTTTCCTTAATGAATCAGGGATTTATTTTAGCGATGCCTGCTTGAAAAAAATTGGGAATCAAATTCCAGAGATTATTTGTTGAGATCTAGAAATCTGAAACTCATTATTCAAGAGTATAATTTTTAATCCGATGTAAGATACGCATACTGAAATTGCTTTTACTAGTATTTTGTCTTTTTTAGCTAGAAAATTGTCTAACAAATGTTTTGAATATTTTATACACTCTATATTCAGGTTCAAGATTTTTTTGTCTTCCGCGAAAATTCAAAATGCATTCTGTCAAGCAAAATGTGAAAATAAAATCGCATGCAAAAATGCAATAAAGAATTTATAAAAGAAAATAGTGTATTGTTAGATATGACTTTTTTTTTCAAGTATTATCCTTTAGAAATGGTCCTTGAATAATTTTTCTAGATGTCTCAAGTCTATCTTGGGAAGAAAAAGTAATTTATTTTCTGTCTTTTTCCTTTTTTTTCCAATTGATATGGACTCCAATGGGGTTCTCTATTTCGAATAAGATTTTACAACTTGGTTGAGCAGTAGAGATAGATTTTATTTCAGCAAAAAAGGAATACAATTTATTATTGCTTTAGTGAAACCATGGTTTAAAAGACAATCTCAAAAATATTTTTATATTAAACTCTTTTAAGACAAACTAATTTTTTAATCATAAATTTATAATTTTGATTACATAAAGATTTTATCGACACTTCTTTTAATCTTTGTGATGAATGCATGTATCAGCTGTTATCTATTTGATTTTTTGTGGATTGCACTACTGCAAATTGAAATTCAGGTCATACTCTTTTCAATATATTTAGTCTGCTATACTTTCTCCATACATCAAGATATTCCGGTCTATTTTATTGGCAAAGGTTATATGCAGTGAGGGAAATGAAGTACGCAATTAAAGCGAAGATTAAGTTAAATAGCCCTCGACAATTGAACAGTGACAGTTCCATTAACAAAGGATGTCTTCTTTGTATATATACTATCAAAGCGCTAAACGGAAATAAGCGAAGTGTTCTCCTACTTTAACTAATGATTATATACAGCATATCCAGGTGAAATAAATAAACATATGAAGTCATAACCTCCCCAACACTTCACCATTATGCTCAAATTGGATATCTAACATTGCTTACAGAAACAAAATTTCAATTTTTGGGTAATCTTTTGTGAGCATCATGCACATACAATTTGAAGAAAATGTCCTCCTTCATTTAAATAAAAGGAAGTAGCCCCTTCAAACATTCTTTCATACTTTGTAATAAAAGTATTAATCCATAGAGCGCCTTGAGTGGCGTTAGCTTGCAATAGTTACTTAAATCTCTTGTTTAGTCCCTGACGAAGTTTCTAGATGTTGACTCCTGGCATGCTACTGATAGTGTCCTAAAATCGAATTTATAAGACGGAGGGTTTTTCAAAAAAGAATGAATTAAAATATGTCATGGAACTACAATTATAGTCATAAAATCGCATACCAAATTTGATACATTGCATTTTTGAATTATAGCGTTTACACATTATGGAAATTACTGACCGACAGACGGCCATCCGTTGGTTGGATTTAGTTTAGCATTTTATAGGTGTTTATACTATATAATTTAAACCTGAGCTCCGAATTTTATCTATTTAGATATCAACGTTTTGCAGTTACGAACAGGGAAACAGAAAGACATCCCCTGAAGTGAGTTTTGCTCAAAATTTGAAAGGATTTTTTTGTCACAGACAGAGAGAGACATTTTTGATATTTCAGAGCTCAGGAGTGTTTAAAAACGTGGAAATTCGCCAAAATCTCGACTTCCAATTTTTTTCATGATTATAATAATTTCTCTATACTTTGCATAACAGAAAGTAAAAACGGTTATGACATATTCGAGTGCCTAATTTTACACAAAGTAGAAAACCTTTAAACAAATAATAATTCTTATTTGAAGTATTATTATTATTTACAAAATTCTAAAAATAAAATAGCCAAGATTTTTGATATTATGAGATACCCAAAGATATATACATTTTTAATATTACGTTCTATTGTAATGATTTTTTATATCAAAAGGTGTGCAAAAATTTAGAAAACGAATATTTTACAGTAAATTTTCACCCAACAACTAAATAATAAAAATTTTTATTTTAACTGTCATAGGCTTTAAATGGGTCAAAAATCAGGAATCAAAAACATTTTATCTGTGGTTTTTAATTATTTTTACATAGTATTTATTTTCTAACATTTATCGGATAAGTTACAACCTGGTTAACTTGAAAGTTATAAAGCCCAAGACACTGTAATTGTAACTGTTGTTGTTGCCACTGTAAAATTTGGGAATATTTTTATATTTTAATAAGCAGGAATTTCATTTGCTATTTTTTTTTATAAAATTGGATTCTTGCCTGCAAGCAGTCTTGGAATGGAATTCAATAATTTATTTTGGTGAATTATATAAAGGAATAATAACTAGGTTTGAAAAAGAAAGATCATCCCAGTAACTTTGGTGTTTCATAAAAATGAATCACCCACCGATTTAAAAATGACTCATGAAAACGCTAAAAATTATTAGTGAAGAAAATTAAATCGAGCTGCGAAGATCAGTGAGCAGAAAAGAAAGTGAAATGAAATACCAATCGAAAATTTGTTATTATTTTACCACTAACTAAATCTATCATAAATCAACTTCGAACATCATTTTCTTTTATTCATATATTAGTATTAATATTCTTTAATAATTTGATAAGTGCAATAAAGATATTTTTAGTTAGTGCAGTAAAGATGATTGATTTTTTTAGTTATCTATAATAATTAAAAAACGTAATTTAAAATAGAGTATTACTAAAAATATTTTACTTTTGTGATATAATTATGTGAAATATTCTCTTAATTCTTTTCCTATTATAAAACAATGTAAATTACATTTATGCTGGAAAATTGGGATTGTTACAGTTAAAAACAATAATTAAATTGATATTTAGGTCATGTAATAACTTCGTGTCGGTACTATTTTGATTACTTGCTTAAATTTTATACTATGGCAAGGTATTTTGAATCGAGTTGTTTCGCTTAACTTTTGTTTATGAAATAAAAGGTGAAAGATACAGACAGTTAAGTTGAAAAAATAAATCCACAAGGAGCAAGAATAAATATTTTAAATAAGCATGAATAACTATTTTAAATATACTTTTACTTGATAGTTCTCATTATTATATCTCAGATCATTAATCAAATCCTATTTTAAAACTCAAAACTTTACATTTTATTTTCGTATTTAACACATATTTGGCTTCTAATCTCATTTCGTATCAATGAACCAATGAACACTGCTTTGCATTTCATCATTTAATTTGTACTGAAAAGAAGCAATAATGCAAAATAATTCAAATACAAAGGAATAATTGAGGAGTAATTTAAATAAATTAATTTGTAATACATTTTAATAATAAAGCCTCACAAAGTAAATTTCTTTAATTTTTTATTTCTTTTTAATTTAAAAAGTGAGTTTAAACTGAGACCCTGAAAGAATTATAAATTAAAGTTTCGCTGTTATTTGTTGTCACAAACTTTCATTCATTTAATGAACAGTATAATTTAAATGCGACTATATTCATTAGCATTATTTTTAAAAAACGCCCGAAAACTTATATTTTTGATTATTTACATAACAAAGATTGAGAAATCATCTATGAAATCAAAATATGCCAATTAAGTGCCGAAAACTATTTAAAAATTGTATGAAAAGACATTTGTTTGACTAAAAAATGTATAACGCAAAACTCTTCAAGTTTAGAGATACAGGGTTAGCAATAAATAAGTTACACATTTAAGAGGGCTCTAAAATGCATTGTATTGATCTAAATTAAATGAAATTTGAGCTGCAAATTATTGAAATAATGCACTTTATATTTATTAAATCAGAAATAGCCCAAAAATTCCCCATTGTGTAGTATTGCAAAACACATAAAACCATTTAATATTATTTATAATAGTTAAATAAAGTAAAATTGCCCAATCTGTTCAAATTCAGCAATCTGCTCTTATTGGAGATCCGCATTTTCTATAGATGATCGATGTGAGTCTGTCGGAATATTAGGAATATGTATCGAATGTTGTCCTTCAGATCGGGTAGAGATCATGGCCTTTAAGAGTACACCCCTCAGCCGAAAAATTGTAAGGGGTGGTGTTCTGCAAGCAAGGAGGCCATGCTATTGACAAATGACGATCAATATGAGATAGTGTACCATATTGTATGAAAATACCGTCTTGAAGGCTTCCACGCTAATGAAGAGATTACAAAATTCCCTCAGCATATCATGCTATCAATGCCCTGTGAGAGAACAGGCTTGGATTCCATTTGAAGTTCTCTTCAAAGGAAGTTCAATGAGGACAAAAGACAATAAGGACGGAAGAATTCAAAGGGCTGTACAATGATAAAAATAGATGTAATCTCATCATACTGTCAATGTTTCAGGGTTATTCCTGTATAACGTGAGGGTTATCCCTTGCTTAGATTCGACAGTTGTGTGACAAAAGGGGATCATCATAGAAAGTCCTATGGGCAAGTTGTGTTAACCACCATTCGAGCAAGATGATAAAGTGCAAAAGTTTTACTGACCTCTATATCCTTTCCTGCAACAGTGCAGGAAAGGACATCCTTTCCTAAAAGTGCAAAATCTGTGGTACGAGTTTTTGAACAGTTGAACAAGGCATATATAGAAGGCTGGACACAACTGGCAACTCACACTATTATGCGGTAAATGACTACTCGCTCGAACGAGCTCGGTCGCAACAGCTTTGACGCTGGAGAACGAGCTCTACCGGGTAGAATGCCAAGTTACCCAGTTTTTACAAATTTCTGCAACATTTTATATAATGCACCAGAAGACATTGGACCTCGTATGAGTTTTGTTGGTTCTGGTAGTGTAATTGCACCAGTTGCACTTTTCTTGCAACGCAGGCATGGTAAACAGACAAGTAATGTCCGTGCAGAATCAGTCTACTTTTTATCCAAATAAAAAAAGGTAATAAACATGCGTCGTAACGCAAATTACGTTACTTAGTTTCAAGATATAACGTAATAAGCGGTATATATGGCATTTGTGTTAAAGCGGGATTTATTGGTGAATTTGTGCACTAATTTTTTAATTTATAAATGTAAAGAGCAGTATTTGAATAATCTGTAGTTCAAATTGTAGCTTGTTTAACTTAACAACGCATTTTAGGCCTCTGACCACCTCTGAAGTGGGTAACTTATTTCTTACTAACTCCGTATATCAAATATTTGATCAATTTGGGCAGGATAAGAATAGGCTTGAAGAATATATTTTATAATTCCTGAGATAAAAAATAAGCTTTATTTCTTTCTCTTATTTAAATATTGACAATTAACGGATAAATAAAGCGAAATTAATTTTTTAAAATTTTGAACTAAAACAAGCATAAAATATTTCTGAATGCGTAGATTATTTATTCCTAATTTCTGGAGCTGCAGAACATGTTGAGAAATTATTATATCAAATTTGAACTTAAAATATTCATTAGGTTTTAATTTATGAAGCTTTATTTAAAAGAAAATTATATTATATTATAAATTTGATAAAGTAGCATCTAAAGATGTAAATCAGAAAAAATATTGAAAAGAATATAAATTCATATTCAAATATCAGAGTAATATCCCAAGAAATAGAAATAAAATTCTAATGGATTTTAAAGAAACCTGTTCAGTCAATAAGGATATATATCCCAAAAAGTCAAAAAGTTGACATTTCAACGTAATCATCGATTTAAAAAATAGTTTATGAAATTTCTTTCACAGAAGCTTTGCATTTCTTTGCCGTTCTGGAAATAATAGTGCCTAAAAAAAGAAAAAAAATGTATACGCACACATTGTTTTCTTCTGACTGCCTGTGTAGAGCCAATGCTGAAAGAAGTCACGTATTAGAAATGTGATATGTACATTCGGGACTGCATATTAAACGTGAACTTTGCACTTAGCTGTCGGGACAGTGATTGATTACAGACTTTATACGATTCATTTATTTTTTAGCATCTCATACCCTCTGAATTCCAAAGAGACTGCCTTTTTTCAATATAATGTCAAATCATTATTTACTTGCATAAGCTTTTTATAATTTTACGTTATGGGCTAACAATTGTTTTAGATATAAATGAAACTTTTGAATTGAATTTTATCAACAAATATTTAATAAGAAAATTAACTTTTGTTAATAAAGTAGTTTAATAACATTTTATCAATAATTTATGCTCTTTAAACATTACACCTTTCTTGGCGACATTTACATTATTAGCATCGTAAAACAATTTTACTTAGGAATAAAAATTAATGCAATTGCTGTAATGTTATTTGCTTAAATACCCCTACTGAAGGAAAAGAAATGAAGTGGGTACGAAATTTATTTTTTCAAAGTTATAACTATGTGGTGAAAATAAAAATTAAATTATGTTCAACGAGTTCACCAAGAACATTGGTCCTGTTAAAATCAGTTTAATCTTTTATGTTTAACACTCATTATCATTTCCAAAAAAATTTAATTTTATGCTCATAATTTCTATAAATATTAGAGTTATATTATTTGAATAGCCACACAGTTGGTCTCTTCTATACGTAAATGAATCTCTAGACATTATAGTGTAATTTGAAAAGCCGAATATCTATTCTGCTCAGAGTTCAAATTAATGCATCATAGTGTAATTCGAATAATATTATATTTATTCTGTTGATCGTGTAAATAAATTATCTGAAATTAGAGTAATTAAAATTGTAATTGTAGTTTATCTATCCTGCAATTTTAGTGGTACTATAATATCTCTCCCTTAATACTCATGATAAATTATTCGGTTGCTAAACAATATTTATTCCAATTACGTTTCATAAATGAAAGAAAGCCGAAAAGTCAAATATTTTACAAAATAATGACTGAAGTTTCCAAATATAATAGAGGCTCTGAAATTAAATCTATTGTAAAAAATTACCCCCATACGTGTTTTTTTTTTTTTTTTTGAAAAATTGAGAAAATCTAGAAATGGTTTACAGGGCAATTAAATTGTTATTATAAGAAAAATATTTAAGTTATAAAATGGCCTAAAAATTAGTTTTGTGCAATACGAACTTTATGAGAAATTCAGAAAAACTTCAAAATCTTACCTAATTTTTAATTTAAAAAAATTTCGAATTATAATTAAATGAACAGCTTTCGTAAGTTCATTTTTCACTTCTTAACTATATCTATGACGAATTTTGTAGCTTGTGATCAAATAGTGCATATTGAAGAGTAAAAAACACGCATTCTTTTTTATTATTATCTAGGATAGATATTTCATATAACTAAAAAAAATTAATAAATATCATTGGTAATATTTAATAAATATAGATATTGCTTCTCGAATCCATGCATGATTTCTGCTTTAAAATGTTTATAATAATTTTAAATAATCATATGTAGATATAATTTCTGTCAAAGTAGCTTTCGTGCATTTTTGTAAATTAAAATGCTTTCAAGATTACTTTTAGATATTCCACATCATTAAAAAAAGATAATTACATTTTAAAAAAGAAATATAATAAAAGACCTAATAAGCATTAACTAGAAATTCTGTAATGCGCACATTTTATTCTTCAAAACCAGTAAATACTTTCGGTCAAACGAACAAATTACCAAATAAACAAAAATCTAAAAATATCCAAAAATGGTTTTTAATAAATTTAATAAAAGAACTGAAATATGAAAGACTTTAAATTACAAAATAGTTTAAAGAAATATATTGTACAATGATAAGTATTGTTCTATAAGTTTTGTACAGTAATCATTTTGAAAGCTACTGCGAAAAACTTTGAAATCTTCCCAATTTTTAATTAAAATATTTTTTTTAAAAATTCTCTCCGAGATCACATCTCCATTTCTATTTGATTGTTAATGTGTTTTTTTGCTGCACAAAGTATGCAGATGTAATATTCAAAAGAATGATTTTAAATGTCTTCAAAATATTTCTTTAACGATTTTCAAATTCAATTTTTAAATCTCTTTTCACAGAAATAACAAGATGTATATTAAAAAGCAAACAAGCAAAGAAATAAACTTAAAGTAACATTTTTAAAAGTTTATTTCGCTGTTTCAGTTCGCAACATAAAAAAAGTCCTAATAAATAAATTACCGTAATGGAAATTATTTATTTTTCGAAGCATGGACGATTTTTTAAAATTACTCTTCATAAAATGCTGAATTCTCGCTTTTATGTTATCTTACACGGGAATTCATGATTTGCCATTTTCTTAACCAGCATGTATTATTAGGAGAACTACAGTTTTCTTACAGATTACTGTCACCAAAGCATTTCACGTGAATATTAGAACTACACGCTCCATTTACCAGGATAAATGCATGTAAAAGGCGTGTTCTATTGTGGTCATTCGCTTCCTTATGCTAAAGTTCTTGTTGAGCGATGTTTTACGATTCATTTACATCCACTGGTCAGGAACAATCTTTCACAAAATGATTGCCATATACCATTAGAATTGTATTTTATAAATGATTGGACTTCCAACTTCATTGTCCTTATAAAAAATATGTTGGTTCAATTTTCTTCGCTTCTTAACTCGCAAAGTTAAGAAAAAATGTCTTCTACCTTTTGTTAATAACGAGCCAAAAAATGACAATCAGGTGTAGCTCTCCTGACGATAAAATTGTAAATATAATTTAAATTGTGACCTTTATTCTTTGAGAAGAATGATGAATATAAATGATGTATTCAGGATTTCTTCTAAACATTAATCATCTATCAAATGCAAATTTCTAAACCTCATGGTTTGAGATTTCAGAATAAAATTATCAATAAGTTTGTTTTAACTTTTATACATGCTATAATAGATAGGGCGGCATACCTTCAACCATACACATGACATAAATTCACACATGTGACGTTATTTGGACTAGGTGGAGGTGTATATTCTACCAAATACATTGAAAAAAAATAACACTTGTATGGCTTGATAGATACTTGCTGTGCTGAATAGCAACATTCTACACAGCACATGATATCAGATTCAGACATGGGGGGCTTAATGGAGGTTTGTTGTAGTAGACGGTGGTCGGTTTATGAAATACATACATACATAATTCATATGCGCGGTGGGATAGGGATATTTCCTAATTATGCTTCATATTAGCAATACTCTTAAGTTTTAAACAATCAGCTCAAATTCTAGTTTTTATAATTTTAAGACAAATCTGCATTATTTTAGCAGCCTTGTTCTCGTGAGTCTATTCATTATTCTTTTCCAGAGTTTCAAAAATTTTAAACCCAAGAAAAAAGTTAAATTCAATTGCGTGCTCGCCGAGTAGAAACATATTCATTCAAGTATATTAATAGTTCGTGTATTGACTATACTTCCTAATTTAGATATCATAATATGGATTTCTTTGTAGAAGTGATAAAAAACAGTCAACGACAGTTGGAAATAAATAAACAGTTGATAAAGCACTTTCAGAAGACAGTAAACCAAATAACATTATAGAAAAGTGAACGGACGTTTAAAAATAAGGAATTCTTACTCCTATATTTATAATTGATTTGTCTTAAAATTATAAAAATTCTTACTCCTATATTTATATTACAATGGTAATTTATTGCTAAATTAAAATCAGCAAAATTTTAATACCCTAGCTTTTTTAAAAAGTAAGAAAATCTTTATTAAATACATTTCAAAAGAATAAAAATGATATAAAAGTACATTTTTCAATACTAATAAGAAAAAAATGTATCAATTTTAGAGAATATAGAGTAAAAATGAGAACCAAATACCGTAGTTTGAATGCAAACCTAAAACGAAATAACCTTTTTTATTTGTAATCGGTTTTAAAGTATCAATAATACATTAAATCCATTGTACTAATATCTGAAAGAAAATTAAACTCATCATAGCAAACAATAAAGAAATTTAAACAAATTACCGAGTCTGCATTTTAAAATACACATATTTTATTTTAAAAAAGAAAAGGTGGAAATCCAATTTGTGTTTTAATATACAATAATATACAGTAAAATAAACTTAAATAGAAAGTATACTTCAAATTATGTAAAAAAATTATAGTAAATAATTCCTTGAAATTGCAAACAAAATTATATAAAAAAAAGAAATTAATAACTTTAATGAGATCTATCAGATGATACAAAAGTTACTTTTGTGAGATATTTTTGAAGCGTCTGGTAGAATACTGCTTAAACTTGACTTTTAAATAAATATATTAAAAATTAATAAATAATTATATTAAATTTAATTTAAACTTTTGACTTCGTGAAATTGAAGAAGTCTTTTTCTCCCTTTGAAGAGCTTATAAACAAAATTCCATCAACTTTAGAAATGCTGTATTATGTTTCTGAATACACACGCTTTTTCTTTTATATAGTTCAATAAAATTTGTATATATTTAAAAAGGATTTACATGCATTTGAAATTATGAAGCTAAATTCAAATTTTCGGTTTCAAATTTGAAAAATCACTCTAAAATCCTAATATTAAACAAACAAAAATCTAGCTCTATTTTTGAAATTTTTCAAAAGAGGAATGATTTCGATGGAAAATAGGCAAATTAAAAAGTCCAATTTTAGGCAAAGAACTTTTCGTTTGGCATTGATTCTGCGAATTTTAGAACAGTTTATAGCAGAATGAAGTCGCTTTTACTATACATTTTTTTTAATAATCAAATTGTAAAATACACTAAAATGTGTAATAAGTTTTTAAAGACATTTTCCAGACTATTTATAACTTGAGGACAAAATAAGAATTTATAATCCGTCATATATAGAATTCTTTAATTAAAAGCAGTTAAAATCCATACAGTTAACGGACTTAAAACTAGTTTTCGAAACTGCTTTAAAATTAGTGAGTTATAAAGCATGTTATATAAAATTTGTTAAAAGATCACAAACAACTTAAAAAATTTCTTTCAGCCATTTTTAAACAGTTAACTAACAAAGGGATAAGTTACACGATAAAATATCTTTGGAAAAGAAAAAATGCAATATGTTTAAAACAGACGAAAATAATTGCAATATGCAAGAAAAAACATTTAACTGCAACATGAATATATACATAGCGACATACTGAAAAGTGGAATAGAGCAGCAGTTTTATTTTGCAATAAACAAGCAGTTTCCTCAACGAAGTAGTTAAAAAGTTTCATTTGAGTGTCAGTAACCTGTTTAAAAGTGCGCGGTATCTTTGAAAGGTTCGACATTTTTCTCAATATTTAAAACACCTGTCACTTCAAAAATGAAAGTATTTCCCTAAATAATTTATATCGAATGTATCATCTCCAGACACTTCCTATCCTATATTAAGAAACAAAAGAAGAGAAATTGTTGAAGAAGGATAATTGTTTTAACGTTTGATAATTGGGAATGATTTCTAAATGATCAAATTTATCAATTGATGCGCCATCCAAAAATATTTTATTTTAAAAGCTAGATTTCAAAAAGGCTGTGTTTAATCTGTTTCATAGTTACATGCATGAAAATATTGATTTTGGGCAAGGCTGTAAATGCTGTGAATGCTCAGAGTTTTCCCTTCAGAGTTCGCACATGAACGAGTTTTTTTTCGTAGTAAAGAGTACTGTATATGCATTTTATTTGACATTTTCCTTTCTTTTATTGATTAAAAAAATCAACATAAATCTACAATTTTAGTAAACTGAACACATAACAAATTTCTATAGATTAAATCATTATGTATTTGGATTATTGTGGTTATATGCATGACAATGTATGGATTAACAGACTGTCAATTCTTTGATGGATTTTGTTCAAAATTTAATACATAGTATATTACATTTATTAATATGTAGGGTTCCAAACCTGTATATCGAATTTTCATGTTATGCAAAAATATAGCAGTTTAAGGTTCTTAATTAACGTGTTCATTTTCAACTGAACAGATTAGAGAACTTCCTTATGATAGATTTCACTTAAAGTATTTTACATATTTGTAAATGTAATAAGATTATTATTAATAAAAATAAATGTAATAAAATAAACAATAGGCGTATAAAGACCGCATTAAGTTTCATCCATCTTGCTTAGTTAATTTTTGAGTTAAGTTCACAGACAGAAATGTAATTTCACAAATATATTATTCAGAATAAATATTTTCAAATTCTCAACTAAGTACCTGCTACACATTTGGCGACTTTTGGTAAGCAGTACGTTTTACAAAGAGCTGATAATTACACACCCATTTTTGTTTATTATTAGTAGATACGCAGACGCGTGATGTAACTAAACATGTCACTGAATTGAGATTTTCTATATGCCTGCACCTTCCCATTCAATTAAATTCCAAGACATTAAACGAATAGACAAGAATTATTTAGGTATAAAATATATAGAAATCTATCATTTTTTAATAAAAATCTAAATTTAAAAATCAGCAAAAAGCAGTTATTTTCAATTGTCTCCGATTATTAAAAATGGCGCAATTTTTGGTTCAGGTTATAGAGAAAAGCAACGAGTCCACCTTTAGGCTAGTTGGGCTCAAAATATAAAACATATTCTCAAATTTGATTATAAAGCTCTAAAAGGAACATTTTATTGAGTAAATATAATGCATCTAAATAGTTCCACTTTCTATTTATTGCGCTTGCAATACTTTTGTCTTCTTGTGTACAACCGACCACACTGCCGTCACTGAAAGAAACAGAATCGACAGGATTTGTTGTGACCGACTGTGGACTTCAACAATGTCTATCCTTACATTGACCGAATCTGTCAAATTGATATTCTCTTCGAGATAATTTGCCTGAAAGTGTCAAATATTGACCATTCCCCCCCCTCTACAAACTTTCAAACAGTTGGAATAAACTGTCAATTTTTGGCATCATGTTCTTTAGAGTCCTAAGATTATCTGGTATTATCAGTACTGAACTCAAGTCATTATTTTCAACTTGTAGATGTTTTCTATATTCGGAGATTTCTGTGCATTCCTTTAAATAATGGTAAACAGTACCGATTCCTCCAAAAATGCACGCGATTACAATACTCTAACAGATGGCCAATTAGAAAACACATCAAGGTTTGGCACACATTTACTATTTTAAATATTAAAACCATGTGTAATATTTTATTCATCGGTCACTGATGCTTTGGTTTTATCATTATATCAACGACACAGGCATGATTGCATATTAAAACCCATAAGGGATATGAATGGATAGACAGGGTTGCTTAAAGGGGCTCATTAATGTACAATTTTGGTGTAAAGACCACATTCCACAGTTCAGTAATTTAGCTAGTTGGGGTTTTGAGCTATAAGGATGGCAAACAAATAAAATTAAACATCTTTTTTTAAGAATCAGGGAGACCTGAAACAAATAGAGTTTTCAAATTCACGAGATTTTTTTTATATTTCAGATGATTGCAATTACTATATTTGTACTCTTCTTACAGGTAAGCGAAGAAGTGAACTCACAACTAGCAATGAAGTATTTAACGTTCCCTTTCACGTAGAATCCGTAGAATGTAAATTTAAAAAAATCCAGTGAAAAAAATATTTATTTAACTAAGAATACACACATCAAAACTTAAATTTCAATTACCAAAAAAGGGCACAGACTATAATAACGACTTATGAGATGCATACTTTATTCACAAGGAAATGGAAGAAACAAGCTATAAACGTTAGACAACACGTGATAAAAATCATTTACAAGGGATTTGCATAGTAATATCCTACCCAAGTAGTCTCGAAAACTTGCTTTAACTATCAGTAGTTAAGTCACGTTTCTATTGTAGGGCTTAACTATTGATGGCCTACAAATCGTGCGACATTTTATTAGTTTGTTAAGCAAACCACTTAAGATAAGTATGTGTGTTTTTTACTGTTGTTCTTATTCGCAATTTGTGAAGATTAATGGTTTGTAATACTATAAGCACTATAATAGTAAATTCTTTTTATCATCCTTACTATCTCTTCAAGCTTGAATTGCAATGCGTAGTAAGGTTCATTGATAAAAGTTCTTTTTTTTATGTAAAAAGAAGCAATAGTTGTTATATTTGCTTCCTTTTGGAATATTTGAACTTTCTAAAGAAATAAAAATGGAATATCAGGATCAATTTAGAAATTTTAGATAAATAATATTGATTGCAAGTTATGTTAGAGGTCGGAATGTCATTCTACATCAAATATATTTTATAGAAAATAAAATTATCATATTCTTTTGAAGCATTTACATGTTTATATACTAACATAGCTTATTTTTTATGTACATGAAAAGGCTTTGTGACATAATTTAAAAGTTATGTTAAAATCTAATATTTAAACTTATAAGATGTTTTTAATTTTAAAAAACGTCTCTGATGTTGAACATTAATTGTATAGTATACTATTTAAAAATCAAATATTGATATGCTACAGTACGTTTGATAAATAGCATAAATCCTAAGAATCAATTTTGCATTATAATCAATCGTGTTAAATATTTCTTGAATGCATATTTGTTATTTGCGATTTAAGATATATCGTAATTCGCCTTTGGTGACTCGTGAAAAATTTTTCTAACGATGACTCACCGAATATTAGAAAAGAAGTAATACATTACTTTCTGTAATGCAATCAATGATGATTATCAATTTTGGCGGATGAGAGTAAACGCGAAACAAAAAACAAGCTGCATTAAAAATAGAATTTCTTTTGCAAGAGTATCCGTGTTACTAATTCAGAATTCTTCATTTTTCAATACACTTTAATTCAAGAATGATTTCTTTTTTTTAAGAATTAATTCAATGATTATCTCTCTTTTCTTAAAACCCAATCATCACCGCTATCGTCATGCCGAAACACAATGCTCCAAAAAAAGTGAAATGTTTAGATTCAAATCCAATTTTATACCAACGGTTGAAGAAAAATATAAACAGAGCATTCAGTGAGAAACCTATTTAAGAACACACGGATTTCGTGCCGTTTTTTCGCCATACCAACATGCATTTTGCTATGCCCCAATGGATTTTAAAAGGATATCATGAATTATTTTCTCCGGAGCGAAACCTATTCTTAATAGATAAAAATACTTTAATTTTACTATAAATGAAGTATAATTTAAACACATTTACTCTTTTACTTTTGAATTCTCGATGCCTTACATATTTCAGACTCTTAGTGCATTATTTTTAGGAATGAATGATTCAATAACCGATATTTTGCAGAATGCGGATCCATATTAATTTCTCGAAAATAATTTTTAACCCTTTGTACTCCGATGGTGCCTCTGATTCATCATTCAAGATTGTGCATCATTTTGGCGTTTTATTTATTTTTTTTTCAAATTTAATTGTTAAAAACGCCTACATAATGGTAAAGAGATATAGAAACTGGAATTAAAAGAAATATGTATATCTATTTTTCATAACAGTAAACGAATGTTTGTATTAGAAAAATAATTAGATGCAAAATTATTTACCCGAGTTCAAAGGGTTAATTGTGTCGATTCCTTCTGAATCCCAATTTCTAAATTTCTTTAAAATTTCAAAGTCTTTTAGAAAAAGTTTAAAAATATTTTTTTCTGTAAGTAAGGGGGCACGTTAACTCCAAAATATAATATTTTGTATACGGTTTTGTCCTTTAAGGAATAAATTTCTTCCGAATTTTGATCTCACTTCGCAATTTATTTTTCTATTAACTTCCACATTCGGACGTCTGTAAATACATTCAATCTAAAATGAAAAGAGTTAGATACATAAAATTTGGCATTTAATATATTATTAAAATTGGAATTATGTGCCAAATATCGATTTCAATTTAAGGGGAAAAAGACTTACAAAGTGCATATTATCTATCAAAGTGCGGTTATCTTCATTATACTCAGGAGATTCTTTGTGCGGCCGTGAGATCTCGCAGCTTTCACTTCGCTGTTGAAAGCCAAAAATTTTTATGCAAGTATAGGGATACAATATTCTTATTTGAAAATATGCTAGGAAGTTTCTTGCTATTCCATTGGTTTTTGTATTCATTAAAATAAATCAACTAAACTCGCTGTAAGAACTAAGCCAATTACTGATAAGTTTGCTAACAATTTTGGGAACAAAAAATATTCTGAAATGAATATTCCTTCTTTCTTTGTGAATATCAAGATACATTCACTAAAATAGAATTCAATTTATTCTTTTAATTTTTCGGATGGAATAATATATATTCTTTAAATTTTGAACCAAGATTTTTTTAAAGTGAGCATGATTGTCCTTCAAACGACCTTCCCACTTAAAATGTGTCAGTGAAGTGCATTAATGCTCCGCTTACAATGCACAATTGAGCATACAGAGTTTAATAAATCAGTGCGGCAATATACCTATTAGGCACAATCATCCTGAACCTGAGATATGAAATTGCGTGAGTCCAAAGAGCTTCCGCCAGATATCAAAATGAGATCAGTATTACATTTCACTCGTCAACTGCGTAAAAGCGCCTTTGCACACGCAAATTTGACTCACAACAATGATCTTCGTGATGGCAGGAAACACGAGATGGAGAAACAGATAGAGATATTCGAATAGATCTTTTTTTCCGGGTTCTCTTCATAACTTTAAGATACATTTTCAAATTTTACGTCTTTTTGGAACATGCGGTAATTTGAATCATAACTTTTGATGTAGGTACATAATAAGGGTTTAAATAATAGTGGCTGCTTTATGGAAAGTACAAATTTATATGGAAGCAGTAATTTATTTTTATACTCTTAGTGCGAATACATAATGATGTCTCAGATATAATCACAATTTGAAATATGCCTAATAAAAGAAAATATAATTAAAAATCATATTAGTTTGCTTAATTTTCACACAAACAAAAATCGTATTAGTATGCTTGATTTGTTTACAAACAACATTAATATGCTTAATTTTCCCACAAATAAACAACATTAATATGCTTAATTTTCCCACAAATAAACATCATTAGTATACTTAACTTTCACACAAACAAAAATCGTATTAGAATGTTTGATTTGTTTACAAACAAACATCATTAATATGCTTAATTTTCAAACAAATAAAAGTTATTAATATGCTTAATTTTAACATAAACACGAATATTCGAAAAAATAAACTCATTACGTTAAGAAAATTTTGTAATATATGTTATTTGTTTAAGTATTACCTTTTATTAAATAAAATGTTAAAAAACAATATACCACAGAATTCAATCTGTGATAATTACCGAAATTAACATTTACAATTTTTCAGTAGCCTTTAAAAATTGGTTCTACACATTAATAATTTTTCAATGACAAATAGCTGCATATAATTGTTACTTTTAATATGTGAAATTTTAATACAAAATCTCAATATTGTTATTATTTTGATTAAATAAATCAATTATTAAAAGGCAATATTCGAGTTCAGAATATCCTCATTTCAGAGGACAGTAACCAATATAAAAGAAAAACTAGATTTTTGATATGAAAATTTTCATATTTCTAAACATATATATGAAATTAAATAAAATATTTTGATAAATTAAGTGGTAAAGATTGGTTCACTACGAAAGCAATAATTACTTAATTGAAACCAAGTTGCATTCTCTCCTTAAATTCTGCGACAAAATGGATAAAAGAATATTGAATAATGGATGCTATGATAAAATTGAGTGCCTTCATTTTAAAAAGCTAACATTTTTAGGACTAATTTACAAAGAACGTTTTCTTCAAAACAAATAAAAAATATTGTTTTCCATAAATCCCCATCACAATTAATGTATTAATGTATAACTGATAGAAAATAGTTTATGTATAAGTAACTGAAAAAAAGACAGATCTTTTTGATAGTGAATGCGTAAACTTATTGAACAGCAAACTTTAAAAATCGGAAACTGAATGCAAAATTACTTGTAACAAAACTTATTAAGATCCAAATTTAAAACCTAAGCAGCCCAAAAGTGTAAAGAATATTGTATTTTTCAAAACCCAGAAATTAGAATCAAAATAAATTCTTTCCACTGATAAACTGAAAAATAAATATACCATTTTCTTTGAAAAGCAATTTATCATTCACAATTCATTAATTTTACAAACTGCGTCATCTGTTTTATCATATATATGAACACACAAAAAAACATTGGTACTATCAATACCAGTGAGTTTGATCCAAATCAATTTCTATAACAAAGAAAATTAATTATTTAATGTCATTGAAAGAGAAAAATTGCTGCAAGCCCTTAATAGAAAGGAAACAAGGAAGAAACGTACGGACAAAGACAACATTTTCAGTTCCAGATAAGGATGCCGTAAACATTCCGAGGCTTTGATATGAATACCTTTAAGACTTTGATTGATTACATTCTAAAGTGCCATTAATAAATGTCATGATTTGCCGTCTCTGCCTTGCCCATTTTTCAAGTATCCCGCATCGGATTGAGCAGTTCCGGCAATATACGGAACTGATTGGGGCTTAAAAAATAAAAAAAAAGATTTTAAGAACTACAAAGCTCATGAATTTTTCTTTTATAAATCAAAAACGACAATGTAATTAAAATGAATGCTCATTCTCTTAAAAGTAAACAAGCGAATGAGGAATTGGAGGAAAAATTTATTTTTGAATCTTGATACAGAATTTATGTTACTACTTTTCTATAAACATTGATGTTGGTATTCAATTAGTATGATAATTTTTCATTGTAACTGTTCTCATCATTATCATGTCACAACATGATGTTGTTTTGGGGATGAGGTTTGTGGCATCAACAAAAATCCGTAGGCGAAAAATAAAAAAAATTACTATCTGCACTAGCATCTCAAAAAAATCAACTTTTAATAACGCGTTTCCATTGCATTTACAAAACCTCTGATTTTTTTAAAAAATAAATTAATGACTACAGCAAATAAAAGCTAAAAAAATATCATTTTGAGCACGTGATTATATGGAATGTAATAAATAGGAAATGTGATGTTTTTTAAAACAATCAATGTGAGACAAAGTTTTTTTTGGATCATTTGCAATACTAAGTTGGCTTATTCCATCAAACAATTAAAATGAATGAAAATATAATTTAACTTGCCCGTGGTGCTTAGCAGTTCAAGAAATGATATTCTGACATGATACATTGAAATATGCATAGCAGATTTCATTTTAATCTTTTTTTGTTGTTGTTGAAACTATTTTTTTCAGAATTTTGGAAGTTTGAATTAACAACATTTAAAATTGGAAAATACAAATGTTTTCATATACAATCTGAGAAAATTTTACTTTAATATGAAAAGGGCGATTTTCTTTTTTCTTCTTCCAGTAATTAGAGATAATGAATTCTTGATTTATTTTTCCCACTTTTAATCTCGGTTAGTAAACATGTCATACAATATAATTTTTATACATTTTTTATTATTATTAGAAGAAAAAACGAGCACTATAGAAAAAAAAAACACAAGATAAATAAATAATGTAAGAAGTGGATGAGGATAATATAAAACGTATTAGATATTCATTATACGTAGATATTTAATATAAAATCATTAAAAATACACTAATAATTAAGAAATGTTAAATGTGAAATCTAAAAACTTTAAAGAAATGCGAGATTTAAAACAAATGCTTTGAATATTTAAAAAAAAAGAATTAATGATCTGAAGGTTATTATAATGACTCTTAGAATCAATGAAGTTATTCGAGAAACAGAAATAATCAATGATAAAATTAAAGAAAAACACATTAAAATTTAAAAGTTGAGTTTATTTAATACTGAAAAACTTTGAAAAAATGAATTACGAATTTAAAATGAAATTCATTCAATCAGAGAAAAACTTTAAAAATTCCATTAAGAATTTAGAAGCTGTAGAGATTTCATTTTAGAAGCACTAAATGATATAAGAGAAATATAAAGTTCTTCAGAAAAATATTTGAACATTTAATAAAACTTACACAATAAACGTTACTGTTGCTTTTTCTAATAAACGTACCTATGCGCTTTGGTGGTACGCGAAACATAGTCATTTCAACGCAATCATTATTGATGGCTTTTAAAAAAGGAGAGCGATAAAATATCACATGAGGATTTAAAATTGCAATGTGTTTTACATTGGATATGACGTGTTTGCATTGATTGTTTTGTGTTTGACATTCCTATTAATGTCAAACACAAGACAGAGCTAAGCAGAAAATATAATGTACATAGAAAGTTATTTTTGTACTATAATATATTTTTTAAAAGTCATATCATTATAGTGAGTATAAAATGACAAAGCTAAACTGAAAATTGATATAAAAATTAGCGATATATAACATCAGGATATTAAAGTAAAAAATATATAGCAAAAAATTTAAATATTCATACGTGACAATTCTTAATGAAAAATTACAACAATTATGAACCCAATCAATAAGCATTAATGCAAATGTGCTTACCATATTATCTGTCAATATATAGTTATGCTAATTAAGACTCATTGTTAATCAATGCTTATTAATACATTAATGATTTAATAAGCATTAATGATTTTTATATATACAATAATGCATTGATGCATATTATAATTAACATTAATGATAATTATCTATCAATAAGTATTAATGATGTGCTTAGGAATCTATCAATCTATATGTATGACATGTAAAAAATCATTCAGTCTGATTTTACAAGTATAAGATCAATATCCATATTTAAATGCACTATATGCAAGCTGACTAGAGTGAATTGAAACTGCTATTCATTAATAAGTTAACCATAGAATTAGTTAAGGGAAATGTATTATTTACAGAAATTAAAATTATCCCAGAACATAAGACGTGATTATACATACGGTATTCCAACTCCTGAATCTAAGCTATAGAAGCATTCAAAATTCAGACTGAAAAAAATTACAGTTAACATTCAGACAACTTTGAAAGAAGTGTTCTTTGATCCCCGAAATGTGACTGGCTTTTTTTTCTCAAAACAAAAAGTGTATTGAATTCTTAATTTTTTTAAAATCGCATGGAAGAGATTTTTAACACATAGGATTTTTAAGGTGGTTAAAGTTAAATTTATATTAAACAGCACTTTATTTTATAAATGTGTTATTTAAATTTATCTTCAATGATATTATTGAAATGGTTTAAAAAGTAAAACCCCCTTGTGGGATTATAAATCAGCATGATTCCAGATTAAAACATATATACTGGTAATGCAATTCATTTGATAACAGTCGTTTCATATAGTGAAAAAAAATATAAACTAAGCATAAGGGTGTTCTTTTTACATCAAATTTTACACTGAATTAGAACTATTGCTTTGAACTAATATGTATTTTTATTCATTAATTTTTCATTAATTCCTTAATTTCCATGTATTTATTTATTCATTAATTTATCATACGCATTGAAAATTTTAGATAAAACTGAATGGCAAATGACTTTTAAAAATGTACTAATTAAATTGGTGTAATGTTCGATAAGAATGTGAATTTATTTATATCGAAAAAAATTCGTCTAAGATATAAAACATAAAATTACTTATTAAATGTTATGAATATTACTCGATAAATATATCTTCACGAATTTAGTAATCCTGACTCTTAAATGAAGCTAATCGCATAAAGATAACTGTAATAAAAATAATTAAAGTCAGCTATCACTTTCTGAATTTCAGACACGTATATGATACTAACTTGTTTCGTTAATGTTAAAATAAACTTGTCTCATTTGACAATACCGTTTATCGCATAAGAATTATTTAGTTTTATGTCATATCTTATTAGTTACATTGCTTTCATCTGTCAGGGATTATATTTATTTGAATTGTCAGGGAGAATAGAATGAATAGAAGAGATCTTCATCTACAGGATACAGATCACAGAAGTGGCACATTAAATTCTACTCTTTATTTATAGTCGAGCATATTAATTGCATTTATACATTTTGTGTTCTAATGTTAATAAATAAAGAAGATTGTTCGATGCGCCTTTTAATATGGCTTCTTACTTGTTTCTTCAAGCTACACCTCAGGTCGAAATGTGAGATGTAATCTCAGATATACTGCATTCATATACATTTCAGTAACAATCAATTCAGCCTTTGTACACTTAATGATGATTTTGAACCAAACAACAAATCACTGAATTTTTAATTTGTAATTAAGTGAAATCATTCAACAATTTAAAATGAAAGAAAGATCCATAGTTCCAATATATCAAATGACTGTATATTATTATTGCAATTGAAATAATAATTGTCTCTAATGGGATGTCAGCTAATTATGAAATTAAATAAATTCACAGAGCAAGAGGTAAACTACGGATACAATCAAAATGTCATGAGCGGTATAAATAGAGTTTCCTTCAATGTATCTCCACATTTTCAAAGGTAAATACCATTACATGTCTTTATATGATAATTTATTCAATAAGCAGATTAGAATTTCCAGTTCTAAAAGTAATAATGCTAATGAAATTTGTCATCGTAATTTGAAATTAAATTATGATTGGCAAATACGTGATGGAATTTCAGTTCTGTCTCATTATTATTGGAAAATTTTAAAGAAATAATATACTTGCTTATGGTCAATTTTCAACATGAATCATTAAACAATGAATAATTAAGTGTCGAATCTGTGATAATGTATGCATGGGGTAATAAAGGTATTTAAATTAGATTTACTTTTTACCAAATTAATATCTAGTGAAATTTTTCAAATTGAAATAGAAGATTTAAATTTTAGATATATCTATTTTATATTGTTTGTACTGTTGAATTCAGCCAACCTTCTGAGTACCTTACCTATTTCTTACGATTACTTTTCAATTAACGCAAGTTAAATTATTTTGAAACGCAGCCCTCCTTTACATTTTACTATAAAATATTTGTGAATATTATGCAATGATATAATATAGCAGATGTCACATCATTATCAGATTTCGATTCAAAGTTATTAAAATATGCCTGGCATTCGAACTATCTATAAATTTTGAAATTATTTTTGTAAAAAACATTTAATTATGTTATAAATTCTATAATTATATTAGTTTCCTTGAGCACAGATTTATTTTAGAATATTAGTTAATGGCTATTTAAAGAAAATTTATTAGAAAGTTACATGAATAAATTAATAATAACATTGAATAAATACTAAAAACTGCAAACAACTAAAAAATATCCACCAATTTATATTCTGTGTTCTATTGGATAGAGAACCTTTGAGTGGCAGTGCGGCAAATGTTTTAATTTCATTAGTTAATAAAGTTTAATTACAGTAATTAATAAATTCTTTCGAATAATTAGTTTATTTTCTGTAAGTAGTTGCTTTTTTAATATCAGTAATTAACAAATTCTTTAATTCACTAATTAGTTTAATTTCTCTAATTAGTTACATTTTTATAATAGTAATCAAATTCTTTTCAGGAATTATATAACTCAGTAATTAGTTTAATTTATGAAATTACTTTTTTAATTACTGGATAAAAAAAAGTAATTACAGAAATTACAGAAAAGATTAACAAATTCTTTTCAAAAAAACTTTTAATTCAGTAATTAATTCAATTTTTGCAAATAGTTACATTTTTAGTTTCAATAATTAATAAAGTAATTGCATCTTTGTAGAATGCAATTTCTTTA
>JAOUZG010017793.1:1956228-1983848 GCA_026289955.1 Argiope argentata | reverse complement strand
GACTATTAACCACTTCGCATACAATGACGTGTCGCATATAATGACGCGCATGGTGTGACTGAATTTTTATTTTCAAATCTGCAACTAAGCAACAGAATTTAATTAAATACGCAAAATCAATTCGAAACGCTTTAATATAACAAATGCTCCATATATAATTTTAAAAAATCTAATTAACAATAAATGACCAAAATAGGATGTCATCTAATAAGAAAGTTAACCAAATTCGTATGTCAAGTGGTTAAATAACTTAAAAAAATAATTTACCTTAAATTAAAATATTTAATTCATAAAATTACTTCATAAAAAATGTATGTAACTCAGATCCTTTTTTGACACTTCCTTTTGCTTAGTAAGTCTTCTACATTGAGTAATAGAATCTTCAATGTTTAAAATAGAAATTAATTTAAGAAATAAAATTCCTCTATCATATAATAGAATTTCACCTATTCATTAATCATAAATACAGAGAAAAATCGGCTTCACGTTTCAAATAAGTATCGGCTTATCAGGAGGTTACAAGAATTCACGAGTCCAAAAAGTTTTTGAATTAATTAGCTATTTTTAAAACTGCAAAGTTTTTCTTTTTCAGAAAAAGATAGAAAATGAAAAATCTGAGAAGGGTTATTTTAAGAATTTTTTTTGTCTGGTTCCGTTTAAATCTATGTCAATTAAAGCAAGGCTCTGAGTAATAGATACATAAGCATATAATACACAGAAATCACCTAGTTTCAATGCATGTTGCAGCATGTTATGCGTAATTATCATTTATCATCGTATTATTGATTTATTTATAATTATATCTTAGAAAAAAAGGACATAATTAGTTCATGAGGAAGTACTAATAAATACGTCTCATTTGAGCATGTTAAAAATAAATAATGTCAAAATTCAAACCTAATTATCATTCTTAAGCAAACAATCACATCAAAAATTATAGCATGTCCATTGCCATTTGACATGAGATTAGCGTAGACAAAATGACAAATAATTTATTTATTATTTCACGGCATTGTTGCTCCCGTTTACCAAATATCAATCTATTTCGTAACAACCAGATTGAACCAGTTTTTGCAATCTCTTCTTACATAAAAGATCATCACAGGATGCTTATGAGTAATTATACCGTTTATCACATAACTCTCAAAGAAAATCAGATAAGGTAAAAAAAAATTGAGATGCAAGTTTTTATTTATCGTTTTTTACAAATCCAAGAATGTAATTTATGACTCTGTCAGAGAAACTTAAGAGATAAATTGATACCAGATTAATTCAACCTCGGAATATCGAATGATACGCGCCACTAGAATAGCTCATGCATACAATTTCGCATAATTGTTTTGTTTAAAATATGCATTTTCTTTATAAGAAATTAGAACGTAGATTGATATCTTTTAATTAAAATATCTCCTTTTTAAATTAGGATATCGACCATGTTCGGAAACTTAAAAAAAAATAAAGTAATAATATTTGAAGCAATAGTTTTTACTTTCCTTATGACATTTATGTAAATTCATTTATTTAAACAATATTTTGTATTTTTGTTTCAATATTTGAGTAAAATTAGAATTTTTTCAAATCAATTTTTTTATTTATCAAATAAAAACAAACGACATGAATTGTATACCTCTCAATATTCATAATTATTGATTTATTGGCTAGATATACGAAACAAAGTTTAGAATATCTTGAAGTTATTGTAAATTACATGAAGTTTAAAATTGTAGATTTTGTAATGAATTTGCAGATTTTACCAAAACTTAAGAAGTACTTAATTTATGTTAATGCATATTTTTAGCTTATATTCTAAAAAGTATTATAAAGAAAATACGCAGAATTTGAGAAAGATGGTTTTATAAATAAAAACATTTGAGTAAAACATCTCTTTAAAAAATTGGCTTTAAAACTTTTAATGAGATGAATAAAACTATTTTTTTTAAATTTCATACAAAAGAACTCAGATTTAGTTTTCAAATTTGGAAATTTAATTGTTTTTTTCTGCATTGCAATTTTTATTGCTATTTATTATATAGTTTATATTTATTGCTATTTATTATGTACTTGGAACAAGTAAATTCTAATAATTTTTCAGCCATTTAGATTGAAAATACAACGTTAATGAATTTGGAGTATGTTTTTTTTACTATTAATTAGTACCAATGTTGTTATATTTTGAGAAAAGAAAATAATTTAAAATAAGTTTCTTTTAAATTGTCATATTTTTTATATCTAATTAGATAGCAGACCCCTATCTGGAATGATATTCTATCTTACTGATGATTCAATTAAAATTACCGAGGATATTGAAAATGTTGTTGTATCAGCTTATGAAATCCAAGATGGGAACATCAGATGCTCGTAAGAATAACAGTCTCGTAGTTGCGAAGTTAACTAAAATACAAAATGAATTATCGTTGGGTACAAAAGATTTCAGAAAGGTTTATTTGTTTATCACGGCATCATTTTGCACTTTTGAACAATCTTCTGAAATAATATATTATTCAATATTTAGGAATATTACACAGTATTGCGAATTTTGTTCAGCCTTTTTTCTACGAATTTACCTTCCTAATTGGATGATACTGTTTTCTACATTTATTTTTATTTTAATTCCTGTAATAAAATAAAGGACATTTAAGAAATTCACTCGTCCTAAAGGCATATCTGTTTTTCAAATTAGTTAATATCTTTACTTTAATAAATAAAGTACGATTAAAACTAAAAATTCAGAAATTAAATTCACGAATAAGACTGCTTATTGTAACCAGAAAGCAAATAACGCACAATATTTTTTAATATATATGTTAATGGTTTTTAAAAATATAAAATTATTATCTTTTTCTTTATTACTTTTTTTTCTTTAAAGTTAAATTACTCTCTTTCTTGATTTTCTTGTATAATTTAAGAAGCTCTCTCGGAAGACTCATAATCATTTCGTAAAAAAATAAAATATTTTATGAGCTACAGCAACTTGCCATCTTAGAGTCGATTTTAATTACAGTGAGGCAATTCGACTTAAAAAACATAACCAAAAAGCAGGATGAAACCATTCTACTAATAAATTAGGATACAAAGGCAAATTATTTTTTGAAAATTCACGCTTCAGGGCTCAACGATATGAATCATTTAATTGTTTATTTAACTGGAACTGCCTTTCTATAGGAAATTCAAAATGATCGATCAGCTCATTCTTCAAAATTCTGACGAGTTAATTTACTAACTATTGTATTTTAGAGATAATTTCCTTTTATAAAACAAAATACACAAACAATATTTTGAGAATATGGAGCAAAATGGAGGAACTTAAATGATAATTCCGTATTCTTTCTTTTAATTATATTTTAAATACATTTTTTAAATATCGCAATCTAAAGGCTTCTTTCGTTTGTTTACTATTATTTAGTTATTTTTACAAGTTATATATAATTTTAAAGTCTTTTAGAAGAATAAATAATAAATCTGAAAAGGAATTGAAGCTTTAATCATTTGAGTGATTGATTGAAGTGTTTTAATTTTCAGTTATCAAAATAATACTGATAATATAAACTGATGGTTGATAAAAGATTAGTTATTGTTGAGTTTAAATATTGTTTATATCGTTGTCGAGTTGGTAGTAGCAGAGGAATGCTAATAATAGAATGCATGAAATGAATTATAATGCCTTTTATTTATTCTATTATTAACGCGATGGACGATTATTTCTTGCATTTCAGTTTAAGGTGATTTCGATTGGGGATCTAAAAGCGATTGACAATTTTGCATTTAAATACAATACATTATAATTTCTTCCCTTTATAAAAGAATAATAATATTTTTGCCTGTAAAAGGTACAAAAGGAATCCTAAATTATATTCTAAATTGAGTTTATTGATAATAAATTTATTGTGAAAATATTGAAAATGATAGTAATTAAAGTAAGCAATTTGATGACAATAATAAACGGATAATTACTTTACAAATATAATTCAATTATTAAAAATAAATAGTACCATGTAACACACACATTACAAGCTACCAATTTAGGTACATCATTACGTTTTCGCTTATCAATAACTTCATTTCAATATTAAAATCTCTATTCTTCCACAACAAATATAAAAGCATGCAAATTATGAATAATTTTTAACATTAAAAAACAATATATCTATAAATTACTTCGAAATAATAGAAGTGTTTAGGAATTTTAAAAAATGGGTTACCAATTCTTCTCGCGCTTGTTTTTTTTCCCCTTCTTCTTTCTTTTGATTCAATACGTTTGCTTGATTTGATAGATTAACATTAGTTTTTGAAGCTTTTACAAGTTTTTTCTATGTTTTTTTTTATTTTGCAGTTGTACAATCTTGTATTCCTTTGTGTTTTATCAAGACAAAATGATAAATTGTTAAAAGTGTGAACATGTTGTTTATGGTCTGTCTTAAATGAAAATAATGGTTTATCAAGATCTAATTAAGAGTGCGTCACGGAGTTGTGAGTAACAGCACTTTGTTACAACATTTAATGCTTTGAGCAGCAAATGACTTATAAGAATTTCTACATACACACTTTAAAATAACTTAGGATATGACTTTCATCGGCATTATTTTACTGTGTCATGAATAGACATCATAGAACATGTGTCATGAATAGACATCAAATTTAAGATTTCTATTTTTAGTAGCCTTTGCTCCTTATTATCCCTCAATCTTAATAATTACAGTTTATTCTCGAATTCGAAAAACTTCTGCGCTTTTGAGCATGCTTCAGGATTTGTTTATTTAATCACAATAGGAGTGACAGAATAAAAGGAAATGCTTACAATTAACAATAAGTTGAATATGGTGAAAAAAAATGTTAATTCGCTATAAAATACTTTACAGCAATTTTCATTCACTACAATTGTCTAAAAATTAAATAATGATGAATAAAAGGAAAATTTATATTCTCAAAATTTAATAATTTGGCTTCTTTTTCTGCAAAATTATGATTTTTTTATTTTAAAAAATTTGATAATATTATAAGCTTAAAAATAGTGGATAAAAATTATATAAATTATTTTCAGGGTCATTACTTTAATTATTTTCAGGGTTTTTTTACTTCTTGAATTGGGCATATAGGCAATCAATATGCAATTTCGGGTTAATATAAAATAGTAAGGTAAGAAGTAACATGGCATTCACAATCATGTGGAAAAAACAGACTAAATGAAAAATAACTAATAAATAGGAAATCAAGGTTAAATAATTCTTGAAATGCATTCATCCTTACTTATTTCACCTCTCACCGAAGAACAAACCAGTAGAACCAGGATACTTAAATCCACCCTATGTTTTAGAAGTCAACTTTTAACACATAAAAATCAATCAGATAATATCAAATAAAAAAAATCACGTAATCAATTAACAATTATGTACTTTAAAATAAAAAATGTTGATAAAGTTTATACAACTTGTTAAAAACTTTGGGGAATGAAAAATTGATTATCAAATGTTTATTTTTCTAGAATGTTTTTCTGATTCAGAAGTTTGTTTGATTTAATAGAATTGAAACAAATTCGCTTTGGATTGTTCCCATTACTTTTTGTACCTCAATTAGTGATTTTAATCTAAAATTATTTCGTAATTGCAACTTTCCACCAAACATTTCAAATTTGTATTATTATAATTCACTAAAATGCATTTAACTTTATTATATAAGTTGCTTTTAATATAGGTGGGTTGGAAATATCAAGCTAATTTATATATTTAAATAAAATCATATTTTCCCTCCTGTATTGAATGAAAATGAACAAAAATTGTCGCTTCTTAGGATTAAAAAAAATTCGGATTTTATCGAAGAATTTCGCATGCCTACGCTCTGTCCTTTATCGTTTTTGAAATTCGTTAACCCCTTTTTTAATTTAGAAAAAAGATTGAAGAGTTTAAATATCATTTCCAAAAATATGGTTATTGAGGTTCCTTTACCAATTAAGAATATTCGAATCTTCCCAGTTTCGAAATAAAAGAATGACTGTTTGGTATAAAGATGCAGTTGAGAAGTCTTGGTTAAAAGAAATTCGAGTTTGTAATTCATTCATATGATTTCGGATTGGAAAAACAAAGTATGCGATTGCAATGAATTTTTCTCAAAATAAGTGCGATTTTTACCAATAGATTCGGCTATTTTCAATAATAATATGACGGAATATGTTCAATGTAGAATAAGATAAAAAAGAGGAAATAAAAGGGGAAAAAATAAATAAAAAACCTTTTAGTAGCATTCGTAGCATTATCATGATTCCGGTTTCATTTATTTCTATAATATTATTTTAAAATTTTACTTAAATCCTATCAAAGAAATTATGCATAGCAAATATATCGCCTAAAATCGCGTGAATATAAAACAACATAAATTGTTGTTGAAAAATAATATATACATATATATTCCAAAAATGAATTAAAAATTTTGAAAATGTTAAAAAGAAATAAAATTGGAAAAATTAAATGTTTAATTTGAAAATAATTAAATGTAATAATTAAACTTAATTTTTTAATTGGAAAATAACATTATGTTTTATGGATGGTAAAATTTCAAAATTCCGATTACTTTTCGGATGAAAAAATCATAAAAACTTCGAAAGTACTTTATCGGTGAGACTTTCAAACCATGAAGGCGGCAGCTCTATATCCAATAATCAGTCTCATAAAGTGCTTTCCATAATTTTTGCATCCAATTTTGGCTATTACTTAATGTCACTATCCAATCTAGAAATATTATCGCAAAGAATCGATTAAGTTTTTTGAACACACGCAAATCTACACTAATAATTAGATAATTTTGAAAAAAAAGTATGTTGGTTTTATTTAAATTGTAGAATCCAGCGAATAATTTAAGATATAATAAATAGATATAAAGGGAGAAAATCGTTTGAAAATTCATTCATGAATGCTTTTAGAAATTAGTTCTTAAAACGATTTTAAATTTAGACATTTCAAGCAATAAAACTTTTGAACAGTTAACGCATTGTAAAATCAATTATTAGTTTTTCTCTAAGTTTCTTATTAACTACATTTCTACAACTGTTTTTCAACATTTGTTCTTCTATTCTTGTAATTAATACCTTCAAACATTTTGAATGTCAAGCACAGTTATATATCAATTTTCTAGAATTACCTGCTTGCCATTAAATAAGTTCAGCATATATAAACTGTATGATAAATAGTGCATACTATTTTATTTTATATCAATGATTAGTATTATATTTAATTACAGAAGATATACTTTCTTCTCTGTTAAAGAAAGTTTATTTTGACGAGAAGGTCACTTTTGCTTTGAAATTAGAATGTTAGTTTCGTACTAAGCTTTTATATTCGCCTTATTAAAATGCTTATTTTGAGCTAGATATCTCCACATATCTGCTCATGTAGCAACCAGGTCAGTTTCATAACATTCATTTCGTGAAGCAACTCAATATATGCTCAAAGAAAGCAGAAAGTTATATTTTTTTTCATTTTAATTGTTTCATTAAATGCATTTCATTAAATTCCACTTAAGTATTGCAAACCAGCCAAAAAAACTTTGTTTTGCATTTATTGTTTAAAAAAATATCACATTACCTATTTATTTCATTTCATATAATCACGCGCTCAAAATGACAGTTTTGTAGGTTTTATTATCATTAATTATTTTATTAAGTCAGAGATTTTGTAAATGCAATGGCAATGAGTTATTAGAAGCTGATATTTTGAGATGCTCGTGCAGATAATAAAATTTTTATTTTCCGTCTAAGGATTTTTGTCGACGTCAAAACCTCATCCCTAAAACAACATCATGTTCTGACATGATTAAAAACGCTAATAAAGCGCAAATAAGAATTGTAAAATATTGACATGTACCTACATTTATTTTAAGTAAATTTAAATCTTTCTTTAAAAAAGTTGATAAAAAGACAAAAGGTTGTTGCTTTTAGTGAATGTAATAGCTGATAATAAATGAAGCAGGAAAGAGATTTAGAATTAGGGGATAAGTTCCAATAATGGATGGAATATTGGCCTGTAATGTAAAAGACTATTGACAGCTACAGTTACTACTTCGGATAGTCGATTGTAATTATGTAACACGAAATCGAGATCATTCAACCAAAAAAGAAAAACAAATAAACAATAGAAATCATTTAAATATTGTTCAAGAAACCACAAATATGTCCGGAAACCAAACAAAGAGCACGATATCTAATGGGAGAAAAAACGTCCAACGTTAAGATCGAAACTATGAAATAGTCATCAGTAACTTGACACGTGACTCAAATAATGAATGTAGTCACCTTCTGGGCTCTTTCTGTTTTGGATCGTCTTGGCCTTTGATTGTTTTTCCTTTTCTCGGCGCCTTTTCCTTTTTTCTCAACCTTCCCTTCGAAGAAACCGATAATGGTCAGCTTCTGGGGAACATGTCACGTTGCCAATGCGCGGACTAAAATAAACCCACTCGAATGACCCAATTCATTCAATTTCCCTTTCCGTAGTTGCTAGAAAAATCGTTCGCGTAAACCATTTTGAGCTTTTACGCAGCTATCCCAAGTTATAATATTTTTAAATAATATTTTGCCTCGTGGTTCTGAACTAAAAATTAAGTAGCCATTTTTAAATGAAAGTTATGATACCAAACAAATGATTAAATATATATCCACTAATGTAATAATTAACATTGCTACAATATGAACCAGAAATATGGCCTTGAAATGACTTTAAAGGAAAGTAACCGGTTTCTTTGAAATTCAAGTCTTGATAGAGTGCATAATGGTGCGAAAAGCTGACTGATAGATGAAGACAGGAGAAAAAAAATGTTTAAAAAAATGAAAATTCTTTCAGTATGAATAAAAAGTTACAGCCCAGATGTCTTGTAATTTTAAAAACATGATTCATTCACAAAATAAATAAATAAATAATTTTTTTAAAAAAATGGGAAGCAAACCATTCTTTAAAGAGAAGACTGACTATGTTTTTTATCACTTCAGTGATTTCAATGCTTCTAACCAATGGCAGTCAACATTACATTTCTACTTCTGAACCTCTTCAAACTTACGAATGGGAAATTTAATTCCATTTCCTTTTATTTAACGCATTTTAAAAAAACACAGATTTAAGAGGACACTCTAATCCAGTTTATTTAGTTACTTTGCTTTAAACTTCTTTCACGGGATATAAAATTCTTCATCAGCTTAAAATATTAAGAAACTAAAACTCACAATTTATATAAAATTTATAACTCCAAACATTTCCCATTCTAGAAAGTACCGGCATGCTATAAAAGTCTTTTTATCCCGAAACTTGTAAGACTTTTAAAGTTCTACACAATTTTCTTTAAAATAGTTTTTTACCTCTGATTATATTTATGTTCAAAAAGATATTATATCATTGTATTCGGATTTAATATTTTAAATGCTATATTATAGAATATGTAGAAATATCTAATAGCATAATAGAGAGAAAGGCCATAAAATAACTATGTGCAAATGTCTGCTGTTAAAATTAATAAAAGAAATTAAAACCTAATTCCGTAAGCACATTAATAAAAGTATGGGATGATGAGTCCCGTAAATTCTTTTTCAAGATTAAAAATATATGCATTTTGTTGCTTATGAAGCCAGTGCCCGGCCCTAATTGCAATTAAAACACATATCGTCGATGTCCTGGCCCTGGGGTAAAGCTATCTGGGTATCCTGGGTTCGAGTAAAGGTTCGGGCATGGCTGCTCTTCATCTGTTCTATCTGTAAGATTTGAGAATGTGCAAAAAGGGGCTGCACAGCGAATATGATGCATGAGAAGCTAATGCGTACTTTTCATCCTAGTTAGCGCTAATTAAATCAAGGGATGCTCATTTAGTCTTAAAATCGCTGACTGCGTCGGCGAGCTTGTCCATGGCAAGTACCATTAGAAACAAAACAAATCACACAATATCGATTATTTAAAATTCCATTCATGTTAGAGTGATAAAAGTGACATGAGTCAAAGAGAAGTAAGCGAAATGACATTTCATTAATGAGCATTAAGGTCGCCTGGTCCACTTGCAACATTTTTAATCTATTGACTTTTTCTTTTATAAGTATATTTGTATATTTGTTTCACCTTTACTTTTCCATAGTCCGCCTATGGAATTAAATTGCATTCCATTCATTATTTTCCCCTTCCTTCCGTTAATAAAATAAGGAATATTATTTTAAGTTCGCTCTGATTTCTTCAAAAGAAAAAAAAGCATAGCATTCTCAATAGAAACAACTCATTGACTGAAAAATAATTATATGCATATAACGTTACTAACCAATCGTAAATTAAATGCGACTGAACATTTAATCTATGGCCATTCATCTTCATAAATGAACTAAATAATAATCCATATCTGTATGCGCAGAAGGAAGTAGTTACCGTAACCTGATTAAATAATTTAATTTATAAAATGCTTCCACATCCATATTCTCTTTATTCATCTTATTTTTGAAAAAGATGAACGTATTGAGGTGAAGGTCATTATTTTGAGCTTGTCAAAATTTATGTGTATAATAAACCTTGTAGAACAATCACTTTCTAGTGTCATTCTGTTACTGCGTTCATAAAAATATCGATACATTTTTAATTCATTAATTCATTATTTATTCATTCTGATAAGATTTACTAGTTTAATTTTTATTCCCCATTAGTATTGTAGGATTCTTTCTTTGCTAAAATAGATGATTCGACTAAACGTAATATATATCACGAAATTCAATTATATTATTTTCAAGAAATGAAAACAAATATTTCTTGATTTGATTTTGTTGAATTTTGGCATTGTATTCTAAGACACTTCACTGCAAAATGTTAAATTTGTAACACATTTGATTAATTTTCTTTCGGAAAGATAAATTTACTTTTAATAGCGTTTTAGGCAATTATTTGTTTTATCAAAATCATACACAACTGAACATACAAAAGTTTAAAGTATTAACTGAAATTTTGTGACAACTGACCTACATAATTGTTCTACAGCAATAAAAAATTTAGACTTATTCAGACTATAACATTTTGACATAACAGTGACAATATAGTGAAAGAAAAAAAAGGTTAAAATTTCTATAATGAACACAAGGATAAAATTTTTCGAATGCAGAACCATTCATCGTAATATTGTTAAGACAAGAATTGAAATGGCATATTTTTAGGCACTATTTTAAAGCAGTCTTAGATACTTTCGAATCAAAGTGTAATGTTATTTGCATTTATAAAGGAGTAATGTAATTAAATAAATAACAATTTAAACAGATATTTACGCCTGGGTATCATACAGAGGGCGAGAAATAGATTAATCTCCATCCTATGTAAGACGCAGATTAAATAGCTCAAGGTAGAGCAAACAATTTACATTTTATTAAAAAAGTTTTTTTTTCGCCTTTTCGGCCCATTTTAGAATCTAAGATTTAAAAGTTTTCATCTAATATGATATTTAGGTTAGATCTCAGGTTGAAATTTTATAAAGATTGGTATTTCTGACTTTTACTCTCAAATCAAATTGTATTTTTTTAAACAAATTCTATTCAAAAGGTATTGAGTAAAGTGCCACAGTGGAAATGTTTTTTAATAATAAAATATACAAAAATAATAAAATAACAGAAAAATAACAAATTTAAAAACCTTAATGACTTTATAACCTTATAGTTAAGTATAATTTTTTATAAGCCATAATTTCTGTTCCTAAGAATCTTTTGAATAGAAAAAGAAAATATTATGTTTCAAAATTTTAATTGTATTATAATTCGAAATTATAAGTAGACAACTATTTTCAAATAAATCTAATTAAATTTTATAATAGTTAAAATCAATTAACTATACATCTATTGCCAACAGATGCGAGATAGAAATAATTTGAAAACATAAAATATTGCAGAAGAAATAGCTTTAAAAAATTAGCCGTTTTGTTAAAATGATCGTCAATAAAAACTTTTTTTACACAGTATTAAATCAGCAAATTTACATTCAAGTAATTTAATTGATTCAAAATGAACAGTTCTGTTCACTGGAAAGAGTTTAAAGACAGTAATGCCGGATGGAAATTTGTAGCAATATATGAACTAGCTTAAAGGGTATGAACTGATAATTGGCTTATTTTTTCAACCAGTATAATTTTCCAACTATTAAAAGCAAAATAAAACCTTACTAATAACAAAAAGTCCTTAAATTACTGATTTCGAAAGTGTTGACTGAAATAATCTTCCGTCTTTTATTATGTTTAAATAATTCAGATCCGAGGATTATAAAGTTCCATTCCATTTGTATTTTATAAGAATTTAATAACCTTAATATGCAGATAGACTTTTCCAAAGACAATATAAGGTGTGTTAGCTGATAGATAAAGGGGGGGGTGAATTGCAGAAGAATGTATTTCTTTTTCTTTTACATAAAACCTCATTTTTCAAAAATTCATTGTATGAAATTTTCTATCTCCTAAAAAAACACAATGATCTGAATTAACGGAAATAAAAAAGGGATTTCCTTCCTTTTCTATAAATGGTTTTTGAGCCCAAAATATCTCAAACGGACAAACAATTAAAGGTTTACGTATTACTGGAAAATATTTTTGAAATCAGAGAGAATAACAGATTTTAAAAGGCAGATATCATTCCGATTCCCTGTTTTGGTAAAGCGAGAGATGAAAATAACATCCCGCCACTGATCTCATCAACAATCTATAGATAAAACACAATAGCAAGAGAAAAAACTTTTAAAATGAAATTAATAAAATAAGAAAGATTACAATTGAAAACACATTTCCTGAGATTGAAGAAGATTACAGGCTTTTATTTAAAGAACATGTCACACATATCTTGTAACGTGGAATAACCCTCTCTAGAGATTTCTGTGGTTGCACAAAAACTCTCTTTTCTTTCCACACTAGATTTTGCTTGATTTTTGTTTGTGTAAGCTTCAACGTTTCTTGTTAAAACTCCAATCAACCTGACAGGTTTCAAAACTGTAGGAGTCTAGACGTCATAAAATAATTTTAATTTTCCAGCAGTCCATTTTTCTGTTTTTTGTTGGCTGGCTATTTTTACTTCATGTAGCTGTGCGAAGACTTTACCCAATTTCTGAATTTTCTTCAACAAGTAAACAGAATGGAAAGATGTGTTTGTATAACAAAGAATTTACCATAGTAATAGCATTTAAAATAATTCTTAATAAATAGATTTACGAATTATCATAAGTTATGAATATTTTCATAAATTAATTTAACAATTTAAGATTTAATTAATTAAAACTTCGGCAACAGTCGCTTTTTTGTCATAACTGCATGAGAAATCATCTGACAGACAGGAAATTCAGAAATTAGAGACAGTAATTTGTATTTAAAGGTTGGCGAAAGCATAGCTGCGTAAAATTTAATACATATAGTATGGAATCAAACAAAATAAACATTTTATTGAACTCATAATACCAGTACACACGATTGTATGTCTAAGAAGAAGAAGAAGAAGAAGCTGTTCCTCAGTATGGAATATCCTCTTCTTACTGCAATGGTTACGTTGCATCGTCATTCCATATTCAGCATCAGATTGCCCAACAGCTCTTGAAGTAAGAGTGTCCATTCCTCAATCAGCATCTGTCTCGGTTGTCGAGTGTTTTCCGGAGGAAGTAATCGTGCCGCAAGACGTCTCCACAAAGCATCCCACACATAATAATTTGGATTTAAATCAGGAGAGAATACTGGACAACTCATTAGAGTAATATCTTTACTTTCCAGTAGCACTCTAGTCTGGCCGTGTATTGTCATTCATAAAAACGAATTTGGTATCTTGGAATTTATGCACATGGAAAGAATAACCTCCTTACACTAGCGGGCTCCAGTTACTCAGTCCGTCCTTTCAGCATAATGCCTCCCCGACGACAACCTTAGAATCATTCTAGCGATATATTACTGGGATGAAGACATGTTCCGCGCTTTTTCTAAATCAACTGGCGATGAGAATCACTTACGGCACTGAAACGACTCTCATCCGTAAAGAGGACACGACTTCATTGATGAGATGCCCAGTTTTTACACCGCTCCCTACATCGTTCTAAACGATACCACCAATGGACAACTTTCAAAGAGATACAGCGTTTATTACGTCTAGCGAATATGCCAAATTTGTGAAGGCATCTGGTCACATTAAATGACCACAATTATCGTATTGTTATGTATACAGTCGGCTTACTGACTGGTATTGGTTTCTTTTCGCTTCTAAGACGATAAGAGGGTCATCTACTCTAGATGTTTTCCTAGAGTGACCACCACCAGCCTTTCTAACTACTATACCTAAGGTTTGGAAGGTGTTCCAAGTACGCAAAATGACATTTTTGTCGATTCCAAACTCTTCAGCTACACTGATCAAACTTGCCCCTTCTCCAGCTTTCTGAGTATTCATCCACTTGTGAACTCGTCCAGGTGATTGTTTCTAGTCCTGTTTCATGCAAAAAACTCACATTACGCCTCCGTCCTTCGTTTCCTTGTAATCTTGAGCTGCGTGTTCCGACTGTACGCGATTTGCGTACACGCATGTCACCTATGATGTTTTGATCCTGACATTTGTATACTGAAATGTGTGTTCATTGCCCTGATCGCAATAATCACTTTACTGCGACTCCATGGCTATTTACTTAAAATTTACATCATTGTTGCCTTTGTTTTGCACATCAGCGTACAAGCGGTTGATTGTAACAGAAGCATACATTTGATACAGAAGTGGAATCTACAAACTAAAAAGTAGCAAATATTTTTTGTTAAAACTGTTTGAATCCTGAATTTCGTGCTATAGAAATTGTGTGCTTTCTAATTTGCAACTGCATGAGATTGTTTTCAGTTTGTGGAATCAAATGCAATAAAAGGCGCATTTGAAAATAATTTACTCTCGCTGTTTGTGTAATATGTACACAAAAAAACCAGCAAAAGTGCCAATTATTATAGATTCTCGTTTTTAAACAAAAGCTGCTGACTTTCCATAAACCCAACTGCCTATTATGGAACTCCTACCCACCACAAAAGGCATGGAATCAGGTGAATCGAGTTTTAGGACCTCTACAGGCTTGAAATCTGCAGTCAAGCAAAACGAAACATGGTCGTCATTGTGCACAAATGGATTAAAAGAATGTTTTGTTTTCTTCAGGTAAAAGTAGAATCTGAGCAGGATATCGAAATGCTCTAGTCATTAAACCAAGTTCAAATCATTTTCAAGAAAATAAAAGTTTGATCTATTCACTCATCAGTATCTGCATTCTGACGTGAGAAATGAAAAGAAGTTATAACTAATAGTTTCGGTAACGGGACCATTGTTGTATATACTATCAAGCAAACTGCAGCCAACTTGAAAATACTATCATGTTGTTTCTGTCATTGAAAAAGGTATCACGCGATCCAAACTAGCTTGTCTTCAAGCAAATTAGAGTTTGCGTGACCGCATTTGCCTAAAAAGAGCGCAGGAGAGATTTTATCTAACAGGCGAGTGAACAACAGTCAAGTTCAGGAATAAAAACAAGAGGGAATAACCAGTTATGAGATGGTTAGTTAACAAGTTATCATAGTTAATCTTTACTGGGTTTTTTTTTTCAAATGAACCTGAGCTTCATTTAATAAGGTTAATGCAGATATCTGAAATGCTCTTTATTATTTGCCGGTGGCTATAAACAGATTTTTACTTTCGACTTGAGACTTTACTTTCGACAGATTTTAACTTCGAACTTGAGATTTTGACGAATTTTCGTGTTTCAGATCACCTTCAGTTCGAAAGACATTTTCCGGGGAAATGTATGTATGTCTATCTGTGATAAAGATTATTTAAACAGCTTTGAGCTAAACTGAAGCAAACTGTTATATAATATTTGAAACAAATTTGTAGACTTTGATCAAATTAAGAGCAAAATTACCCAAACTAAGTAATCTGTACAGTTAATTGAATATAAGCTAACACGATAACCACATAATGAAGCTAGATAATCAAAATTGGCCACAAAAATTAAACATCCATAATAAAGAAATCTATCAAAAGTGGTCAAACCGAACAAAGCTTGTCAATCTCAGAAGCATGTAAAGGCGAAAATTCAAAAAAGCTATGACCGAATTATATAGTATTTGGTATGAGACTATGTTATTACAATATGTCAATTTTTGTTTTAAAATGGAAGGGAAAACATGTCTAAAACACAATTTAAATTTTTAGGTACTAATAACTGGAAGGAAGGGATTTATATTAAAGAAACTTGCCAAGGGTTCATACGATTAATTCAGTAAAAATGGAAATTCATATCAATGTTATTGTGTTAACAGATATTCGAAAAGCCGGATGTACAGACTCTCTTTGAATAGAATTTTCTCCAATTTTCCTAGAAATCTACAAATTTTCTTTTAAGACTAACCAAATTTCATCTGCCAAATTCAAAGGCTTTCAAGTTGCCTTTACCACAAAAAAACTATTAGCAAAAATAATTTTTTCGAAGTCAAAGTGGTTTGAAAATTGGAAATTTCGTCAAAATCTTGAATTCGACTTTTTTGACGTTTGTCCATACTTTTGAATTTTTTCCATACTTCGTACACAAGAAAGTAAAAAAAAAAAAGATTTTTTTAAAAGAAAATCAAATTTAGAAGAGATACAATCGCTTTATACAAAAACCAATACGTTTGTTAACGGCAAGTAAACACTATTTTATTAGACAAAAATAATCTCCTCATAAATTAAGAAATTTAAAATAAAATGAGAAATAAAATTGGTATTAAAATTAAGTCTCAAATATCAGGGTTGAAAATCCTGGCTTGCAAAAATTGGCAGCATATTCTTGAATTATGTTTATATTTATATCAATTAACTAATCTTACTATAGATGCTATAATCTAATTCTTTAGCATTTTACAAAGTTCAAGAGAGAAAAAAATAATTTATAAACATAATTAGATCGTTATCAAGAAATCAAATTTTGTCCATTCTAATAATTATTTTATATAATTTTCATATCAAAGCAAAAAAAAAATAATCATTATTTACAGTTTAAAATTCAAAAGGTTAATGGGACGGTGTAATTGTGTATTTTACCAAGATGAAAAGAATCATTCTTATCTTGGTATCTCGGTGTCCATTACTATACACGTACTGCATTAATTCAGGTTAATACAATCCATGACTCTTGTTCTAACTACCTATTAACTCCGTATTTTGGTGGAAATTGTATCTCAATTCATAGTCTTCATGGTTGGGTTTATAATCAGTTTTGCTTTGTCATATATGTATTAATTTTGATATTCAATTATATTCGATACTTTTGTATTTGATGCAGCCAGTAACTGATTCTTTTTCCATCTAAATGTAACCGAGTGCTCGGCTTTATCAGTTAGTTCTCGCACTTGAGCTGAGATTGGCAGCTGATTCTGATACGAATATCTCAAACTGCAATTTCATTTCTTCAGAAGAAATATCGATATCGATGTACCGATGGCTTTGACAGAGATTGATGGATGCGTGAGAAGACGAGAATAAATACTCTGTTGTTGTAGTTGTTACTGGAGAAAGAGGGATTTTTTTCAGTGGCATGCGCAGCCTTACATAAGCTAAAAGATAGTTATGTTTAAGAAGGAATCATAAGATGTTGAGAAACATTAAACATACATATAGCGTTCAATAATACAAGAGATATAAACATAATGCGTTTAACGGATGTATTCAACATTATCTGGCTAAATACAAATGAAATGAAGAAAATAACTATTCGATATAAATAAAATCTAAGAACTCATACAGAGTGCCTGACATTCTTAGTAACTGGTATTTTTCTGTAGTTCGTACTAAGTATCAGGTTTATAAAGTATCAACCAATCCTAACGGTTCTCAGTTGTCAAACATAAGATATTGTAACCACTCATAATTGCTCTGAGAGAAAGGACATTATTATCTCCCTAGTTTTAAGGAAATAAACACTTATTTAGAAAAAAGTTGCGGTTTTGATTCTATTTCATAAATATAACTTGATTGAAATGGTTCTACATCTTTTCATCGTCCTTTCTAACTTCCTGTAATTCACACTTTTTTTTTAACTTTTTATTTTTATTTTTAGAAAAAGTGTTGAATGTAGGATTTGTATTTATTCGGATGAAAGATCACGAGCAATGAGTGATATGTTTATTTATTTTATTTTCTTGGAAAATGCTTGCTGTTGTTCGACGCGAAATTTCATTTCAAGAAAGACACGCATTTCTTGCTTCTTAACAGTCACTGTTTGCACTCATTGGGAATTAAAAGTAAAATAGTTCCTTCTTAAACTCCAACAGGATCAGGCAAACCTTTTAAAAAGTAATTTTTATCTTTCATTAAGGAAACTTATTTCTAAGTTTCCAAAATATTATTATTATGTGAGAACATGCTGTTGTTTGGTTAGAAAGTTTTAATGTCTCCTAAAATTTACGAGCAAAAAATTAAAAACAGATCATGGGCCTCTTGAAATTATCGGTTGAAGAATTTTTGTACATTCTTTTACCAATCGGATGCGTTTTCAAAAGGTTTACCTGCTTTTACCAGTATTGCTTTATTATTATGTATGCTTCTTAGACAGCAGATGCGTTTATAAAAGGTTGACGTAGAATTATGCCATTATTGTTGCTATTTCCTCCCAAAATCGATCGATCTATAAAAATTTGTTTGCCAGCTAGAAAAATTGAAAGTTAAAAAAATTGTCATTATATATATATATATATATATATATATTAAAGAGGCATAGAGACCGTCAGCGAAATATCGTCATTGTTTCAAACTAGTTTAATTTGCTTAATTATTTAAATTAATTAAGACAAATAACGACTTAAAAATAATAATGTTCTCACATGATAACTTGAAATTTGGGAACGTAGTTTTCATTTTTTTATTTAAAGTTTTTTTCCGGAATGCGCATTTATTAAAGGTTTAAAATACATAAAAATTAAGTTGCTAAACAACTTCAAAGGTAACTTTTAATTAGAACATTAATTAAAAAGATAACTTTTATTATAATTTAATTTTAATTAAATGTGTCACTTTTAACTGTAATACAAACATTTAAAAAAAATCGGAAATACGATAAAAATACTGTAAAGAGTTTTCATGTAATTCAAAAACAAAACTCCTAACCAAAAAACTTTCTTTTAATTAGTTACAACAAATAAAAAAAACATTTATAAATATAAAATAAAGCATAATTAGCTGCTAAATAAAATTACTTAAAGCTGATAAATAAAACTGATTATTAGCTGATAATTTAAGAACAATATTAATCATCAGATAATTAAAAGCTAAAATAATATATCTTTTTACAAAAATGTTGATCTGTCAACATCTAAAATGTATAAGGTAACAAGAGGTTGAATTTTGAGTTCAATAATGTATAACAAATTTTTGTACATACAATAATAAATAATTTAAATTATACTTCTTCTTTTTTTTTTAATTTACAGCAATTATATTTTAAATACACAAATAATTATTGCAAAAAAGTTGTTGGTAAATGAAAATGGTATGTAACTTTCAAACTAATGAGAAAATTTAAAAGAATGCTAAGGCCCATCTCGCATTACAAATATCGATGTTCTTAGAAGAAGGAATCGAAATTATGTTCACTTATTCGACAAATAGATGAATCTTTGTGACGGTTATGTCAAACAATACGATTCTTGTGTATAATTCCTGATTATAAATTCATTTTTTTCTCTATTCTCTTACTTTTTAAGGTCCATCGGAGCTTTAAAAAAAGGAAAATAGAAAAGAAATCGGCCTCCCCCGAAAAAAAAAAGATCGACCCCAAACTGTTTATTTATTTTATTTTTACTGTTCTCGCGCAATTCATTCCAAATATTAGCGTTTGCTAAATCAAGTCAAGTAAACGGTAAACTCTTGGAAGTTCTAAGAAAACACAGAAAATTAGATTTACAACTTAAATAAACATGTAGAGTACAAGACAATGTTAAGTAAACACTCGGCAGGCTTTTTTGGGGGTCTTTGAATACACATAGTAAAAAAAAAAAAGCTTTCAAAACTAGGGAAGGAGGAAATTCGATTTTGTTAGTAAGTCATTTTAGGTATTTTTGTGATATTATTAAATTCAGAGAAATAATTAGAATAAGAAAAGATATAGAACAGAAAACTCAACCAAACCAATTATAAAGATGAAGGAAACAAACATCATGATTACAATTTTATGAATATAAAACTAAAATTTAAATACTCTTTATCCATTTGCGTAAATAGGGTAAGCAAATTAGTAGCTTTTAAATCGGGACCTATTTCTTTCGATTAAAGCGTCTTCAAAGGATTCCGGTGGGGGAATATGCATATTTCTGCTATGCATATTTCAATGTATCATGTCAGAACATAATCTTCTGAATGACCATTGTTTCATTGAATGAGTCACTTTAGTATTGCAAACAATCCAAAAAACTTGATCTCGCATTTATTGTTTAAAAAAATATCACATTTCATATTTATTTCATTTCATATAATCACGTTCATAAAATGACATTTCTCTAGGTTTTATTTGCTGTAGTCATTAACTTATTTTTTTTAAATCAGAGCTTTTGTAAATGCTTTGCAACACGTTATTAAAAGCTGATATTTTGAGATGCTCGTGTAGATAATAAAATTTTTATTTTTCGATTACAGATTTTTGTTGACGCCAAAACCTTCATTTCCCATCTTTTTAACATGTTCTGACATGATAAAAAAATAGCAGTCAAAGACAAAACCTTTGTGAAATACTCTATGACTAAGTTAAATTTAGTAACGAGATCACGCACAGAATTTTATTAATCTATATTAATAAAAATAGATCTCGAAATGTGTTGCTAAGCGTAAAACTAGAGAACGGCTCGACCGATTCGGCTAATTTTTATTTTAATATTTTCTTTAAGACACGAGGTTGGTTCTAATGGAGAGAAAAAAAGAAAAAACTGCTTGGAAAATAGTTAAAACGACACTTTTCTTACTTTCCCGCCAAAAATCTGCATTTCCTTCCCCCACACCAAATGAGTAAGATAGCAGGAAGTAATAAATTATGATTTGTTTAGAAAGAAATGCGCGAAGTCAGTTGGTTTTCATTCATAGATAACGGGATGTTTAAAAAAGAAAGAAAATAGTTGTTTTTATTATTAATCTGTAGGGATATTTAATCTATGCCTGCTCAAAATAAAGCCTGGGCAGGGAATAAAAAAAAGAATAAAAAAGGGTTTGTAGAAAGAAAAGTAGTGAAGAAACAAAGGATAGAAAAGAAAAGAAAAGAAGGGTTCATGTGCCTCACCATTATTTCCTCTGTGCGCAGCATTTTCCAAGCTGCTTTTAAACTTTCGCATGTCTTGAAAACCAATCGTGTCTTTATTTGTCTAGTGTGTTTACATTTATGAAATTTTGAATCTCGGTATTTTATAAAAAAGTAGAATTTTAGACCTTTCCCTCCACCATTTAAGTAAAATATTAATTCCGGGACAATCATTGCTCGGATGGAAAGAGAAAGATGAGTAGTACAATGAACAGACTATCTGAAGAAAATATTACTAAATAATACTATAAATGAATTATATGATTATCAAAATTTATTTGGTTTAAAAATATTTGGGTGAAAAACCTGTTATGAGACACAGCTACATAAAATATTATATGAAAATTTTAGCGAGCATTAATACTGGCGAACCGACTGGTCGCCAAAGGTGGCTAGTTTACATTAATTTTTGAGCTGCCTCGTTTATATGGATGCAAATGAAAGTGCCAAGAGACAGTCAAGCCTTTTACTGATTTCGCTCAAACTTTCGTACGAGTTTATATTTTAGATTCTAATACAATGTACTGAATTTTACCTGCCTGGATAATAAAGTCGTCAAATTCAGAAAAACTCACTACTTGTATACAAAATTCGGTCAATAAATGAAAAAAAAATTACAAATTTGGTGCAGAGCTCTCACACAAATTTCAGATCTATCAACTCTATGCAAAGTGATATGAGTTACATTGCAAAGTTATATGAGTTAAAGTGTTTACAAACAGACATGATTCTAAGAAGTCGTTTTCTGAACCCGGGAGGTCATAAAAGAGGAACATGTCAAAATCTCGATTACGGATGATTTATGATTGCAACTTGAATGCGAAAAAGTAAGAGTAAAAATATGGCTCTTATTAATCAAACTTTTGAATACAAACATAATATTTATGCATAATTTAAAACAAAATTTATTAAATACTTTTACCGATATATATTATTTCTAAATTAATTAGAATAAATTTGAATACACTACTTTTTGTTAATAACTTTATTATTAATAATAAACATTATTAATTCCTTTAATAAGTAGGAAAATAATTTATTCCATTCTATTTTTCCAATTTTCAAAGATTAGGATGAAATAAAAATTTACTTAACGATTCGACTTCGTGATGATAAATTTCCCTAACTGAAACAATATTTAACTGTATATAAAAATTGTATTTCTACATCATACAAAGAAATTTATTGCCTTTTCTTTTCAAAGCAACGAATTGAAGCAATTTATAAACTTCTTTCTATTAAGTACATATATTTTATTAATAATAAGAAACAATGAAACAGGACATTATACTCAGTAATCTTACAATCTAGTATGCCAGCTTTCTGGCACAGAGCTAGCGCGTCTTCCTGGGAGTTCTGTGAGTCCCGGCTAGGGCACGGTTGTTCTTCAATGTGCTATCTGTGACATGTGTGACTCTTCTCCCCTGTAAAAAGGGGCTGTGCGAGCGAATGTGATGAGTGTGTAGTTGAAAGGGTTGTTTTGGCCATTGTTAGCGCTACTTGAAACAAGAGACGCTCATTCTTCGGCTCAAAATCTGCTGATGTATCAGCGGGGCTTTCCATGCGAAGAGCCATAAGAAATAACAATACAATTTAGCGCTCAAACGTAATGATAATTTTCGTATGCAGATGTAAAGGATTATTACAAATAATTCTTATCAATTTCCGAAATGATCGTAAATAGAGGCTTTAAATAAAATTTAAATATAAAGCGAATAATCATATTATATAATCAACGTGGTTATAAAATCTCTTACTGTCAAGTCAAAGTGTTTATAAGTATATTTATGAAATATGTTTGATGAAAATAAAATCTCCGGCAACAATTTTTACAAAGTTAAACAGTTTGTTATTATTTATTGCAAGATTAAATGTCTTTTTATTTGCTTATCAATTTCTCAGATATGCAAAAAATTGCAAAAAAATATTTTTATCATTACGAAACATTTATTTTTGTGCAAGATACCATTCATGATAACTTGCATACCTTTTTTCATGTTTTCTAGATTAATAGTATAAGTTCCGTAACGTCGATCTTACAAAAGTGTAGAAAAGATTTCATCTCCAGCGTGACTGTCATCGCCCTGATCATAACGTCCTTCACACTGTTATTCAACCGTGCTCACCGAAATCTTTGCTTCCATCCGACAACGTCAAAAGCGAACAGAAAGAACAGAAAGCCAAGAAGAAAATTAAGACATTCGAAGATTTAGTAGACAACATCACAGTGATTTAGGCTTGATTCATCTGCCTTGTTTACATTTCGGTTTGATTGCATCAGCCGATCCATTACGTGTGAAAAATTTAAATAAAATTATACCGAATTAAAGATCTTTGATTATTAAGATTTCAAAAAATGTTTGATTCAGCAATTCAAACTTGTCTTGAGCTTTTTTTCAGCCTTATATTACTTTTTAAAAAATTTAATCTTAATTATAGCAAAAAAATGTGGAGCTAAAAATGAAGTTAATATCTTAGCAAAGTTGGTGTATATAATATACTATTGTAAATATATAATTCAGTTGTCTTTACAATTTTAATTTTATCACTTCAAATTCATAAAAAAACAAGTTAATTTTATATTCAAAGCTGATTATTTACAAATAAAAATTCAGAATTCTATTCTTCCTTATTTTACAAATGAAAAATTTAAAAATTAATTGTTGAATAGAAGAGAATTGTCATGTGGGAAGCATTGTGCATTTTTAAAAATCTTATAATGAAATTCCGTGCATAAATATGTAATTTATTGGTTATAATAATGATTAGTTACTTAGTCTTTTTTCATTGAAATTATTTTATAAATAATTTTATAACACTATTCTTCATTAAAGATTTCAAACATTTTCGAAACAAAACATAATTTAAATCTAATTATAAAATTACATAATATATTGTAACTTATAACCTACGAAGCCAAAAATTGAAAAAAAAAATGCTGTTGATGGGTTAGATTTGAATAAGATTACCGATACTAAAATATTCACGAAATAATCCTTTCACAGCTAAAACAAAATGCCACATACTATATTTAAATAAGTAATAGAACTATTCATTTCTTTCAACAGCTAGGTTTTTAAAATTGAATATTTTAAAAACCGCGAACGAATAACCAAATTTTTGTCAACAAGTCGAGTTTATTTTTATCATCAGTCTTCTAAACAATGAGGTGATTTTAGAGTAACACGCCTTTGCCAAATTTTTACCGACAGGTAAATATTTTTCTTTGAGTTTTCTTCCACAAAACCCGACTGATTGGTTATCTGCTTTTCATCAGTTCGATTCATTGGCCACTAACCTAGTTTTCACTTTTACTTCCCAAAGGACTGCTTCAATTAAAAAACCGAGAAAAGAAGAAAAAAATTAAAGCAATCCCTCTTCTTTTAATATTCTTTCGCGTTTTTTTTCTCTCATTTATTAAAAAAAATTCAGCTTTGTTTTTGTTAGTTAAGCATTTCGAGGTTCCAAGACGATTTCTCTTACTTATTGATTCACAAGCGAATACAAGACGTAGATCTTTGTTTGTTTGTTTTACTTCCTATTGGCTAATATCGGAGGAACTAGAGAAAGTGAAAGGAGGGCGGAAAATCAGAGCGCATGCGTGGTTGTCGGGCGAATGTTGAGCAACTGCTGTCCCGCCAACACTTAAAACTCTTGTGTTGCTTTGCGGAAAGTGAAAGTTTGCTTCCGTTTTCTATACCTGGCAGTCGCACGATTACACATTTCCAATGCTCCTTTCTGATGCAGTGTGACTTTGAAAAATACTACCATTTAAAGAAAGAATAATGGGAACTGAAAATACGTTAGATATTGTGCCTTTAAGCTCTTTAGTGAATGATTATTCTAGCAGATCCCTTTACTGGGCAAGCTTTGTCTCTGCTATTGCATTTGTTCTTACTTTTATATACCTCAAATTTAGGTATAATAGCTGTGAACTGTTGAAAGCTCCGGGATCCAATGCTTCCAATATTTTAGTGGCATATGCTATAGTCAAAGCGGTTTGCAAGAACAAAATCGCCCATCACAATGTTGGTGAGTATGATTAGTAGCTTTATGTAATATTTTTTTTTATCATGCTGCATTTTATATATTGTAATTTTAAATATAAGAGTATTTATCATTATTATATGAAAGTTTAATGTTTAATTAAATTAAATCTTATCAAATAAGGCATCGTCACTTAATTTAAAAAATGAAGGTACCTAAATAAAAACATAAGAGCAAATATTGTACAATAAAAGATTTATTGATAATAAAATTTGAAAGGAAATTTTTTTTAGTTAAAACGTATAGCAGAAAATGGAATTTTACTCACATATTTACAAGTGATATCAATATTTAGTAACAATATTATATATATATATATAGATAGATAGATAGTTAGATAGATAGATAGATAGATAATTTTGGATTACAAAAATTAAAAGACTTATTCTTAAGAAAAATTGGTATAATTTATCTATTTTTTGAAGCTAAAGAATAACTGACGATTGAATTTATGGAATATTATTGACTTAGTGAAAACTTTTAGCATGAAAATCGTATCATATATAGAATATTGTATAAACACTTTCTCTCTAATAAAAAATACATGCTTATTATTTTGTTAAAAGATTTGCTATTGCTACATGTTTCGTCCTTTTAAAGTTGCATAATCTGAGTAGAAATTTATCATATAAAGTTATGTATTATATGCATTACACAAATCTCGTTATGATTGTTTTCATATAACAATGTTTTTCTTTCATTCATTTTCCGTTTCCCAATATCATTCAAATTAAATTTTAAAAAAAATGAATAAAGGATTGAAATTTTAAGTTAAATTTTAGCGATTAAGAAATCCAAAATATCTAAGTCGATTAAAAAAAATTGTTTGTCAATCTTTTTTTAACACTGTCATTGTATATTAGTCTTTTAGTTCTATATTGTATTGCTATGAATAATATTAAATTCACTACATTCTGTTTTCATTATTATGGATATTAAAATGTTTGCAAATTTTTCTAAATTACTACCTTTTTATACCCTTTTCTTATATTCTTAGTCCATTCTTAAACCTATCTTGTCACTATAGTTATTTAGAAGGGAATCCTTCTATCATTTTAATGATGCTTTTATGTAATCAATTTTTTAATTCATGTTGCAAAAATAATTTAAAATGTTCTATACGCCAGGCTATTAGATTTATATCTATCATATTTTTTGGATCTACCATTATATATCTACCATTTTTTTGGATAATAATAATAACAAAAATTTTAATTTATCAAAAAAGTTATTGCATTTTAACTTTTTTCCTTCATTAATTTTCAAGTATATAATCGCTGAAAAACTATTTTTATACTCTTTAGAACGCAAAAAAAGTTTTTGAGTGATAATTGTAGTTTAGTTTTATGCAATTTTTTCTCTAAATTTGTTAATTTTTTCAAAAAAAAAAAATCAATAAAATATACAAAATTTTTAGAAGCGAAATGCGACTAATGTCAATTGAAAAAAAAATGCTTTTTTTTAATCAGCGTTTTATTTTTTGCTTTTATATGTATGAAAACATTTTTAAGATGATATCCTTTCTTTAAATAGTGTAACACAAAACTCATTCAAAACAGAATACAGCGACTGATAAAATCAAGTCAAAGAAGAATGATAGCAGAATAAAGAATAAATATAACTATGCAATGTCGTACAGATTCGAATCTCATTGAATTTTTAAACAATATAAATATTTTTTAATTGATTCATGATCGTAACATTTGAATTTTTTAAAATTTGGTAGTTCACTTGAATTTATCAAGTGATAAAAATGATCAATAATAATGATAGTAAACCAAAAGATTTCGCAAATGAAACAAAACAAACGTTATTAAACAGTTTTTAGAATAAACAAATATTATCCTAAATATAATTTTTTATAATTATTATTTACTACTTTTTTGATAGATTTCACCTAACATTTGATAGCTACAGTTTTGGTGTAATAATACAATTGAATTTCTTACTAAACATTGTAAGAATGCACTGTATCAATGCATTTCTTTAAAGATATACAACAAAACTATAAAAAATGATGATCCTTGTTTTCGTAGTTTAAAAATCAGGTTTTTTATTGCATTTTGAATGATAAAAGTCAATCCATCTTCCGTCTTATACTATCTGATTTAGAAACTTTATTAGAAAGGTGTTTTTTCCCCTTCTTTTTGGTTGCATTTATTATGATAAAGGTAATATAACTTTTTCCTTGTTTATACTCACATAGTTTCAACAATTCAAGTAGTTATGACTAAGATAATCAACATTATTTTTCAATTTCTACTATTAGTTAACACTCTCTCTCTCTCTCTGTGT
>JAOUZG010017793.1:1894216-1955828 GCA_026289955.1 Argiope argentata | reverse complement strand
ATTAACCAAATAAATGAACTGTATTGATATCAAGTGTCATTTATTTGGTTAATTTTTTATTAAAACTCACATTTCGGCCTGAAAACTTCATTTCCTCATCACCAAATGGCTAAGTCTTCAGTTTGTTTGTTTTTTTACGCTAACAGGCTGAACAGATTTTCGGCCAATTATTTTAAACAATTCTATTTTCTTAGTGTTAGATGCATTTAAAATTAAACACTGTTAATTTTCTTATTCATTTTGAAGTACTTTTGAATAAAAAACATAATAAATTGAATTGAAAATTTCTAATCTATATAACGTTACCCTCAACTGGCGTAGAAAATTCACACTTGCACAGCGTATTCTGATTATTGACAACTGTATTTTCAATGGATACAGACTTAATTTTGATTAATTGTATTGTTGTTTTGTTATATTTCAGACACACACTGTAAATAAATTGCTTTTAGGTTAGTTTTGTAACTTTTGTAATTAAATTGTATTTATGTTAGTCATATATTTTTCGTATTTAGCTAAAATATTTTTTTTATTGACTTAAGTAGGAAATTACTTAGTTTCCTTTGTTACTAGTTTATTATTGGCCTTTTTATCGAAAATATACAAATTAGGATTTTAAATAAATTATAATAAGAGGTATAAGAGGCCAATAAGGTTAATTACTTTATTCACATTACGGTGCAGTAGGAGATTGATTATAATTGTTGATAAGTAGAATTATTTACGAAATAATACTAAACACAATTCTCAGATATCAGGTTAAATCTAACAAGCATAGGAAGTGTAGTTATTCATATCTATTTACTTGTTAAGAAGATAAGTATTCAAGTATCACAGTCAATGATAAAGAATTTTGATGTTTTACAGCATTAACTGCCAAAACTATTATTTCTAAAAAATATTTTTACTCTATTTAAAAAAAAAATTGAAATCCTATTTTTAATTAAAGTAATTTACCAGCAATAAATTTAATTAGATTTTGAAAATGAAAAACCAAGATATAACATAGATTTTAGAACATTTCATTATTTTAGCTATTTTCAAAGTTTCAGCGAATATTTAATCAATTGAATTTCTACCATTAATTAATGTATATGAAGAAAAATTTATTTATTATCTGCTCAGTTTACATTGTGAAAGAAAAAAAAAAGAGCAATTATAATATACCTGGCGTGAATAGTCCGTTTTAGAGGGTGCTATGTTTCATCAGATTTGGTTTCATTTTGAGAACTATCTCCCTGTGTGGGGGGGGGGGGGCACTTCGAAATAAGGATAAGATACTTAGGGAATAATGATTGGATGCCGCCACTCGGGAGGGTACACTAATAGGTGGGGGAAGGTCCCTCCCATTGATGACGGCACTTGCCGAGAGGAAGGTTTGTACCGTGGACGGGGATGGCCTTAGGACTCAACTGCAGTTCCCGCAAGGGTTGCTGCTGGGCCGGCCCGGGCCGGTCATTTGGTTTTAGGATTTATATCCCTGTTCTTTCGCGGCGAGTCGGAGATTCTGGTATGACTTCAGTTCAAAAACTCATGTATAAAATTAAAATAATAGAGGCCATAATATTTGTTACAATTTTAGGTTTAAGAATATATTTTTGAGGGAATATAATTACCAACTTATGCAGAAGATATTTAAGTGAGTTTAAATACAATCAATATTCATCTGATTTCCCATCTATCTACATTTTTGGTGATCATAAGAGCGGAAGTCTTACTACATATTATTTTAATTATATATTTTTGCACTTTCTCGCATATAAAAATTATAAAAGCAAAAAATCATAATTGTAAAAAAAATTGCAATTGCAAAATTCTCATTCATATCCACATGTTAAACTTACCTAAGTTCATAAAGTTTCTCAGCTAAACATATATAAAAGTGTTTCTGGTTCTGTAAAAGTAATAACTTTAACATATTAAAAAAAGTGAAATTTTATAAATGCTTATTCTTAATATTTGAAAACTGAAATTTACTTTTTGCAAAATTTTAACGGATTCCATGAGTCGAAAATTAGTATACATTAGAATTGGATACTTAAAAAAATGTACAGCAAGCTGCATGATTAAATCTTGCTAAATAATTTTTATCCTAAATTGAAGATCCGTATCTCGGCATTTACAGATTTGCCGCATTTCATCCAGTCTTTTCGTTTGCACGCGATCGCTGTAACACAAAAACAATCTCTGTAAGTGAAAGTGCGTGCTTTATAAACCACAGTTTTAGATCTGCATCAAATCTCTTTCATTGCACCACTAATTTGAGACCCAAGTGCATCTGCCTCCACATTTTACTATACAACAAAGATGAACAGAAAATTGGTTTCAATATGGAAATGCATTAGAGAAATGAAAGTACTTGCTGTTAATATTTAGCTACTTTTAGAGCCACTACCACTTCCTGAATCACTACTTCCAGAATTTTGCAGGCCGCCTTGGTCTAATAGTAAGATAAGGTTTCACGTGCGAAACCAGAATAACCGCAATGGTGGCAGTTTAATCCTCGATGCAAATTCCTTCTGCTGGTATAGCGATGAAATTTGGTCTCATCCTCACCATCTGATCAATGTCTAAAAGTAGTATATCTCTTCCAAAATAGTCCTAGTTTTGCTTTAACCCATTTACTGGTGACTAATCGGTCCCTGAATCTCTTAAAAATTGCGACTCCGGAATGTGCACTGAGCAACATTTTACGTGCCAATGTTGTTGCTGAATTACTTTAAGGGCACGTCTCATGCTCTTTATAAGTTCCTGCCAGTTGAAGGGTTAAAATGGTGTGTTTATAAAACTCAATTAAACTAGAGTTCTATATCGAAAACGAAATCTTCGAGTGTTTCTGAGTAAAATATAGTAAATTTCATACTTTACGAAAGGTAAAATAGTGACGTAGTTATTCCCGTTTTTCTTTATCCTTTTATTTTTTATTATTCTATAAAGAATTACAGTTCATTAAAGTAGCAATGAAGAATGCACTAACTCATAACTTTTCGCTAAATATACTATTCAAAACCAAACAACCATTCAAAAATTAAAAGGAAAATTTATAGTTTTACATTGGTTAATTAGATTTAAGAATTTAAATTAAACAACATCAAGTGTCTTAAGTAAATATAATTTTTTTTGGTTTTTAATAAAAAGTGTATTTAAATGAAAAAAAAATTGTTTTGAATTACAAATGTATTTTAAAAAAAATCTTTTAACAAACAAGCGCATTTACTTTTTATAAGAGAGTAAGTTTTCAGTATATTTAATTAAGTAGTACCTTTTTCAATTAACAGCTTTTTGCATTCTGTTTCTAACACAATTATTTACATTCTGTTTCTAACACAAATATTCTTATTGATTTTTGCTTTAGAACTGATATTTTATAGAATAATTCATTCAGATTTCTGGTTCACAAAAGGTACAAAAAAAGCTGTTACAAATTTTCAAACAAAAATAAAGTAGCAAAATGAGGTTAACACATACCTTTTAATATATGGCAATTTTTGAATTGAATATTTGTCTTGAAAGAGGAAACATAATTTAATGTGAGAGCATAAAGCCTGATAACACAGGCTGGAAATCATATGATGACGCTTATTACACGACTTGATGTTGCCTAGATGGAATCTATTGCAGATAGAAATTTTAGTACATAATATACCAGGAAAAGGAGGAGATTCAAAAAATCCTTTCAATTATAAATTCAAGCAAATAATGTATATGCAAAGAATTACTGCAAGTAATTAAAAATTACAAGAAAATACAGGGGAAAAAATACAATGAGGTTATTTAAGTATTTAAAAAATATAATTTGACGATGAGCTGACTTTTGGAGGGGAAAAAACGACACTTTTTTAAAATTTTATCCAATATTTCTACTTTCTGAACAATGTCCTTAATTAAACCTCTTTAGTTCCTTTTTTAGGAAATTACCTTAATTTTTATATCTGTATATTTTACGTTTAAATGCTATTTTATATCTCTAAATTCAGTTCTTTCATGTTTTAAAATTTTGAAATCTGCTTAAAAACAACTTTAAAAATTAATATATATTTTATGTTCGAATTTGATTTAATAATTTTCACCAGATTCTTGAAGGTCCTAAAATTTAAATAAGCAGTTTATTCATTAAAAATTATTATTACTTTAAAATTCCGTATTATGAAAAAATATAGAGAAATTCATGTTATATTTAGTCAAAACTCAGGTTTTAAATATAGATTATTTGTTGGTGAGGAATTAGGTGATTTATTTTTTGGAAGATCTTGAATAAATTTTTGAATTAGATTATTGATTGTTTCTCTTTTTATTAAAAAAAATCTTTAAAAAACTTTTATTTTTTAAAAATATTTTGTTTTAAATTGATCTATTTTTGTTTCGTAAAATTTTTTTCAATCGGTTTCATAGAAAAAATTCAAAATATGTTAAAATGTTTTTTTTAAACTCTAAAAACCTAAATTTCTAACGTAATTTGTCTTTAACGTAGTCATTGCCATCTACAAAAAGTTGATCAAATTAGGTAGAAATTTTGAGTATGAGTTCATCTTTTGCATCACCCTTTCAATGTTTATCCTTTATAATGAATGACTTTACTAATTAATTTCATATTTACTCTAAAAGTTCCTAATTTCTCAGACTATGTGTTTTCTACTAAACACATGGGGGTTTCTTATCTGGATTATCACAAGAGTTCCCATCCATATCTATGTATATAGCTACCTAAGACGAAATATAATTGACAATATTTAATTTTAGTAAATTCAGTATAAAATAATTAAGAAAGAAAAGTATTTAATTTCATCTAATATAAAATCGACATCCTAACCTTTTTTAGCAAATTTTCTGTCCTTCCTTCCTAGAAAATAAGCTTATTGCTAATTCTAGATTTTTCATCCTTTAAAAAACGTGCAGCTGTAATTCAACGCTCTCCGAGAAATTGCATAACCACCTTTGTAAATTTGAGGAAACGAGGAACACGATGAGATCCTTGTTACATCACAATCCTCAGGTGGTCATGTTTCCCTATTTCTTACTCTACATTCTTTAACTACACAGTGATTGTGTATAAGAGCTGCTTGTTGTAAGTTCGAAAAGTACTTTACTACATAGCTTAAACTTTACATTCCTTAGCTTATCCTTTGTAAAAGAATAAAAGTAAAACAATGACCATTCATAAAAAAAAGGAGCCACAAAAAGCGTAAATTGTTTTTACTTTCGCTCATAATGTATTGTATACTTTTTTATGACTTCCTGGTTATGTTGATGCACAGAGGAAGCGTACAATCATACTGATGCAAAAAAAATATATATCCTCTGTTTCTTAGTTCAGTCTGTTAACGATTGTATACGAGATTAATGGAATGGATTATGTTTAAACAGCTGGAGTTCTAATTTGCTGGCAATCATAAATTTCAGGCGTGGAATAAGAACAAAAACATTAAATGTTTATGATTGAGTTTTTGCGTGGAAAATATATTTACTCGATAAATGATCTTTTCAAAACCGCTGGAAAGAAACTTAGTAAATATCAATTCTCTGTGTAAATAGACATTCAGCTATAAATTACATACTATCAGTTTCGGTCAATAAAACTGTATAGAACTACATGAAAACCAAACTATCCCATTGTAAATATTCTAATAACCATTAAATAAACCGATGCTGAAACTTTAATAAACAATTATTCAATATAAAATTCTTCTCTTTTATTATGAGTAACCGTTATTTAAACGATTTTAAAATTTCAATGTTCCTATAATCTAGGGAAATACAAAGACATATTTAAAAAATACGTAATCATTTATGTTCATTCAACAATGTTTTGAATTTTTAAGTTTTCTCAGAAATGTGTTACATACGATGCAGTTTCAAGTTATGATTTAACCGTTTGAGTGCGGAAGAATACTTACCTTTACGGCAAGTGAAGCGCAATAGCGCTTCGCAGCACTCAAAAGGTTTAAATACTGATGTAATTTCATAGAGAATAAAGATTTTTTTAAAAACAAATCTTGCCACCTTTGGATTACTTTCTTTTTCTTTCTTACAACCCCCCCAGCATATTCTAAAATCTGTATTAATAATAAAAATTAGATATGATATTATAATTGCGTAAATTTTTTTTAATTTATCCAATTATAAAAAGATTAAATATTTAAGAAATAAAACTCTACGTTTCAACATTAATGAGGCATTCATTTATTCTTACTTTCAAATATTCAGTGTGATTGTTCATTTTCATTACCAGGAAGACCAAGCTTTACAGAAACGTTTTTTTTAAAGTAAAGTTATAAGATTGGAAAAAAAATTTCTCTAATAACATATACAAAGGCATATAATAATAAGCTGAACTAAGAAATCCAAAGGGTCTTGAATGTTTTTATGAAATCTGCTTATGAAGTTGATTACTAAATGCTTGTATCGGAGACATTTTTGCAAAATAATAATAATAATAATAAAGGGAATTCCTTTGTTTACGTATTCCAACATTTCTCAATTTGATGATATCATTTGATGATAAGACAACAAAAAACATTTTTTACTATCTGCATATTTTTCCTTGTGTTTTTAAAATGAGTTCCATACATCATTTCGGGAAATTAAAAGAACTCATTAAATTTCGCTTCCTTACTTAAAATCATATTCTAGGTGTAATTGCGTTTGTCCTTATTTTATTTTTCAAAACAATATCATTTACATTATACGAAATATTTTATTTAAATAACCCATTCTATATTTTATTATTCGAAAACATCATAACAAATTATGGTAAGGAAAAATAATTGTAGAAATTAAATAGTGTTAAATTAAGGTAGAAAACAGCTCTCTGTTTCCTTTCTGTACAAAATGTTTTGCTTTACCGCGCTCAATAAATATTGCTTTTCCGAATTTCCTTTTTTTTTTTTTTTGAAAAAATTCATTTTTTAATGTTTTCCTACAATATACAAAAAATTTCCTTATTATGGAGACAGATAATAGATTTAAAGTTTAATACAGGAAACAAATAATTTTAGAGAAATCTATCTTATTTAACTTTTATAAAAACTGGAATATGTTTTAAACTATTTAAAACATATTCTTACTTTTGTAAGTTTTAAACTGACAATTGCTTGTTAGATTGCTATGCCATATTGGAATTTTGATTTAAATTCCCTGAAAGTAGGGTACATAAATTATATAACTCAGCGGATACTCTTTAATCATAACACAATGCATAAGCATTTGTTTATTGATTGTGATCGAACAAAATAAAGATCAATGAACTAGAACTGAATGAAACATAAAAAGCTTAAGGGAACTGGAACGTTCTCGACAACGGAAACCCTCGAGTTTAATTTTGTAATTAAGAGTTGGTTGTGAAAGAAAATTTCATATTTTATGTAAAATTTAGTTCATACAGAATTAATGAGCTATTTTCTTCATAAAATGGCAGAAATATATTTGTTTTCTAATAGCAAATTAAATATGTGTCAAGATGTAATATACTTCATGCCCCTAGTTTCAAAACAATATAGTCAGTTTAATAAAAAGAAATAAATAGAAATCGCTCCGAAACTAGTGAAAGTGAAATTTAAACATTTATACAATATATAATATTTTTCATTGTAAGTAGTCACTCAAAATTATAATTCTGTTTGAAAATAAAAATAGATTAAATTTAAACATAGTGTTTATAATTATTGAATGGCTACTGTGAAAAGAAATTTTCCCGCATATGCATAAAGCTAAAACTCAAAACCCATTTTGAGGAAAGGGCAAAAAATTAATATTTTTTAAGTATATAAGCATATTTTAAGCTATTTTTTAATTTAATTTTCAACCATTAAAATCCATATGCATTAAATATTTTTGTAAACAATAAAGGCCCATTGGTTTATAAGATTGAAATTAAGAAATATTCTTTTTTGAACAGATAAATGTTTTCAGTTCCCGTCAAAACAACAATTTAATCTGCAAAATTTATACTATTTTTTTTCTTAAAAATAGTTCTCTGTCTTTATATTTTAATTAAAATTTGTTCAAATGTGTGAAAAATATCTCTCTAGTTTAAAATACAGTGGATTTAAGTCATCCAGTTACTTTATGTCGTAGCGATCGATTTCTGTACAACGAAAATCAGCTCTATTTATAAAAACATTTATAACAGTAATAATTTCTTCTGTTTTAGTTTGTAAAATTATTTTTAACTTTTTTAATGATCTATATAAGGGAAATACTCTTTTTATTTATTTATTTTTTAAATTTCGGAAGAAATTATTTGATTTTTCAAAGATAAAATAAATTTATTAAAAGAATTAATTGGTATTTTAATACAATAAGCAACTATAAAAAAACCAAGTAAAAAGGTTTTACTTTTCCCCTTTTTTTTGCGTATCATTATATAGAAGCAGGAAGCAACAAAAGATATCGTTCTAATAATTCGTTTCAAATGTAATAAACATATAATCAATACCGTATATGCATTTAATGCAGCCTTTTCTAAGAACTCCTCTATTAGAGATGTTAAACAATGGGCTTCCTTATAGGTCACCACAATTAATTTGTATGTTTACAAAAGAATCCTCGCAGTACTAAATGTTATTAGAATACTATATGGAAATTACTTCCTTTTTGCGGTTACAAGTAATTATCGAATACCTGAAAGAGAAAAGTGTTGTAAGAACATATGGCAGAAATTCAGTTAAGTTTTGTTATATCTAACTTTCATATCCAAGTTATCATCGGAATTGCTGTAATAGCGTTACTCTTCGATTATCCTTCTATTTCTTTACTTAGACTTCTAATTGACATCCAAAAGGAAAGATGACGCAATATATGGGAAGAAAACGTGATATTTTTGCTTCTCTTCATTTCATTGTAAAAAGCAAAAAAAAAAAAAAAAAAGGTATAACAAATAGTATTAAAAAATTTAAGTCAATTCCTACTTAGATCAACAAAGATTTTTTATTTGGTAATTTTCATTAAATAATCATAATTAATACAAATAATTGATCAAAAATGATTGATTTTCGCTTGAATTGAACTCGCATTCTTTGCCTTTACTTGAAAAATACCAAAATTCTTGTATTTTACCGATTGGGCCACTGCTTGTTAATTTCAATTTTCATGACAAACTGCTGAAACTCAGAAATTTTTTTAAGAATTAAAAATTAGTTATATTTAATTAATGGATTAATATCTGAAAAAAACTGTACTAGCATCAAGTGTCATCCGCTGATAGTTTTAAAAAATGAATTCGAAAATGAATAAAATGATGAATAAAAAGTAATTTACTAACGATTACAAATTTGTACTGGATATGTAAATATATGTAGTAAAAGTACGAACTATTAGTAGCAATCGGAATTAATGAAAATAATCAATAATTATGTGTTATATTTAATTCATAATTAATCCAGAATTTATAGGTTAAAAATCTATCTGTGGATGAAAGAACGAATACTGTTTGTCAGAAACTGTGTATGATATAATCAAATATTGGGACTACAATCATAGATATCTTAAGCTGACGATAAATGTTTTTCGGTACATCAATATCATAACGCTTATTTAAATAGTTTTCAGAGCGATTTTTATGTCTTGTTCCCGATGTTAAATGCCACTTGGTCTGGCAGATTAATTAAAATGTATTCACTAATGATTAATCGGTTGTTAATTTTTTTTATTTCTCAGTATATAGAAAGTATTGCAATTGATAAAAAGTTTAACTACATATTTTGACGAATCTTCTCATTTTATACAGGGGAGTTTAAGAGTCTAAAAATCATATTTTGGCTTTATTTCTGTCTGACCGTCCACCTGTGACAAATATAATTCAAAAACGCTTTGAGCTATAATAGTAAAATTTTATGTATGCTCTTTGGTTAAATATATTAAACTTCAAGAAAATTTCATTCCGAACAAATTTGTCTGTTCGGATGTTCAATGATAATTTAACATGATGACTACAAAAGAGCTGGAGGGATAAATTTCAGTATACAATTTGAACATTTATAGTATAAACATCTACCAAATTTTGCGATACCCCAAAAAAGTAATGACTCAAATATATCAAATTTGGTATGCCAATTGGTGATTGTAAATGCATTCACTCAGGAGTTTTTTGTTTCAATCAATTGGAAAAAAACAATTCTAAAATACAGATTCAATTTTCAGATGTCATGAATCGCAAGCAAAGCATATAATCTCTAAGGATGATTCAATTGTATGACGTATTTTTTAAAAAATGTTCAGTTTACGCAGAAGGTTAATATTCCGTAATTATTGTAAGCCATTAAAAAGCACTGCATTCTCTGATCTGAAACTCTTATTAAATAATATGCTAGAAAGTTTTGGGAGTCTCCCATCGATTTCAAGCAAATATTTTTCCAAGTGTTTGAGCAAAGATTCATAATCAGGAGACGAGCGTAATGTTCAAAGAGACCTTAATGCATTAATGCGTATCTAAAGTAAAAGTTTGTTTTCTCTACAACATTATGGAGTAGGCTGCCTTCCCCCCAAAGAATTTTCATCATGAATTAATCTAAATTGTCGTTTATTTAAAGAAAAATTGCAGCCAATCTCGATGGCCAAGTATTTGCTCCTGAAGTACCAACTTTGGTCTGTCAATTTTTAACAAGGCTTGTTAAGCGATTGATCAGAAAATAAAACCCAGAATATTCTCTGTCTGACTCGTATTCATTAGACACGCCATGCATTAATCTGCCTGCCCGACTATCCACATTGTATATCATGCCATCCTACTATTATGCCACATCTTAATTTACTGATACAAATATTCATTCAAATACTGATAGTGATATCCTCTTACTAGCTATAATTCACTATATTTATGCTGTGTTGTGATTTATGACATTTTATAAGCTCATCGACTGCTATTCGACGGTAATTTATGCTGAGTACGTGTCTTGTTTTTTTCAATAGCACCAATCAGGGCCAAGAGTACGAATTCATGCATCACATTCGCTAGCACATCCCCTTTATACAGAGGGACATATTCACACATCTCACAGATAGAATGCAAAAGAACAACCATGCCCGAACCGAGACGTCCAGGTCAAGGAGAAGAGGCACTACTCCTATGTCAGGACGCCAGCCTACATTTATGTATTCACGATAAATGTCCGAAAAACATTGATAATTGAATATGGTTTATAATATCTCTTGAAGGAATGAAACTAAAGTCTTGCCAAATATATTTCTACAAAAATAAATTCAATATAATTCTAACTATTGCACTAAATAATTCTCACTAAATATAATTCTAACTAAATATAATTCTAACTAACTACATAATTCACACTAAATATAATTCTAACTAATATACTACATAATTCGCACTAAAATATAAATTAGACGATATTTTGAAAGAAATAAACCAAGATAAAGCGCCAGCAATTACTGATGGACTGAAACGTGAGTCATGCCAAATATATTTTTTATGAAATATACATGAGTTCACAATAAAAATAAATAAGGCTTTATTTTTAAAAGAAATAAATCACGATAAAACCTAATAATATTTTGTGGTGATAATAATTATTTTTTGGTGGATATTAAAATTTAACAGCATCATCTGTTTGAAAAAAAATCTTTCATAATAATTCTAAAGACCGGTAGCTACTGTAGGTTTTATATTAAGAATATAATATCAACGAATATACAATGGGTGAGTAAAATAATGTAAATACTCTCAAGTGTTAGAGAAAAGCTACCGTGTTATTGACACTTGAGTGCTACACCCATTTCTTTTTTATATCTATCAGTCTTCATAACCAGTCTGGAGTTGTGGTTATCGTGATCTTTTTGTGTGAGTACAGGGCGTCATATGCCACAGATGTTGAAAGGTGGCAAATTGTTCCAACTCGTCTGTAAGGTGCTTCCGTAAGAACAACGGCTAATACCTAGGGCGTTCCTCGCGATTCAGTTTCGAAGGTCATGTCCATCATCCCTATGAAATCTTTCACTAGTTCATCATGAAGAATACTACTCCTTTAAACATCGATCAGAGCATGTATGATTTAGTATCTCAACCCATTCAAGTTCTTGAACATGCTAAAAAATCCCAATATGCTTTTACTAAAACTTTTATTTATACGGTGTTTCTCTTATATTATTCACTACTTATATGAGTATGTTTCCGTAAAATGTTCCTTAGTTTAAATAGAATCAGCCATGGAATTCTTCAACAAGTAAATATTTTCTTCATGATATTAAGGAAATATTTCCCCTTTTCTTAAAAAAAATCGAAAAAGAAGATTTATTTACAAAGGCTATGACAAGCGCAGCGCAGAAAAGCAAAAAGAAAAAATTTTCAGAAAGCATTTTGAGCTTTCAAAAAAGTATTTTCCAATATAGTGTTTCTATTATGCAAATATTAAACAAATCGCAATGATGAACTCAGAAGTTAACATGCAGCCAGAGTTCCATTGATGAAAAAATAATTAGTTTTAGATTGTAGAAAAATATAAATTAATCCCTTTATTTATGTAAACTGAAGCATCTTTGAATAGTGAAAACAATAATTATATAATGTGATTTTCTGTTTTGGAAACGTATTTTTCACATTATTTGACAGTAACTTTTTTGACTGACTTTATTTGGCAGAAATCTGTCTAAATAAAAAAAAAAGGTTCGAAGCTCAAAATTTTTAAAAAATTTTTTTTCTTTTTTTTTTGTATTTTTTTAAATACGTTTATAACGTACTAACGTAATTTGAACGAAGTATTTATTGAACAATTCATTTACATCTTGCCAAATATGAAATTTTAATGCCGGCATGTCATTAGTAGCATAAATATATTCAGGAATGTAATTCCTTGCCGATCAGCGGCGTCCCACTTATTTGAAATAGGAAGAAGATAAAATAAATGTTTGTCTTCTCTTTAACTTTAGATTTTAAAATTATCGATTTTATAATTATCTTTTTTTGTTTTAAAAATTTTATTTATTGTATGGCGTTATATACTCAATTTATTCCTTTTAATCCTAGCAGTCAATTTATTCAAGTATTTCACATATATAATGCTTGTTTTCAGCGACTTTAGAGACATTTCCATTCACGTACGTAAGGGATATTTATTTTGATATTTTAAAATATTATATACTATTTTATAATATTGTGATCCTATTAATACGTTTGTCGCAACGTAGCTAAATATGGCTCTTGCACCAATAAAAACCAAATAATCTATCATCCCACTTTTGATAGGATGAGGAAATCTTCCAATTTTTCGTTTCTTTTTCTTTTTTTAGTATCTTTTCTGTAACTTAATTTAAAAATATTGTCTCATAAAACCAGTCCTCCTGGGCAGCTATGATAAAAGACTTCAGTCGAAAAGTTAACATTGAACAGAAAAATGAAGAAATCCTCCCCTCCTTCCAAACAAATGTTTTGAAAAGATATTGAATATTCTTGAAAACTGTAGAAAATGCCTTTGGATTATTAATTGTGGTGATCTGAGTAGGCAGTTAATCCTGCTTATTTTAAGCATTTTGTTTGGCGTTAGCGAGATGTCCTCCAGATATGGTCACTAATAGTAGTGTAACTAATAGTGTGAATATGATGTTGAGGCTCACAGGAATTTTGCAAACAATTTATGGTAATCACGGTAGAAGGAGTCCGCGAGTAACTGGTGAGTAGAAGCTGAAAGTTCCAGAAAATGTTCACTAGTATTAAGAAAGACATGTGTTCTGTTCATCTGTTTTCAAGGACTTAAATTTCAGTAGAGCTTTAATATCATGAATTCGGATGCCTTTTCAGAGAGAAATAGATTAAGTGTAGAGTCTATTGAGGCCGTTCAGACTGTGTAGCATGGTTTTTGTATCTCAAAAGAAATATGCAGTTCAATTACATAAAAGATTGTCTTTATTAAAGATAAACATATCTTTACTTTTTATATTAAGATAAAAGAATCAAAAAAGGAATCAAAGAAGATAAATTTTAGAAATGTTAAAACATGAGTTCAACAACAAGGAACTATTGTAAAGAAGTTCTCAGGAAAAAATATTTGAAGCAAACAATCAAGTCAAAAGAGAAAGTTGGTGCCGAAAAAACCATAAAGAAATAAACCTGAAAAAGCTCCCAAATAGTTGAGAAATATTCATCTAAAAAATAACGTCATAGATCATCACATTTTTCTTACATTTGAATCATGTGTGCAAAGTTGCTTGTTGTACCAATAAGACTGATGATCTGCAACAAATTATAAAGGACCAATTCAAGACTCGTAAGAAAACAATAATCAAAACCCAGTAAGATGCCTGAGTTGTACCTCAAAGGTCTATTGAACATTAAAGAAAGGTTTACGAAAATACGCTGCTGAGGCTTAAGTGTAATAAAATAACAACTTTCCGCTCATGTTTATATGGGTTTAAGTTGGCGTTGGTCTCGGACAATTTATTTTAAAAAATCATGTGATATTTATTTCTTACTTTCATAAATATTTTGAAGTAAATAAATCTAAAAGTTAACTAGTTTGTAGTTTTGATTTTTTTTTCTGTACATTTACTATTTAATTCCTACTTTTGCATGCTTCTCTTCAGCATGCTGTTTAGTGTCGCAATTTTTGATCTTTTTTTTAGTCAATCAAACGTAAACTTTATCAAATATGTCGTATACTTTCGGATGTACACATTTTTTAGAAAAATTCTTCAAGATTTTTGAACTAACTACTGTAGACTTTTTACTATGCATGAGCTCAAATCTTACAGTGATTTGATCACGTAGATGTTTACAAGATAAGGCAAAAATGACGAAAGCGAAATGATATAATCTCATTTCGTTTCACGCATAACTGATAAAGATATGCGACTTTCATCAACGACTCTTTTCCCATGATTTTATATGGATAATATATACGGATTTCAAAAATAACTTTTAAATTTGTATTGAAGTATTTTATAAAAATCTCAGAAATTTTATTTTCTAATTTTTTGTTTACAACATACGGCATTTTGAATCAAATTATGTGAAATTTGCAAATTATGTAACAATATGCTTTCAATAAATTCTATTAAAATCTTAATCGAATCCTTTTGCAACATTAGAATTTATTATAAATAATTTTTAATTGAGCATATACAAAATGTAGTCGAATTTCATGCGCTTGAACTTACAAGAGAAATTTGTTTAATTTATCTGGTGAATTTTAAAAGTAATATGTATATCGAAGGGTACTGAATACTTCCACCACATAATATGCACGATTAATTTTTTATAATTTTTAGCGGAAGTTATATCTAATTTTAGCTGAAACTGTACACAGATTCATCAAGCCCATCAATAAATGAAATGCCTCAGAACAATTATGTTTTCCTTTATACTATCTTCCGGTTATGGAAACTCATATTTTGTTCATAATTAAACTGAAATTATTTTTTCATTAGTTTACTCTACAATACAGCTTTTGTGGATATTTTCATGCCTGGACGGTTCTTAAAACATCCAAGCAAAGGACTTACAGAGAAAAACTATAATCTTTCGAGTAATGACCATTATCATCTTCCTGAAATGAGTATATTAAATCTTTATACTTATTCGGTGTTTTTAAATATTCATAAAAAACACAATATTATAATTGCTATTTACCAAATGTAATTAACAATACCTATAAAAGAAATATTCTGAAGTCGTACAGAAGTTATTTTATACTCGATTCAAAATTTATTTCCTGCTCCTTGGGCTCTTATAATATGTTTATATTAATTTGAAAACTTGAACTAATTCCTAAAACATTGCTTCAGTAACTGCTTTTATTTCTTAAATGATAAGCTATATTTATGATTTTAACTCTTCGAATCTAATTCTCCCTAAGTTAAACCTTTAAGATATTGCAGTTTTTAAATTACTGGTTTGTTTTAGACTTTAAAAAAATTAATGAAGGAATAAATGAAAATTAGTATTACTAAATTTTATTTAAAATAATTAAATTCTGAAAAGTCCTCCTATCTATCATTTCCTATACTCGCAAAATATAACCAGCCTATCAATGACAAAATAATACAGCAATGCCTTCAAATTTTATTAATTTCGTACGTACTGATACAACAGAATTAAATGAATAGTAATTCCAGATAAAGATGTAATAAGATCGGCTTTTAACTTTTTGACCAAACTGAACTCTGCCAATAATTATCTAAACACCGCAGATCATTTTAAATGAGACACAAGTGATCGCCATGACAATATTTTGATCACTTATAAATTTCCTTTCCTCTTATGCATAAGAATTGCTTAAGTTCTTCTGATTTTAATTAATTAATTAATGAAAAAAATTACTAGCAATTAAGATCAATTAATGTGATACATTGCCAGTACATAAAGTTTAAATAATATACATCTTTTCTGAATTATATTTCGTTCTGAATTATATTCGTTATATTCGTATAGTTTTATAATATTTACAATTAATAATGTCTCATAATATTTTAAAATACACACTGCGTATTCAGCAGTTGTTTTTTAAAATCATCTGATTTACTCTCTTACGCTATTTTGAATTTACTCTTCTTAACGCCTATGCACAGAACTTAAAATGCTTATGAAAGTTATTTTGTCAATTAATTGATACTTTTACTAAGTACATATTTAGAAATCGGGAATCCCTTATTTCGTGTAAGAAACAGTCCACTAAATAACAAATTTGATACACGAATCTATGTACTTATTATCTTAAATATTCGCAATTAGTTACTTATCTAAATAATCGTCAACAATAATTGCTTGTAAAATATGTGTTTATATGTTTTAGTTGACGTGAATGATTTGTTACATTAAAAAATTAATCTGATTAATAGTTATTAATAATAATAGCTGATTACTGATAACATTAACTGACTAGTGTGAAAACATAATTTAACCGGTTATTATAAATAAATCGATTCATTACATTAACTGTAATATTATATATATATATATAGTTAAAATGGGCATTGGAGCTGTTTTAAGGTCAAAAAGAAAAAGTTAGCCGTAATAATCTTGAAATACTTAAAATAATGAAAAATTATGCCTTCTAAAGATTTTAGTTATTATATTTCAACAACTGATTTTATGTGGCTTATTTTTTCGAACCAGCATCCGTTTACTAATATTTCACGTGGATGTAAACAAATATCGAAATCTAGTTTTTCAAGTTTCAAAACCAGCCATTTCGAATTCCATCTTCCTTTTCCGCATTTTTATTTTTTATCTCTACCATTCTTGACCCCAAAGTCTCCTGCGTTTTCGAAATAGTTCTCGACTGAAAATAGTTTTAATTATCAGCAAATTTAGCAGCCATAAAATTTCCAGTTTATCTTTGTTTAAATTTAAAATATGCTTCAAAAATATAGACGAAGAACCAGATATATTTATGAGAAACTATTTTGACGGTTGTACGATTCTCTGGTCAATAATTTCTTCGTATCTTTAAATGAATTCATACAGTCTAATTTTAGAATTTTATAGGGAAATGGTATATAGATTAACATATAATAACTCAAAATGTTTTTAATTACATTTTAATTTAATGAGATAAAATATGGCAGTATCTGAATTTCATAAATATTTTTCCTTTTTTTTATTTAAAAAATTAATTAATTTTAGAGTATCAGTCATTTTTATTTAATTTCAGTTAATGTAAATTATACCACATAAAATAATTCGATAATATTTCGATTATAATATTAATTCGATATATATTCAATAATAATTATATTTGATTAGAAAATCTACTGTGAGGAGAATATACGTAAATACAAATTACTTTATACAAATTAGACAAGTTTTCTACATTTTGACTTAAAAAATTTCGAAAATTAAATTATAGTAACTTTTTTAATGAACTAAGCTTTTATGAAATAAAAAGAAATTTTTCGGATAGAGAAAAAGGGGGAAAAGAAAAAAAAAGGAAGTACTTATTTTTTTTAGTCTGAAAGTTTTAAGAATCATAATTTTGTTCAATGAGCAGTAACGTTTCAAATGTTCACAAATGTTCACAAATGCCATCAAATTTTCACATTATTTGTTGATTTACAAGATAAATATATTCAAATATCATAATGAGTTTTTTCCTACAATAAGTTATCTTGTTTGATTTCATAAGGGCACGATAAACATGGTTTAGTGTGAATGTAACAATTGTTAACGAATTTGTGTACATTTCTCTTTTTATTAATTTTTGATTATGTTATTTTTTATTCCTTCATTGTTATGAAAAATTGTTGAAGAAAAAGTTTTTAAAGTTATTTTTTATTACCCTTAATTATTTAAACGTAAATACTGTGGAAATTCAAATTGAATTTTGAAATCCTTCATCAGATTCTGTACAATGACATTGAAGTTATAATTTTAATCATGATCAATATTTTGATACGATGAATCCCAATAAATATTTCAGTTTAATTAATTAATATATGCCTTCCATGATCATACACTTGTTCATCATATTAATAGCATATACTGAATAGTATCAACCAAATTCGATTATCTGTATCTCCTAACAATAAAAAAGTATTATTTTAAATTTATCTTGCAGAATAAACATTAGAACACTCTGATTAGTCAGCACGTATGTAAAGTGATGAATAAAATTTGAAAAATAGATCCAGTTGTTCGAATTGAAAGAATGTTTTTTTTATTTTACAATTTATCTCATTTAATAATGAATGATAACATGTGTATGTGTGCATATGAATGCGCAAGTTCATGTGTTTTAGCGTACTTCAGAACGATTAATTGGACCTAGAGTTATCGAACATTTTACAAATATGCTAAATAGTATAAGAATTTGTACCTTCGGGTTTTAAAATATATATATCAATAAATTAAAAATAAAAAGATATCTTAAATCTGGTAAACTTATATACACATTCAAAATAACATACACGTACAAAATACATAACATAATATATACATACAAAATAACTATTTTATACTATTATAAAAGATTTATAATATTTTGTACACATTTATAACAAACACCGTATAATATTTCTATTAAAAGTACAATAGTTACCAAACATTTCTGCTGTTTATTTAATAAATTCATTTCTAATATTCTTTGAAAAAATTAGTGATTTATTTTTCTACGCACATAGTTTGCATTGCTGCAATCATATATTATTCACGCGTCAAATAGTGAACATGTAGCATTCGAATCGAAATAAATAATAATTCTATTTGAACATGCCGCCGATAATGCCTTTATATGCTAACATAGACAATTTGTCTGTTCTTGCTATGTTCCGAAAATGTATATCTGTATTCATGTTTCAGATTCATCATTTGACTTCTTTTCAGAATTGATGGGCAAATTGGTATTAGAACTGATTAATTTTCAAATAGGGCATTAATCAAAAAATTAAATTAACTCATTCCCATGCATATAATATATTTCATATTATAAATCATCATTGTATACATGATAGGATCTACTTTAGTGTTCAGGTTAAACTAAATGACAAAAAGGTCTGGATTAAACTGAAACCAACACGACAAAAAACATTGGATACACTGTTCGATGCATAATAAGCCCCACACTTATAGCGGCATGCGCCTGAGTTTCATATAAAGATCATTAGCAATGGGCCAAATAGTAATAACATTTTTTATATCAATTGCAGCGAGAACCAGCCACACAAATGGAAACTTCTAATCTCAAACTCTGAAATCTGCCCAAGTGGGTAATATTTCAAGCGGCACAGTACCATTGTTTTTACCGCGAATGGACAGTATCTTATATTTAAAAAAATCATTTTCATTACGACAGTAGATTGTGTAATCCAGATAGCCAGTGTCCGTGTTTCAGTTGTCCACTTCATATACGCCTACCCGTACTTTTCTCGAACATGTTTACTTTCAGGATTAAGGAAAAGAGTAAAAGATCGCATTCTTATTTCTGTTTGATCTTGTACCGTGAAGCAAAGCTGTCCGCTCCCGTGAAACAGAATTCTGTATGTTTTCATGTTTCTGTGTCATTTAGATAAACGATCGGCTTCGGGGCATTGCAGGAACTTCCCTGATTCTCTCTAACCGCCAAGGTGTCACGTTTTATCCTTTTAATCGATATGGGGACGGGTTTATTTTTAACAACGAAATTTTTCTTCCGAACGAGAATCTTCCGCACTTGTTTGAAATTTCACGTTCTTTGTGAAGCATCTGTCTTCTTCTGCGATTTATTTCGAAAAGATTTAGAGCAATGAATCTCTTCCGAACTACATTAGGATTATTTATTCTATCGAGAATTTAACTGATAAATGTGTCTTACACGTGAGTAATATCACCAGATTATTTTCTCCATTATATATTCAGTTCGTTCTATTTTGAATCTGATACTCTTGTATATAAAACATATATTCTCTGAGGCAGTAGATCACCCCAGAGTGTATATGTTTTCGTAAACAATGACTAACAAGTTAGCATTGTTATAAATAATTATATATGGATCAAATTATTTTTATAGTAAGGCAAAATCATTTTAATGAGTTTACTATGAAGAAATATTGACCCCTCAAATACATTAGACATAACAATTTATTCACTTATTTTGCTTTGATAGAGATGTTTAATTCGTCATTACGATAAGTTAGGTCATTCTGCAAAATCTATTGCCTTTATATACTACTCGCAATAAAGATAATATTTTCTTCAAAAGAATTAAGCGAATGGGTAATTGAAGGATATCTGTATTTAAATATCCGGCTAACTACAAAGTACCTGAAGTCTATATGTGCTCCTTTAACTAGCAAATATATTTAAAATAAAATATCTTCAAAGCAATCCAACTGGTTTGTTCCTCCACCTTTAACACAAAGCGCAGACATGAAATACTATTCTCAACGATCAGCAAAAAAATATTACGACCAGTCAACGGAAAAGACGTATCACTTTTCAAATGCGATGGAAAAAAGAAAGCAAAGAAAGTGACAGATCACGCGTCAAATGGCGGGCCGGCTTTCAGATAATGTGAGCCAGTGCCGGTAGCAAAGATATTTCAAAAACAGCATGCTGACGATAAACATCACATGTTGACCCGTAAAATCTGCAGTGCCGGAGGAAGGGCCTGCCAAATGAAGATTGAAACTCATAATGATACTTCTGAAAACTTGTATTAACGGAGTAAGAACTCATGCAGGTGGGTGGTTGGCTAAGTCTGACATCGTCACGCTTGACCCCGCCTCCTTATGGTCAAATCTTAGTATTATTTATTTTATTTATCTGGATTTCCTTCCTTATGGGTAAAAGGATGTAATGGAATTAAATCAATAGAGAGAAGTAACTAATACTTATTCCGAAATCACTTTCTTTTAATGAATTTTTAAATATTGAATCGCCTTATGGTAGATCGTAAATTGTTTTTATTGGAACATATCAAAAAATGTCTACGTTCCAAAACTATTGATCTCGTTCTCAAGTCATCGATTTGAGTGAAATTAGATTTCCTGATTAACACATTCTGTAGTTAAAATAATTTTTCCATAGTCAGATCTTAATGTAGTTGAAAATTTATGACATAGTTTATAAAGTCTCTATAATAGAAGTAAAACATCACTAAAATCTAAATAAGTATAAATGCTTAAAAAGTATTTTTCTCATTTTATGGCGAACAGGAAAATGCCATTTTATTTTTGATTCAGTTATTTTATTAGTCATTAATAAGTGAAATTTTGATTACGGAACGGACTGAAAATTTGCACGTTCTTTGAAAAACTGAATGAAAAACATAATTTTTAATTGATATAATTAAAAAAAAAGAGTAACAATTTTTTTCGTGTCTCTCGTCTTTTTTTAAACTTAGTTTAAATAAGGCTTACAAAGGAAACTTAACAGAACTTTTCAATAAACTGTTTTCCTATTGTTTTATAACTTAATAAAATTGTTCCACAATCTGTAATTATTCCATCATCAAGTCCCAGAAATATTTTTTTTGTCTTAAGATGTCTTTTATTTTGACCACTGCGCTCACTCGAGAAACATTTTTACTATCTTTAGTATATTTATCATATTATAATCAACAGTTTAAATCAGTTAAAACTGTTGATTATAATATGATAAGCCTATAAATTCATTAAGCCTAAAAGCCTATAATAATAATTTATAAGCCTATGAATTCCTTTTCTTGAGTAATAAGCTTAATCTGGCATTTAACTAAAGCTAAATCTGATACATTATGTCATTTTCTCTAATATGCTAAATGCACTAACGTGCACGTTTTTGAAAAGTTTAAAAGCATATGTTTAATGTCAATAATTTAGTTACAACATTATTTGATACTAAAGCAATATCTAGACCATTTCGAAGCATGAAAGTAAATAACAATTATAATAATGACAATTTATTTGTATACGTCTTATTATTCTTTTTAGTAGTTTTATATTTTAACTTCAAAAGCAAGCGATGATTGTGTTTTTTTTATAAAGTTTGCTCATTTTTATAATTTTTTTTTCTTTACTGAATTCATTCATTTTTTTATATTGAACTCTTCTAAAAGACTGTAATTTTTCTTTGAGTAAATAAATGTGAATTATGACTAATATATATTAGCAGATACAACATTTGATTCAAAAGCTGCGACATTTGACAAAAGAATTATTAATTAATTGAAATTCAAGTTCAACATTTAAGTGAGATGATAAAAAATGTCAGAATGACATCATATAATTCTTAAAACAATACAATTTAAATAGATATCAAAACTTGAAATGAAAAAATATATATATACTTAGTTGAGCGACTCATTAAAACAAATTTATATATAAAAAATGTAATTGAAATTTCGTGCAACCAATTGTTCTGACCAGCCAAAACGTCGACAAGGTATATAACGTAAAATAATTGCAACGGCCACTCGGTACATTTTCCACTTGAAAGCAGTTATAATTTATAACTGTCATTTTACTTTTCAATCCTAATTTCTTTCACACAAAGATACTCGAACAATACGATGTTGGTAAATAATTGTGGCTTTTTAGAAAACCAAGTGACGCATGACATATAACCACAGGTTAAACGAAACGTTTCTTCTTCTCTGTTATTAATGTTTGGACGTAGTTCGTTAAGAGGAAGATATTAAATTTTCGTTGTTGTTTTTTTTCCTAGAAATGAAGTTACATTTCACTATAGCCGAAATTTGGTGTGGAGTTTGTTTGTTATTTATCATCGTTTACTTCCAAGAATTTAATTGTAAATGAAAAAGAATCGGTTTGTAGAATAAAATAAACTTTATAAATCTATTGCATTAAATTATGCTGTAGAAACGTCTTTATTTATGTGAGAACACGATGTTGTTTTGGTTTGAGATTTTTGAAGCCTCAAATGCGTAGGCAACAAATTGGTGGCTTTTTACTTTTGAAGCATCAATATTTCACTTTTACAGTTATTGGAAAATAATGAAGAAGGTTGTAAAATTAGTGACTTATCACCAACTTAAGTAACAATTTAATTTCCATTTTATTCAATCTCTTAACTCTTACGAATTTTTTAAAATTAGTTTAAGTAATTAACCAGTTTAAACCGATTTGAAACAATCATGGCACTATCATATTACGCATGCGTCAATATTTAGAAAAAGGATGTTTTTTTTCTTCTTCTTTTGCTCATCTCGAAATTGGCTACCAAACTATTTGCCAACTAGAAAAAGTGAAGATGAAAGTTAAAAAATTATCATTTTATATAGAAAGAGAGGATTATTGATTCAAACCGGTTTAAACTTGTTTATATCTTAAATTATTGAAGATAAATAACGACTAAAAATAATTATGCTCTCACATGATAACTTGAAATTTGCGATCTTTGATTTCATTTTGTTGTATTACCATTTTAGAAAATGTTAAAGAGCAAATCTTAAAAGACTTACTTATGATTTTAAAAAATATGTAGAATCATGGATAATGTTTTAAAGAATCTTTTTTTTTACTTAACATATCAAATGAGCGGAACAAAAATTGTAGTAAATTTGGGGAATGGGATGTATCTTTAAATAATTTATGCCCTAGATTCTGTTAAAGATACGTGGGTAATGAGAAAAAAAAACTTCAAAAATAATTGAATACCGCGTTCTGTATAAAACATTTTAAACATATTAACTAATCTAATTAAACCTAAGTGTTAGCTTACTGAAGAACTAAAATTTTATACAAACAATTCTCTCTCTAATAACTTCCAATGCGATTCCAATTTCTAATAAATTACAACAAATAAACGAATTTTTAAAATGAACTATCATTATCTATTGAATGATAGTTTTTAATATACAATCCTTATATTTAAGAGAGCAAATTTATATATTTTTAGAAGTGAAAAATGGAACGATTATTCATATCAAGAACAGCATATCATATAGTTTTTAGATCAATAAATTTATATCATAATGAAATGGAAAACTATAACAATTATTTATAGTGTGAGGAACTTATGTGATTGTTTCCTGTTCAATAAACTGCAATATAATTGATTTAAAATAAAATTTTAACTGTTATGCCTTTTTCAAGCAATAAAATAATAACTTTGGGATATTTAGCTTCAAAGCTATTAACACAAAGGATAACAATTATTTTTCAATTTTGAAATATAAATATTTTGTACCAGAAGGGCTTCAAAAAAAAGAAGCTAAATTATAATTTTATTCCCTTACTTTCATTTCTATTTTATTTCATTAAAACTACTGTAACTTTTTGTTACTTTTCTAGATGTCGTTGAAAAAAATCTTTTTTTAGAGATTTTTTTAAATACTTTCAACAAATGCTGCTTTGTTTACTTAAACATTATCAGTTTTTTTTTGCCCATAAAATTACTATCATTTCATATTCATACAAATATATTTTTAAAGTATTATATTTAAAAAAATCATTAACAATGCAAAAAAATTCATTTCGAGAAGTTTCCTTGTTAATAAAGATCAAATAAATTTTAGTCAGCAAAATCTGTTTGCATGTCAATTATATGCATTAGATATAGAATATCGTAAGGGGAAAAAAAGAAGAATTTTTTTATCCGAATTATTTTTTATTATTGTTACGGCTAATTCTGCAATAACAATTGAAAAAAAGTGTTATGTTTTTTCCACCAACAAATTAATTGGGTAATTTTAAAAAATTTTAACTTCTTTTTATTGAACTCTATAGACACAAAGAATCGGAAATAACGTGCCGTGTTAAATCATGAATACAATAACATATTATCTTTGTTAAGATAACAAGGCAACATCCTCATTTGAATTTTAAATGCAGTAAATAAGTTGTGTGTTATTATTATTTACAACATTATTTCTTCTACAAATATATCAAGATTTCAAAAGTTTATTTTCAATCCATTAATTTAACATAACAAGTCTGGAAGCACAGAGTGAATATTTGTTGCTTATTCAGAATATAATTGCTATGTTTTCTTGTCATTTTATTGCTATTCGAGGCACTTATAACCACTATAATTATATATTATTTTAAGTGCTTATAATTATTTTCAGGTTTTCTAATAAATATAATAACATAACTGATGAGGTATTGATTGGATTATCTTTTAAAGAGGGAAGAAGGTTTCGTCTGTGTCTCTATTCATGAAAAACTCACTAAACTCTTAAAGAAATAATTAATAAACAATTTTAGGAGTAACCAAGAAATCATTAAAAAAATTATGGTAATTAAATTCAAAATAAGTAAATATAAATTACTCTAAATATTAATTTATTTGTGTAGCAAAATAATTACAAAAGCCAACTTAATTTAAAAATTTCTTTTTTTTTATTACAACGTCGTAATTTCTCCCATTTTAATTCATGTCTGTAAGAGAAAAACGATTGAAGTACTGAATAACGAGTTGATAACGAAATGGTAACGAAGCCACAAATTAAAAACTTTTATTTCTTATTAAATTCAAAAAGTTACTTAGTAAATTTTTTGGTATTAATTTCAAAATAAAATTATTCTAAAACTGAATGTTTAAGGTCGCAAAAGGGGTTTTACTAATGAATTCGTTGAGTAGGAGATATCTCTAGATTATAATTTGACAAAAATAACTATTATTCAACATTTCATTCTGAAATTACTATCTCAATATATTATTTGTTTCATAATTCATAAAAAATATCTTTCTCATTATTTATATATGTTATTTATTTGTAATAAGAAAATTTTTAAAGTATACGATTGCATCGTTATTAATTTTTTTAAAAAAAATTAGAAATAAAGAAAAAGATAAATGTTTTGTTTATACTTCTTCATCATTGTGAAAAACTTTTAGCGATTTTTTTTTGTTTCTGAATTCTTAAAAATTTAATCTTTGAATCTACCAATATTCTGCTCATAACTATGCTTACCCGATTGAAGAAACTTCTACTTTTACTTTTTTACTTCTACTTTTTTGAATAGAAATATTCATTTTGTATCATTTCTAACAACAAACTAATTGGAAGTTTCATAACATAGTGTTTAGTTCTCTTTAGACGTTCGTTTTTGAATACAAATGACCTCTAAGAAGCTTCAGTCAGGTTCATTTCAGCAATAAACGGCTACCAATCTTGTTTCCATGCAAGCGGAATTACTAATTACTGCTCTCCCCTGCAGAAGGTTATTGCTACATTTCTTAAATGACAGTTCCTGTAGTAAGTAGGAAATAGGACGAGCCAATTTACTCTTTGGAAGCAACTTATCGGAAGTGGACCAAGGCAGTGGAATCCGACCGAACGGCTTCTGATTCATTTAGAAAGAACTGGAGCGCCTGAACGCATCGTTTCTGCACTTAAGATGATGAATCTGACAATCCTCACGTGGTGTTCTCCTTTAAAACATAAACAACCGATACGCCCATCGTGTGCGAGGTGTTTAAGAAAAAAAAGAAATCGTTTGCTTCCCACGAGATCTAATTCATATGCATATTTTTTTTACTCTCATTACACTGTTGGCGTGCAATTGTTTACAAACTACTTAGCTGAACTAACACGGAATATGATAAATGCACGTCCATTTTATTGACCAATGAAATAATGATATTCATGAAGTCATCAAACAGGGGGGGGGGGGAGAGTGATGTACTTAATTAAAGTATGTAGGGATGCTATGAAAACGAAACATTTTTTTTTTTACTTTACTCTTTGAAGTTTAATACAATCAATGTACGAAGAAATTATATAAAGAACCAATAGCTATTTAGCTTTACTAAGTCACTGATGCCGACTGTGTGCGGTTGAGTTAAATGAGTTATGTTATGTTTTGGGCATCACATCATATTACTAAGATGCTGTAGCTATCCAAGATTAGCCAAAATAGTTCCAATATTCGACTTTTTTTAAACTAAAAATAATAATGGTCAGAATTTGTCAAAAATTTGTACTGTATGCTACTGATTGTTTCAAATAAATAGCAAGTTCATATTTATAAAGTTAAGTAATAAAAAAAAATTTAAAACATGTGCTAAAATAAATAGGAATGAGCAAGTATGAAGAAAAAATAATAAAAAAAGTATTGAAAATATATATATTATTCATCTTTTATAATATTATAGCTCTTTAATATACAGTGCCAAAAATTTCCAATAAATATATATTATTCATTTCTATCTCTCTTATTTGACAAAAAATTTTGTAACTAACTTCTTCGCTGATTTTTTTATATTATGTGTATGTGTATACATGTGTTAAATCGGTTTTGCTCCAATGCCATTTTCAGTACATTTTGTCTCTCTTATTGTTTAATACGTCCCAAAAATGTTTCTTGTGTTTTCAAATTTTTAAAATATTAAAATATTATTTTGCGATTTCAAATTTTTAAAATATTAAAAATATTTTAATTTTGACAATTTTGAGAAGTATTAGTCCTAATATTAAACATTAAAGAAAAATAACAAATAAGCAATAAAATATATTGATTATAATTTAATATTTTAGCATAATTTAAAAAAAAATACACATGTTTCATTAATTAAAAAATATTTTTACATAATTTTTATGTAATGAATAGGAACTATATTATAATTTCAATTGATTTTTTTATTTTTTTTTTTAATTTTGCCAATCTTTTTTCCGTTATTTTATTGGGTTCTAAAGTATTTCAGTTTGATATTCAAAACCAGAATAGAACCCGATAGGAAAACTTGTATCGCTTTTGCAGAACCAATATAGGTTCAGCTTTTTGAAATCTGATAAAAAAAATTTTTAATCCTTACATGATTTCTTTTAATTTCCATCTTATGGCTTGAAACGTTGTTCAAAATATTTCTCTGACATGAATGTGAGAGGGCTTACGTGATGTAACTCATACTGCGTTTCTGAGCACGGAAATAAAATAAAAAATGCTCTCAAGTTTCCCGTAGCTCGATTTGAAATTGGGACAGATATCGACCTCGGTAATTCTTGTGCAAGAGATGCGCTTCCTCGTGCGGTGAAATAGAACACGCACAACGTGAAAGATATATTTCAAATAAGTTGCCACCCCTTGGGGATGTGTGGAAGCGACGACAAAGAAAGACGTGTTACACATCACTTCATAAAAAATAACACGTTACCCAAGCCACATTGAAACCATACTCCAATTACGAGGTCTTGCCATGAACTAAATATTTATTACTCAATGCTAATACAAACACTGTTTTTTTAAAGGATTTTTTTAAAAACAATTTCTGGAAATAGTGCATATTTATTAAAGATATTTCAAAAATACAAAAAGCATTTTAAACTATCTAAATGGTTTTAAAAAGAGCAGAATATAGACTAATTGAATATGATAAGAACTCTAGATAAATGATACTTTCATAGCAGAAAAAATATTCTTTGAGACTTATAATTGTCGAAAAACTATCAAAGATTTGAAGAATGTTTCAACTTTTTTAAAAATCAATATACGAAAAATGTTAACCACGCTGATAAAATTTGATAAACTACAGTTTCTCTCATTTCGTTTATTGTTTTACTTCAAATTATGATAGATGTAAAGTAGTTCTACTTTAATAGACTTACACCTATTCTTCTTATTCCGCACATTGATTTTTTAATGAAACCAAGTCTCATGATATATTTGTTTCATTTTGTCGATCGCGTTCCTCTAACTTAATTTTCATATTTCCCGCGTAAATTACAGAGATAACAAATATAATCTATTTTTTAAAATTTCATTGATGGGAAAAATTCCTAGATTAAATATTGGATGAAAGAATGAAAACGATTTGAATTTCATTCGAAAGTATTATTAAAATTAATAAAAGATATTCAGCAAAAATATCCAAACTATAAAAAATACAAAGCAATAAAATTGGAACAAAAAGATTATATATATATATATATATATATTTGTTCAATTATATTTTTGGAAGTTATTGCTGTAAAATGCTATTATTTCAATTTGTCGTTAATTAATGAAAATTTTCGAAAATAAATCACTACGAGATATACATTCGAGTGCTCCCAAATATGTACGTTCCAAATTCGATAGCTTTAAATCAAACGGTTTGGTCTGCAAATACAGACCCTCATACATTTTCTTTCGTTATTAACGGAGATAAAATTATTTCGTCCCATTTACGCAGCTTCAATTTCACTCAAGTTGTAAATTTGTTTCAAAATTGATATATTTTTCTATATTATTAAGTGTTATAATATGAATTTATAACAAGAACTGCATTTGGAGTACATTTTGAAAAGCGTCTGATTTTGCTCCAGAATAATTTTTGAAAACAATTGTATATTAGTGATTCTATTTTAAAAAAGCGTGTTCAAAGTAATCGATTATTAATCGAGTCGAAATGAAGAAAATAAATACGATTGATTGACAGGAAAACAGTGATAACAGAATTCAATGCATTTATTTGAAAGATTAATGCGGAATCAATAGGGATTTTAAGAAGAATCAGTTCGTTAATTTATTCTTAAAATACTACCAAAAGTACTTGATGAATAAAATAAATCTTATACGAATGCTACCAAAAGTACTTGATGAATAAAATAAATCTTATACGAATGAAGTTGCTGATAAAATCTAATAGATTGCATATGCTGGAAGATATTCTTTCGATAATTTATTTTCGATAAGCAATCACTTGAATCTTTCATGAATTACGGGATCTGACAAATCAATGTGATTATATCTTTGAAGGAAATAGAAATAAATATTTATCACCTCATGTTTATTATACAAATGTCAAAGCTACAAGACATAATGTCAATATTTCCTTTAACTGCTTGTGTGTTATTAAAGAAAAGCATAATTAAATGAAGTATTGAAAAATTACCTGACAACGAAATCCAATGGATGCGCGCTCGAATCGTCAGGCGTGAAAGCAGAGAATGAAATCCGTAAATGTTGTCTTGATTTTCAGACGATTTGTCAGTTTCCTGCAAATAAATTAATAAGCAAAATTTAACAAACGAATAAAAGTAAACCCTATTCTTTATTTCAGAATAGAAAAATAAAAATAATAATTAAAACTATCCACTTTATTGCATAAAAAATGTTTAATTTTAATACAGCTATGATTTTAGAAGTAAAATAGATCAAACATACTTAAATAAAACCTCTAAAAAATTATCGTGTTTCTACTGAAATTTATAAATTGAAAATATATGGCCACAAAATACAAAATTCACATATGAAAAATAATGATAAAAATGCCAAAAAATAGCCTTTTTCATTTATATATATATATATACAATAAGTAGTCAAAATGCATATGGGGTGTGATTTCTTATTTTGCTGTTTTGCCATTCACAATTTAAAATCATGCATTTAGGATAATATTCATAAAAATGCTTATTAATTGCTTTTCAATCAGTAAAAAGATCTTTTTATTCTCTCTAAAAGCAGCAGATAGTTGTCCAGGGAATTGTTTCATAGCCTTACAATGACGATGTATATTGTCCTTGTTATTACTTCTAATGAAGTTTTAACATATCTTTATAAACATTCAAAGCAATTAATAAATAATTACTGGTTATTGGAATGTTAAAATACTTTGATTAAAATTTATTTATAATACAATTAACACCATGTTTTAATGAAAATTCAAATATTTCATATTCACTCCCTTATTTATTTATTTGAAAGAAAAACTCCTCTTTAAATAAGAAATATTTTAAGTCCTGAAAAGAATTTTCTTTAAAATGGAGGAATTCGGGGGTAATAGAATTAATTTGAATGAAATTAAATAATATTATAAATAAAATAATTATGAATTCAAATAACCCAAATGTATGTGAAATATCAAAATATTCAATTGTTCAAATTTCATTCATAAACAATGAAAATTTGTTTAAAATAATGTTTCATTTTTGGGAAAATTTAAAAAAATATGCATACTTTGTCCCAGACTCTAATATATATATACAGAAAAAATTGTTTTTCTCTTATACCATATATATATATATATATATATATATATATATAAATTTTTTTAAATTAATGAGAAATTTTATTTAAAAATTAATGAGAGGAAAATATAAGAAGCAACATTTACTCAGTTTTGTCTTAGAAAACCGTTTGAGAACATTCTAACATACTTTTATTCTTAATAATCAACAATAAGAAACTTATCATACCCAATTGGTCCTGAATGATTACAGATATCCTTAACATTCCTAATTTCATAAATTAACTAGAAAATTTTTTCTGTAATCTTCTTTTATGAGACAAAGTAGAAACCAAGTAGAAAATTTTAGAAAACCAAGTAGAACTGAAAGATTAAAATCATTGAAAATGTCCTAATATTATGCTCTATAAAATAACTAAAAAATAGCATATTGAGCATCTTTGTTAAGCAAATTACATCTTTTTAAGCAAAATATCATCTTTGTTAAGCAAATAATAGAAAATTAGAAGTATTTCCAGAGCAATAGGAAGGATTCCATCTATAAGCATATGAAAGAAGTCGAAGCTAAAAAGAGGTTAATAATTTCATCAAGAATATGATCATTTAAGAGTGTCTTGAAGATCTCAGAATTTATTCACTTAAATTGTCTTAAATTATTCGTGAACTTCTGTTTAGGAATGCTGATGTGAAAAAAATGATATTAGCATCTTGTCAAGAAAAACTGATAAAGGTAATACGTAATTGGCATCGAATATTATTTATAAACACAAGAATCTGCAGAAAAAATATTATATTATATGCAATGGATACAATAAAGTCACAAGTCATACTAAATAAATAAAATATATTTTAATAAAATGATAATAAACATTAAATAAATCATTATCATACTGATTAAATTAAATGTATTCAAATGTGAAAATAAATTGTTAATTTTATTAAAAGAGGGGCCTTACAAATTCATAGTCAAGTTTAAATTTCAGTTGATTTTAATAATAAAACAGTGAAAATTCTTTATTTAAAATTTTAGAGTATCGAAAGAGTTTTACTAAACATTTTAAATAGGAACAAAGTACTGAGTGAGGAAATTCAAGTATCAAATATTTTTTCATCTCCATATATTCCAACTCAAAGAACAAAAAAATGTATTATTTTTTATTTCATTTAAAGTAATTTTCTAAGTGGAATCATTTAAGTATTTCTAAAGGCTTACAATTTAGATAGTAGGATATTTTTATAATAAAAATAACCGTGTATAATGATTAAACTTATTCATCTGCTGAATTTATCAACAATTTAGTTGATTAAAAATAGAATTCATTAAGAATTAAAATATGATTGCTAATTTATTTGAAAAATTTAGTCACTGAAACAAAAAAACTCACATTTTCATTTAAACTTCGAAGAAAACGAAGCGTTTTTTGTTCTTTATTAAAAATAATGTATTTCTCATATTTTTTTAATTTAAAAAACACTAATAAATATCAAAGGGATTAATAATAGTTCTAAATACACAACCTTTAATTAAATCATTATTTTATCATTCTCTTCTCAATTATGTTAGTTATTTTAAAATTATTTTCTCAATTAAATATGATTATTGGGGATTAAATTAAAAATTAATGAGGAATTAGAAATTGAAAAGCAAATATAAAAAGAACAGTATCTTAACAATTTAACATTTCAAACAGATAAGAAAAATTTGCAATTTTTTCTTGAGTTTTATTTTTTTTAAATTCATTATTATGGAAATTTAATATGGAATTAAAATTTCAGGTGAAATGATATATTTTGCATTTATTTTTCTCCCTTATTCCCGCTACTTTTTTTAATTATTTAATTCCACATTTTATGACTATAATTTATATCTTCCTTTTTTTAATTATTTTTATTTTCTGGTTAAAATATAAACATTTCAACATAATATATTTTGATTTAATTAATTTTGACAATCTGATTCTCTTATACATCTAATTATCACTTTACAAATTATAAATTATCACGCTGGTTATTACTAATTAATTAATTGATGAAAGACAAGATTTCATTTCCTCGATTTCGATTTTTCTTTGTAATCATTACTCAGAGCCATACATAATTTGAATTAACTTAACGTTTAACGCTGAGCGTTAAAGCATTAAAATGCATTCTTTATAACTAGACCATTAATGCCAAAACCATTAATAACTTATTCAAAATGCATCTAAAAATATCCTCTTATCACGAACCTGTTGATCACGTTTTCCTGATTAATCAATTAAATAAGAAAGCCAATTATTTTGTTCACAACAGTTGAGTAAATAAGTACCTAAGAATGGTTCATAGTGCAACAGTTCTTTTTTTTTAATGTTAAATAAAGATAAAAGCTTCCGATCTAGTTAAAATAAAATAGCTTTGATTATGCATGAACGTGCGTGTTCAACCTATAAAAAAATCAGATAAAATAATTTCCTTTTCTCTTTCTACAACAACAACAAAAATTTTTAAATATAAATCGACATTTTATTTGAATAACTATCCATCAGAAGCGATAGAGTTTCTAATCAGATGAATTTTTAACACACTCATTTAAATATTTATTCTCGTCTATGCTTCCTATTTCTAATTTTATTTTAGACATTTTTCTAAGGGATTACTTTATAAATAGATTACAAGTCACTACTTATTATTTTTTTTAAAAATCGTTAGATTACTGCACAAAATAAAAATAAAAAATAAGTCAATGTAGAATTTAAAAGAGAAACTTCATAAAACAATATGATGCGAATTGTTAATTGATCTTTCAAAACTATTTGAATTTCTAAGAACTCTCATATCTTATCTTCAATACAGCTGTTATAACCTAGTTCGGAAAGAATTAATTCTATTCGGCTCTGAAAAAATTCAATGCTGCTAGAATAAAGTGGATCACAATGTTTAAGATTTTTGACAAGCACTGTTTTATAGTGCTTAAATTTAAATTTTCAAACAATGCCGGTTCGTCCTGTAAGGTAGCAGAACTGTAAAACACCCAGGATTTTTTTTAAAAAAAACTTTATTTCTGTATTCTTTTGTCATCTTTATTTACTATTTCGTTCTGAAAATTGAATGATCGACAAAAATGGATAAAGCAATGAAAACCATAAGAGAATACAGAAAAAAAATCAGAGAAGTTAATTCACAGTGTTTTCCTTTCTTTTACTTTTCACCTTTTTCTTATTGACTCTTCATGAAATTCGGTTTAAACTTACATACAGAAACTTACATACAATTTTACAAAACGTTTTTTATATGAAAATGTTTACAGGCAGTGATAAACAGTTTTGAATTTTTATCGGTAAAGAAAAATAACTGTTGCAAATCTTCAAAAAACTGTATTCCAGTAGTATTTACTGAACAAAACACTGAAAATGAATGAACAGTTTATTTTTTGCCAGATTTGAGCATTGCTCAAATGTTTTTTTACAGAAAAAAACAATACAGAAAATGTCACAGCCAAATTTATCTTAAATTGGTTGAGTATGCGATTTTAATTCTTTAAAATTCCTTTTTATCATGCTTATTTTACGGTGAATACGTTGTTTAGATTGCTGGCAAAGCGAATAATTTCCATCGTCTTTAAAAAAAAAACAATGTGTGGGTGATTTCGAAATTCAAAAATTTACGCTTTATTTGAGTACAGCAACAATTAACAAGAAGTAAGTTCTTGATAAATATTTTTGCAGTTCAGAATGATTTTTTGAGATGACTAATTTAAAGAAAGTAAAAAATTAAACTGAGCAAAGACCAGAGCTATTCAAGATTCTACCTCAGATTTTCCTTTATCAAAATTCTTTTTATTTCTTTTTCCTTCTCCCAAATTTAATTATTTTGCCATCTTGACTCTTGTACGCACTAGCTTTCTCTTTCGAGATCGAATATCATGATGAAAGACAACGCACTCATATTTTCCTGTGAAGAGGCGTTTGGGGGTTTTCAACGAAATTCCTTACCAGTTCGCACCTGTTGAAAAGGAAGAATATCTACATCAGTGTGAACAATCACCCATCTAAAAAAATCTTAATTTACCTAATATTGATTTTCATGAGACGTCACCTGGCAGCGCGCGTGAATAGCGAATGAAAGGGAATGTTTTATGGTTTTTAGAGTAATTATTTTTTATCTTTAACAATTTACGATAATAAATATGTTGCATGACTAAACATGAAAGTGTTACTTTTATTAACTATAATTTTGCCATTTTTATGTAAACAGGTATTTTATTAAATGGGGAATAAGTCAATTCCTTACTTTTTCAGGATAATTCTAAAATTTACAAATCTCCTTTTAAAATATGAATATAAAAATAAAGAAATAATTTATAACTTATTCACAATTTTTTTAATGCTGACAATTGAAGAGCACATTAAAAAAAATAAAATTGATTCTAAATACAATTAAGGATTCTTATATTTTTCGAAAGATAAAAAAATTCAACTGTGATTCAAAATATAATAATTTATATTGATTATTTATTTCTTAGTCTTTTTTTATCGCTGAGTTAGAATTTCACGATTTTTAATTCGATATTTTCTAAAAATATTTTATAATACATATATTTTTAAATAAACAATCAAAAGCATGGTTTAAATGTACTGAATCAACAAATAAAAACTTTCATTTTAAGAAAATCTATGCCAAAGAATACTCAGAGTAAAAGATCCATGTAACACTCAAGAAAAGGGATCCCAGAAAACTTATTGATTTCTTGAATTTGAAATGGAATGTCGAAAGTTCAACCCATTAACTACCAACTATCGAACTTCTATTCATGAAATTGCTATAAAAGAGAAAGCATTGACAATTTTCTAAGTCGCAGCCGGTTTTAGAAAATTTTTCATTAAAACGGTTTTCTCCGTTTTAACCTATTTTAGTCTAGTAATCAAATACTTTCTACATTCAAGAAGTTTTACAAGAAATTAGGATAAATTTTTACGTTCTAGCCGTTTAAAAGGTTAAAATCTGATTCTATGAGATATAAATGGATCATGTGCGTGTTAAATCTGTCTCAAGTCAAACGTCCTTTTGCTAATAAGGTGTGGTATTTAAAAGAGGAGGGTGTTAGAATAGCGCTCGTTATCAATTCGAAGAACAAGTCTTCTCTAACGTAACTCTAATGTAGCTTTATAAAGCGACTTTAATTTAAACTAAGCTTACATAATATACGTATCCATATAATTATCTTAACAACAATTTTATTTTGAAGAAATGTTTTATGTTAAAGGAAGTTGTACATTTGTTATTAATTTATTTGAGTTTTCAATATTTACAAATTTATTAATTAATTATATACAATATTTTTTATTCGATTTTAAGTATTAACAAAATCAAAAAGAAAATACTCGTGCGTTTTGAGTTTAATAAATAGAGGCATTATTAAATAATAATAATAAGAGGAAAGAAACGGCTCAGACAGTCTACTGAATTTAGACGAATCCTTCTTCTAAAGATTAAGATCTAGAAAACAGGACTTTTTTATAATGTGATGATTGGATTCCTTTTTATTATTTACTTATTTATTTATTTTTTCTTTCGCATCGAGTCATCACACAACAAAAGAAAAGTTTTGCGCAACAGCTAGGTGGAAGAAAATATCCCACCGTTTCAAATGACCTTCTCAAGGTCATGACCCCCATTTCACATTGAAAGGTGCGTGATGAAGGAGTGATTCACCTTTAATCTGAGATACAATTTTATTGCCTAAAGAAAAATAAAACGTTATGAAAGACACTGCTTCTCTTTTCTTTGAAAATCATACGGACGAATTGTTCCATTTTTAAAAGCAATAAGAAAAAGTTTATTTAATTTGGGCCTTGCTTTCGCTTCAATGAAACCTGATTTTTCTACAGTTTCAACTTTGGGGAAAATAGCACTCAATTGCGTCACAAATCAATCAGTAAAGAAATTACTGGGATTCGGAAGATTCGAAAAATAAAGCTTTTTAATAACTATTAACTAAATCTCTTTTAATTTATGATAAACTAAATAATTTAATTATAAATTTTTATTTTTATGAAATCTGCATAGATGCTGCTGAGATTACGCAGTTTTGTGTTCATTATATTATGAATGCTATTTTAATATTAAATTTGAAGGGGGGGACTCCTGCTATTTTAAAATTTTTTTTACGTTCTATTTTGATTAAACCTTTGAATTGCATTTCTTTTTTGGAAAAGAAGTGCAATTCAAAGTTTGGAGATGCCTTTAAATTCCTTTTTTAGAAACGAACAACTCATATTATTGAAGTAAATGTTATGTTTCGGAACTATACTTTCATTTTGGGATAAGTTTATTTTTACACTAGGCTGAGAGTTTCATGCGGCTGTTTACAAAGGAATGATAGATATTGGTTAGAATATTTACAGATGAAATAGACTTAAATTGATCAAATGATCCGCACATCAAAGGGAGGAATAAGGTAACGTAATTCCTTTCTTAAAATAAACACGACATAATTCCGCTTAATTTAGCGACCCTATTGCCAAATTCCAAGTTGAAGTAAGATGCAATGGAAAATCTAAGGTTAAATCAAACAGGAAATATAAAACTTATTAGGAATGACAACAGTTAATATTAGGCAAACTACATTTTGAAATCAAAAATTTCTTTTAAAGAAGCTTGTTATTGCGATTCTGTTCAGACATCATTCATTTATAGCGATTGAGAATATTTAGATACATAGAAATAATTTGTCTACGTTCTAAAATCTACTCCTTCTTCTCACATTTATCTTAACTAATTAAAAGTAACATTATAAAATTTGACAGTAAGACAAATTAATCGAACATCATGATTATAAAATAATTTTTAAAATCCCTACTTGAAGATATAAATTTATTCAAGAATTCAAAGTGGTGTTCAACAAAACAAGTCCTAAATTGAGAAAATAAATCGGTATTCATCTTGTTACTGCTCCCTTAAAAAAAATCACAATCTTGTTTTCCTTACATGGGATCAATAAAATGATTGATCACACTCCCCCGAGCGCAGCATTGTGTTTCTTCAACGGAGTTGCTCAAAAAAGATTTGGATTTGAATGCAAAGATTTCTTATTTCCAGATCAATCGTTGATAAGAGGAGCAGATGTGATAGAATTCGTTTCGTTTTGAAAAGGGTATAATAATAGACAATGCAATTAGCAGCATGACCATCAAAAACACTGCTGATACTTGACAGCTTTTTAATTGTTAATGTCGCTTTTAGTCAACTTATTAGAGACTACAAGTTCGAGATAAAGAAAACAAACTAACGCAGAAGATAGTTTAGCAATATAGTAGGCAGACTTTTGATTGTAATTTTTCGAAGATACATTTAACTACGATTTTAACTTATTTGTATTCATAATCATGTTAAATTTTATAATATTACGTAAATTAATTTTTAATGCTGCTTAAATATCCTTTATGTTTTATTGATGGAAATCTATCATGAAAAAAATATGTTGTTGTTGTTACTAATGGCACTTGCCATGGACAAGCCCACTGATGCCTCAGCGGATTTAAGCCTAAATAAGCGTCTATTGTTTGAAGTAGCGCCAACTCTGGCCAAAAGTGAGACTTTAGCTATAAACACATCCCATTCGCTTGCACAGCCCTTTTTTTACAGGTGGACACATTCACACGCCTCACAGAGAGAACACAGAAGAACAACCATGCCCTAATAGGGACTCTAACCCGGGAAGCCCAGATAAAGAGGAAGACGCGCTTCCTCTATGATAGAACGTCGGGTGAATAAAATATTATCTGTACAATTTAAATAAATAAAATCTTTAACCAGCGGTAGTTTCAAAACAAATTGAGTGAATTTCATTTATATTAATGATGCGAGAAAAATTTCCTTATAAAATCAATGCATTTTCTGTTTGCATATACATTCTAGCTGTAAAGAATTTTATGCGAGTAATTTTAGTTTATAGAATAGGAATATTCATATAAGTAAAAAAAATCTGGAATATATAGCTTTCATAATACAATATAATTGTAAAAAAGTAAATAAACTATAATAGTAATATAATTAGTGATTTTTTTCTACAATAATTGGTATTTTTACACAAATACATTTTTTTAAGTCTTTTTCATTCAACATCGAGTTTATCTAAGACTGTGTGGTTAAATTGAATATCTCAAACCTACAGTAACAAAGTAGTTGTCTAGAAAATTAATGAAGTCATGAAATTTTTTTATAGAGACAACGAATGAATACAATATTTGGGACATTCAGCAAGTGATGTTATTAGTATTTCTAAGTGATATTAATTAATAAATCAGAAATAACCAAAAAACCATTAATAGCTATAATTCATGAATGTAATAGAAATATGATTATTATTAAAATATGTTCTCCTAATATTATAGGTCCTAATATTAAAGGACCTAAAATTCCAAATACGAATTTAAAACCAAATCATTAAAATTTATATAATTGCAAATAACAATTGTCTCTTCCAGATAAGGATAAATTGTGAATAGTTATTTGGTCTGACTTTCAACAAGTAATATTGGGACAGCTGTGAGATTTTCGAAATCTTGCTTAGGTTTTGCAGAATATACCATTAAATAAAACAATATCATTAAATATATCATATGCAACCAAAGATATTTTAGAAATTTAATATGATCTTATATAATTTCATTCTTTATAAGATTAAAAATAACAACCTTTATTATGTTTTGTAAAAGTGCAGGGTAATTTTGGGTCTTTTATCTTTTGTATTCTTATAAAAATAGTCTTGAAAAGTTTGATAGCATGTATCTTTCTTTATTCTAATAATAAAATCACAAAGAAAAAATATATATTTTTTAGTTTCAATTTTAGAATAACTGTGCTAATTATATTAAAAAGCGATTTCGTTATTTTACTATTTTTATACCAGTTTACAAATATAACAGAGCAGTGATTTCTAGAATATACCAGAATGCTTTTAAATGTTGAAAGATACCCTCATAACATATGACGATCCTGGTATTAAAATTATGAAGTTCATTTCTATACATATGCAAAGGGTCGAGTGGTAAGGTCTTAGTTCGTGCGTTTTTAGGGTTCCAGGATCGAGACCCGATTTCAAAGAAGAACAGTCGTGTAAATGGTTCTGTTGCAAGTCAAATCCCTCAGAACAAAGCGTCTTCCCGTGATGTGGAGAGGGGGGGTTGCCAGCTCAGGTGTCATCCTCGTCATCTGACAATGGATTCAAAATTACGAGGTCCGTTCAAAAATAACCCTAGTGTTGTTTTACCACAGGACGTTATTGCAATTAAACTAAACTACACATATGAAGTTTTAAAAACAAAATTTAAGTGTGGAGTTAAATGCAATATATATGCATTTGAAGTATACATCATTTAATTGATAATATTTCATTCAATGAATTCCTGTGATAAAAACATTCTTAGTAAAAAGAAACGCCAATCAGTCTTTACTTAATCGGTTTTCGATCTGTCTGATCCAACAAAGATAAAAGCTTTGAAAAATTACAAATGAGTTGAAGCCCAACTGTTTAATTAAGTCTGTCAGCATACATGGCCGAATTAGGCGCGCCTACTCATCAAACAGCAATTTAAATAAAAATGAGCTTTATATGTTCAACAACTTTTTCAAGATAAAATAAATCATAGAAAGTAAAGATTCAACGAATAGCAAATAAAATAATGCTGTAAATATGAAAGACAAGTTGAATACGCCCATTGAACTAATTGAAATTTAAATAACACTAGAAACTTAGAATTTTAAATTTATATAGCGTATATGTTTTCCCTAGAAGTTAAAATATAGAATACAATCTAATCTAAAATTAAAAGTTAAAAAACTATTCATGCAATTCTTTATTTCAATAAATAAAAAGTTGCTGACTTTATAAATAATTTATAAAGTTATTCTACTAAATAGTAAATTCAAACACTTACTCATTTAAATTTTATTCTAAATGTGTTGTGAGTACTGTTATCATCACGCACGCAATCATAATTCGCAAGAGATGCTTACTAAAACGACTTGCGTAAAATTATTATTCTTTTTAAGTGCTTCACACCTCAAAAAAATCTTATCGTAAGCAATATTTAATTCTAATCCAACATTTACTTAACTAAACAGCTTTATAGTATGTAATTTTATTGCAATTTGTTGCAGTTCTTACCTAAGATGATTATACGATGAAAAGAAGGATTAAATGATATGCATGATAGCAGCTATTTTTACTACTGTAATAACTGTAATTTCTTTTCATTTGAAAAAATCACTTAGTTCAACAGATTGTTCTTAGTTCGTTCTTTTTTGCAAAACAAAATTACAGAAGCAATGTAGAAAGTGTCCCGAGGCTGAAACATTTTAGTTTTGCTGGTGTTTTAATTCAGCTTAATCAATTTCAGTTTAATTATGTATTTAATTTAATTATTTTGTAATGTATGCAATGCGGAAAGTTTCATTTTTTTTATTTTGAATCATTATTGCTTGTTTTTTCATACATTGTTACAGTTATAAAATAGCAATAAAGTTTTTTTTTTGTTTTAAAAGCAGTTTATTTTCATTCTTTTGCAAATTGTTTTATAAATAACTGTTTATATAAACCATATTATGATTCATATTACAACTTTATGGGCCAGACGTCTATAATTTTATATTAATCTATAATTTAACTATTATATTGGATATTTTTTTAAGGCGACCAGGGACCTGTAAAAAAACTTTTTGCAATTTCACCTTAGCAGTTTGAAATTTTACAAGCATTAAGAGTAACACTATAGAAAATTTTAAAAATATTATGTTAATTTATTTATGAGTTAAGGGGGTTAATTTAATATAATATTTGCGATAAATAACGTAATGAAAAATGTTCCATACGTTCCAAATTTGTTCGAAAGTAGTCCAAATTTTAGTATTACTAGCACTAACTCTTTTGAAATAAAAGTTGGGATTAATCTTGAAATTTGAGTACGAAATATCAAAATAAACCAACATAATAACTTAAAATTACTTAAACTTTTTAAAAACAATCAGTAGTTTTGAGTTATTACATTGGTTAATTTTGATATTTCCTACTCAAACTTCAAGATTAATCCCACATTTTATTTCAAAAGGGTTAAAGAAAGTAATAATAAAAGTTGGTGGGCTTACGAATAAATTTGGAGCGCATGGAATATTTTTCATTAACGTTATTTATCGCTAATATTATATTATATTATATTATATTAGCCCCCCAAATCATAAATAAATTAATATAATGCTTTAAAATTTTGTGTGTCCTCCTCCTATAGTGTTACTCTAAATGCCTGTAAAATTTCAAAATACTAAGGTGAAAGTTGCAAAAAGTTACTCTGGTCGCTTTAGGCAACAGATGGTCCTTAGAAACAAAATGATCAGGAAATATTGCTCTAACTATATAGATAAACATAAAAAGAGGGAGCGAGTTTATACATAAATAGAGCATATTTTTAAAAATAAAAATTATAATATAAAAAAGAATAATTTTTTAAGCAGGAAATGTTACCATTTTTTATTCATTGAAATTCTGATAAGTCCTTCGTTCCATTCGACAAGTTTGAACATAAATATCTTTTCCCCCTTAAGTACTATTCCAAATATGCCTAATAACTTCTGTTTTTCTTAAATCATAATCTCTGAATCTTGAATACTTTGGACAAGTCGAAATGTTGGTGTCACTGATAATGATGTAAATGTGCATGACGACGGGTGTGGTCAGCTTGTCCAGTAAATTTTCAGTATAAAGTGCTATTTACTTCCTTGTTACAAATCTGTTTTGTCAGTTTTATGTGTTATGATGTGTTCTACACATTGATGTGTTTGCCTTTTGGGGACAGCATATTAAACGAGATTTATGAGGAGAAACACTCTTGGAACGTTAATTAGTAATCATTGGATTATCTATTTTAATGAATATGTAACAGAGGCGGTCCTAACATGATTTATAACTTCCTTTACCAGAGCAACAAATAAAGGGTAAAACTTCACCGATGATTTTTTACAATTACCTGAATTATGGGGGAAGTACCAAACACGATTTTGGATTATCTATTATACTCGCATCAAACAACGTTTACACAGAAGACAATTAAAATTGTAACTCATGCTGTAGCTTTCATGGAATTCAACAATGTATTATATAGCAAGTACTTTAACATCCATGTCATGTTCTTAGAAAAGAATTCGTTTTTACTAGGAATTCGATTTTAAGATAAGGTTTATGAAACAATATAACAGAGTTTATGCTTAAAATCTCATGAGAAATGGGAAAGCTATCAGAGATAGACATTTAAAAATACGCCTTTTATTCATTTTCTTTAAATAAAATTCACTTCATAAAATAAAGTTCAATTTCATGATGAAACTGGAACGGTCTCTTTTAATTTTTAATGATGAATTAATTTTTCAAATGGCATCTTTAATATTCCTGTAATTCCAATTGTTTCCCTAAATATTTTAATACCTATTCTCACATTTATTCCAAATAATTTGTAAAGATAATTTTGTAGCTTTTCTTTTTATTTAAATACGATAATTTTGAAATATATCTGCAAAGTTTGCAACCCTGTTCTGGTTGATTACTTCTCGAGCTTCAAGAAATACTATTTTTCAAAACAAATTAATAGAATATTTACTTTTACAAATGTATCCTAAAAGGTAAATATCTCTAATTAATTTTTATCAAAATTATTAAATTATAAATTTATTTATTTTCTGAAGAAACTTAAACAGTCTCTTTTAACTTTTAATACCTGAATTAATTTTACAAACCAAATCTTTAACATTACCAGAATCCTGTTTTCACAAATAAATAGATATTTGTCATCACATTTATTCCAATATGTAAAAGGAATTTTCGAGCGTATTTTTATTTGAATATAATGAAGAAACTCAGCAAAATTTTAAACTCCGTTCTAGTTGATTTCTTCCAGAACATCAATATCTATTATTTGACAAAACAAATTAATGAAATCGCAACATCTACATATATATCAAAAATTAAATATCTCTGATTAAAATGGGTCATGTTCTTTTCAATAAGAATTTAAAAAAGAATAAAATCCAGAAAATCATTTAAACTTACCGTTTCTTGTACATTTTATTAATCAGAGTCATGTTTTAGTCTTTATCCCTTTGCGGTCCGATGTCGATTGTGACTCGACATTCAAGACTGTGTATCATTTAGACGTTTTATTTATTCATTTTTCAAACGTAATTGTTAAAAACGCCTACATAATGGTTAAGAGATGTAGATTAATTTTTCAAAGAAATTCGACTTAAAATAATTATATATATATATTTATTTTTAATAGCAATAAACAAATATATGTATTAGGTGAATAATTTTGCATCTAATTATTTTTCGGACTGCAAAGGGTTATAGGTTACTCCTGAGCAAACTATTTAGATCCGAACCTGAAATCTTAGACTATTGCGGATGGCGTCCTAAATTTTTTTCCTTGTGTCTTTATAGATTGGCTTATAGTAAAATTATTTCTCTAGAATCAAATTTCATTTCCAAAACTTTTTTTAATAAAGCTAAAAAATCATACATTTTAATCGCAGAAAGATGAAAAAATGAATTAAATTCTCTTAATGGATAAAGAATTTCAGATGATAGATGCCTGAATATGCATATTATGATGATGCTAATTTATGACTTCAAGGAAAGAAGCTGAGGAAGCTTAGTAACTAACGGACAAAATTTCAAGTAACTAATAATTTGTCTAAGCATACGGACTGTGATGCTATTAACTTGAAACTTGCAAACTTAATACCTGACGAGGGATAGGCTGTTACTAAGGTACAGCCAATAACAATAATATCGCTAACGTGTTCTGAATGAATAATAAGAAAAATCGAGTACGTTGTAGACCACAATTCATTTTGTGAGCCATTTAAAAAAATTAATTCCCATTTCATTCAATTAAAAATTTAATTTGATGCATGCATTGACGAAATATAAATAAAATTTGATAATACTCCTTTGTCAATTGAAAACTTTTTACTATTATCTAATCATATTAAAAAATAAAAATCTTTCATTTAAAATGAGCGACTTGTCTCTTTATTGAATCTAAAGAAATTCCTTTGATATTCTCGTTTGTATGTTTTTTTCATACTCATTTCATACATATTTAGCATTAATTTTTCACTAATATTGCTGCTAGTCCGAGAATAACTTAAGTAATTCAAGTTTTGATCAATGGTATTTAAGTAGTTTCTTTTCAAATCTAATATGTTCTTTGATAGTGCCGACATAAAGCACTTCTTTCGAAAGAGCGCCTTAGCAATATTCGGCCTCGCCTTTCCCAACTATTATTTCGAATACCACCTGTCTACTGCCTTTGTCATCTGTCTTTTCTGTAGCAATTTGAGAAGCTTTCGCCTGCGACTTTTGAAATGAGAATCCATTTGAAAGACAGATCGTTTTCTGTCAGAAGATATCAGTAAGAGCAGGCGCTGCTTATAGCGGGCATTAACACATATAAACAGTTGATTAAGTAGAAATTTCAATCAATGAATTAACTTTTTTCAGCCACAGTGCATTTCTTTTTTATTTTGCGCTCTTTCATTCCCTTTAATAATGGGTCTTTAATGAAGAGAGTGTCAATAAAGTAAATTAACCTCCTGATGTGATAAGATATTCGAATTCTTATTCTTCATTTCATTAGAAGCGTTGAAAATTTATATCGTTATCCTTTGACAGGTAATCACATTATTTAAATGAGCTAAATTTAGAATTATCATTCCAACTTTGAATTAATTTAATTATTTGTGCTAAATACGAATAACAAATTCTTTATAAGGTTTCTCTTTTACATAAATCAGTGAGTACTATGTACTATCAATGGGTGTCAATTTCTCTACCTAAGTCTTTTATTATTGATAATGTAAATTTTCCTCGTCCGACCAATCGCATTTAATTATTTCAATCACGAACACAGATAGCGTTTTATATTTAGTTCTTTTTAATGAATGAATCTTTAATTTCACTTAGGTAACTTCCTTATACTCTAACTAAACATTTAAATGTGATATTTAAAATTTCTAGATGCTCTCCTTTAAACTTATTTCCAATTTTTATAAGTCAAACATTAATCAAATTTATAATTTTGCACTATCTAAATTTTTAATTTGCTTGAAACGCGCGTAAAATAAATATTAGGCATTTAAATTTCTAATTGATGCATCTTTCCACACCATCTTAACGTAATGTATTTTTATAAGATTTTCCAAATATGTACATATATATTTTCTATATATTTTGAGCCTGATGAGGTTTTTTTTCATCACCATTTTAAGAGGATATTAATTTTGTACTTATTAATATGACTTACAACGAATCCACTATTTTCGGGAATGTTAGTTGTGGTTAATGTTTCTTTTAAAAAATGAAATCCGTGTATTTAAATTTATATATCAAATGCGATGAAAAGAAATCATTGTATAAATATCTATTACTAATATAAACATTTTATTACGAATGGTTGAATACTTATCTTCCATCAATAATCTTCAACAAAAAAGTTTTAAAAAATGTGAAATATTTTGCTTTGATTTTCTTTCATTTTTTTATTTTTTTGTTCAACTTAATTACACATGATGTGACTTTTCGGCTTAAAGACACAGAAATCTGACTATCTTGAAAGCTTATTTTTGAAGCTCACAAAAAGCACATTTATGTAGTTATAAGTATTATGTAGCACATTATGTAGCGCAAATAGCTTTTCCAAAATGTGTTTTTTTTAGTTTCTACTAATAGTTCACATTCCCCTATATATATATATATATATATATATATATATAGATAGATAGATAGATAGATAGATAGATAGATAGATAGATAGATAGATAGATAGATAGATAGATAGATATAGATAGATAGATAGATAGATAGATAGAGATAGATAGATAGATATATAATTTTCAATCATTAATAAAAAAATTTATTCGTCCACTTAACTTCCAATACATTTTTTTAAAACTTGTAGTGGATAACACTTGATGCTAATACAGTTTTTTTAATATTAAATTATTATTTATATTTAATTATTATTTTAAATTTTAAATAAAGTATTAGTAGTTTGTAATGAAAATATAAACCAACAGGCATTAGCTCAATCTGTAAAATGCGAGGATGTCAGTATTTTTCGCATGAAGGTGAAAAATGCGTATTCAATTCTTGAGAAAACCAGTCATTTTTGATAAATCTTTTCTATTGATTGTAATTATTTAATAAAAGTAACTAACATAATTTTTTTCTTTTCTTATCTAAGTATCAATTGATTTTTAATTTTTATATTACCTGTTTAAATATTGACATTGAACTAAACACATGATTAAATGCACTGATGGGAGAGTATGGATTTCAGCATAACTTTAAAAAATAGACTTCCTCTTGTGTACAGCCGATCTCCCCGGCACCACTGAGCCCAGCGGTAGCGACAAGATTAATTAAAAATACACTATAAGTTAAATAACATTTAAAAATTTATTCAAAAGAATAGAAAAACTACTACAAAAGTAGATTGATATTATTAAAAGGATAAAGTTCTGTATTTTAAGATAATACAGCATTTATTTTTGTAAGATAATAACTTTCGAAGATATGAAAATCAATTTCCACAGGCAAGCCATAGAAAATGATTATCTAGCTAGATTTAATCCTGTTTTTTTATCTCGATTTATCTTAGACTCATATTTTTATAATAATCATTTTTGATTATTTTTAGCTCATCTTCTTCAGACTGAATGGGGATTTTACTGACACAAGAAGTTTGCGTCGAATAATGTCTAATAATATTTTGTATTTCCCTTAATGAAGCGGGTAAAAAAATATTAAATGAAGAATCTGAAACGCTACTTTTGATTTATGATGTTACGAATGAACTGGGATTTGATGCGAATAAACTCGCACAGATGGAAAAATGTATTGCTTTATTATATTTTAAGCATGTGCATTTGCAACATGTACGTTAAAAAAAATCTTTAATGCATAAAAATGAAAGAGATATAACTACACTTGTAGCAATGACAAAGAATTAAAAAAATGGGATAAAATATAAATTTATCACATAAAAAAAATATATTTAATTAAATGTTTTAACAAAAGAAACACTGATAACAGTAATTGTACTTTAAAATGAAATTACTTATCTATTTGTTGAACAATAAGTCAACGAATATTACAGGACAAATTTAATATTCTACTTCGATTATTTTACTTGAAACTATTTCACATTATAATTGAGAATCGACAATTTTTTTCTTTGATATTTTTTATTAAATAAAAATTCTCCTTTAATTTATATTAATTTAGTTTAAGTTTTCAAATTGATATAGTATAAATAAAAATTTCCATTAAGAAAATAAACATATTAGAAATAACGTAGTTATAAAGGAGAGAAATATTTTTTATTGAACTTTTAAAAATCCCCGTGCACAACACAATATATAAAGACTACTCACTCATCACATTCGCTTACACAGACCCTTTTTATAGAGAAGAACATTCAAGCATATCACAGACAGAAGAGATGAAGAACAATCATGCCCGAACGGGCACTGGAGCTCATGATACCCAGTATCTCTATATTTCAACACCACTTTGCCGCTTTTAACGTCATTAAACATTTAAAATATATAAAACATTATAATTAGGAAAGGAATTTAATTATACCATTTCAACTGCCAATAAACCAATTTTAATTATTTTAAGTAGGCAAATGTTAATTATTATTATGAAAAAAAAATTAGAAATTCCTTTTGCCGAATTTTTTTTTCTGTATTTTAAATGTGTTATAAGAATAAATGATTTCTCATTAAAATGTAGATATATCATAAAAATACATGTACTATAAAAGAACTGCTCAGATATACAATTATTATAATTCATAGTAACCTCAACAAATAATTAAAAAAACAATTGAAATAAATTAATCATAAAAACAGAACGGAGCGCTTCAAAAGAGTTGCTATGATATTCTTCTTATGTAATTTATTCTATTGCTATGATATTCGTTTCATGTAATTTGTACTAGGGGTATGAAAAATATTTCTCGTGCTTATTAAGGTATTTTATGAGCGTTATCATTAAGTGATAACGCATATCAGAGAAATATCAATTACGGATTCCTTGACGAGATAATAACGCTAATCTGCGGCGAAATGTGTATTTAATATCACTTGCGTTTCCAAAGAACTACGAGTAATGATTACAATGTAGAACACGTGTTCGGGAAAATTGTTTTATTGATTAAATTTAATTGATACGTTAGAGCCGAGCAAGAACTGCTGGATAGAAGAGAATAGTGTTTTATTTTTCTTTAGTGATAAGTAATTGTGGAAGAAAAAATGGTGCTTTAAAATATATATATATATATTCCTTTTTCTTTACTTGATAGATTTCTGTTGCATATTGTTTCGCACGTCATATAATTATATATTTGCAGCTTGCCAATTATAACTTTATCAGAAAACGGTTATTTATTCATGAATTAAGCGTAACATTTCTATTGAGCAATTAAAAAAAAGAAATTGCTTCAGTTCGATTCAAATCATGCCATGATGTTTAAAATAAGCAGTTTTATAAACACGGAACATAATTACAATGGATGGTTGTTAATTTTTACAAGAAATGAATAAAATTAAAAATTATTTGAAAGCTAAATTTTCAGGTAAAAATATCAATCATCTAAACGATTATTTATTTTCAATCGAAACTTTAATGCAAATGCAACAATAATTTTATAATAAAAATTTGATGCATTACTTACATAACCTATTTCATTTTTTTTCTATATCTTATTTATAAATTTTTCAATGTCATGGCATTATTTATGAAATCTATCATGTTATGTTATATGCTTACTTATTATATTATATGCTTATTATTGGCACTAAATTTGTGTAGCTGTGTTTTATTTATTCATTTGTGATTATTTAATAAATTAACAAGTGAAAACTGGTCGTACACAATTATTCGTCGTACACAATTATAATCTTCTTAAAAGAAGCAATGACAATATAGAGCAAATGGCTAATTAATTACTTAAAGTGTAAATTGTTTAAATACCAAAATCTAGATTTTCAAAATACGTGAATATCAGTCAATTATTTGCATCAATTGGAAACTAACAACTATTTTATAGATTTCTAATTCATAATTACGCATAGAAAATAAGTACGTGTTGTTTACCATTCTAAGTGGAAGGAACAAGACTATCTTGTAATTTTTTTTTCTGGATTGAAACAATTACATATCAAAATAACTGTTAGAAAATTGATTCCCGGTTATAAATGTGATAAATATATATTTCAAGTTATAAAAAATGATCTATTATTAGAAAACTATGGAATTTTTTTTTACTTCACATAATGTAGCATGAATGAAACCATTGATGTGAAAGTCAAATCAATTTATTGCTAGAATAAATTTAAAAATGCTCGACTAGAACAAATTTTAAAAATATCATTCAAAAGGAAATTGAGAGGAAAAACTTTAATTTGATGCAAGTAAAATATTTTACTCAAAATATTTAATTACAAAATTTATGATTTCTTCGCATTAGACGGGGATTTAGAAGCAACTTTAATGATTTTTCTGTATTTTTGGGGCATTAACCAAAGATGACTTCAAAAATAAAAAGAAATTAAATTCAAAAAGGAAGAGTTTTCAAAAGTTTGTTAAATATAGGGATTTATTTCCTTCAAATTAATTATATAACATTTCTTAAATTAGAAACTTACTTGTACTTTTTAAAGTAGAGAAGTATGATAAGAAGTTTCCATATTATATATATACTTTTATATTATAATAAAATTGAAAATTCAATTTGAGTTGATTGAAAATTTTGTTTGAACAAATTCATCTCCTTCTAACTCTTTACTCAGAACATAATTAAATTTTTTTCTAGATTGAAAAGTATACAGACTGCATTAAGAAATGTCATATAGGAAGTTTGCTTTTCTAAAAAATGGCCACATTTTAGCTGGTTTCTATTGCGATAGGTGATAAAAGCCAGTGCATTCTTTAAGAATTATGATGTGCACATTAACGATTGGTCACGTTGGAAAAAACTTTTCCGAATTAGGGGCAGCTCAATTCATCGCGATTGCTGCAGGAAGAAATAAAATACGTCATTCCATTCTTCCTCTGGCTTAAGATCCCACTACTCCATTGCACTCTGTGAAATATGTTATTACGAACAAAAATTCGGCTTGACCAATAAATGAGACCGAAATTATTTTCCTTGCGTAGAAAATGATTCAAATTCTATCACTCGACATTGTTTTATAAACATTAATTCAAAATTTCATTGGCTGCATTTGTTTGCCTTCGGGGCGATTTAGAAGAATGGCATCTGTGGGCACTTCCTCGTTGAAAGAGTCTCGGATATCAGAGTCATTAGGAGTTACTTTTTTACCTGAGAGTTGACCAGGAAATGTCACTTTTGAAACCTCAGTGACATACGTCTGATTTATGGCGGATTGTCAGTACAATACGGAACTTGAAAAAAAAAAAGGACGTTAGGTCTTCGGAGTTTTTCTAAATTAGAGCGCACATCGAGCCTGAAATGTGAGTTGCAATGTGCGGGCCCTTTTAATGATTTGATTAATACTTCTTAAATGCCGCGTGGAATACAGAATAAACTGCATTGTGCTTTCTGACAAGTGCCTTCCATAATGAAGCAAATGTGAAATATGGGAACTTTTTTCAAAGACATATTTTTTTTTTTAGTTTTCGTCAAATGCTTTAATAAAAGACATATGTGTTTTCCAAACAGCTAACTTTTTTATTGTCATATCAGAGCATGATGTTGTTTTGGGGATGAGGTTTTTGGCGTCAACAAAAATCTACTGGCAAAAAATAAAAATGTTACTGTCTTCACGAGCATCTCAAGAAAATCAGATTTTAATAACTTATTGACACTGCATTTACAAATATTTATTAAAAAATAAGTTAATGACTACTGCAAATAAAAGCTAGACAGATTTCATTTTAAACACGTGATTATATATAATGAAATAAATGGGAAATTTGATATTTTTTTCAACAATAAATGCGAGATAAATTTTTTTGGATCGTTTGTTTTTTGGATCGCGTAAAGTCACTCATTCAATGAAACAATTAAAATAAATAAAAATATAATTTAACTTGCATGAGCACGTCGTGCTTGGCCGTTTAAGAAATTATGCTCTGACATGATTGAACACGCGTACCAGATTTCATTTAAATCTTTTTTTTTACTTTATAACTTCTAATTTTTAAAAATCAAGCCCAATAATTCAGTAAAAGCATTCTTTAAAGAAGATATCAATTAAATTTTAAGTTTCAGCATTAAATATCACCGTTTTTGCATATCAAGCAATGTATATAAAAAATCAATAAAGACGCATTTTTAAAAAGGTTTTCTTGGTATATTTAACCGACATATACTTCAATGAATTATATATCTCCCATTTTAAGTAAAAGGCTTAATTCTGTAGAATTGTTTCTTTCACAAGCAATGAAAAACATTAAAACATCTTTAACTGCGATTCTAAATGAGATTTTAGTAATTCAGTTATTCTTCTTTATTACATAAAAGAAAAAAAATTGATAATATCTAATGTAGTTAAAGAACAAGCAGATTGGTTATTTGGTAAAGAACAAATAATACAGAGCTATCACCACTACAGTCGGGAAAAATATTAAAATCTTGATTAATTAGAATTTTATTCTTTAATGTATTTAAATTTATCCAAATTTTAAAATTCGCATTCAATTACAAATATTTGTATTAAATATTCAATATTGATTTTATAACGGGAATTGCAATTGATATATTAAATATAAAAATAAGTGCATGCCAATAAATGCCTACTTTTCTCCTTAAATAATATTTTAATATTATTATTATTATTATTATTATTAAAAGTAATTTGTGAAAAAAATCCAATTATTTGCAGTTAATATTATTAACCGCAATAATTTTTGCCGCTTATATTAAAGGTCTTATATGCTATAGAAGATTATTTTACTTCGCATTATTCTAATTTTAAGACAGTGACGTCATTTAAAATCGATTTTCCTATATTACAGCTACACATTTCAGAAAAATAACTGTTGCTAGGAAAAATGTATAGCGGAAGTGCTTTTTGGTCATTAATCAAACTTCCACCTCTCAAAAAAGACCACCGAACCATTCCGGAAGGAAAAAACAGGTGGTGGTCATTATATCTTTCAACACAACTCTCAGCAGGACTCTGCACTATCCCGATGGAAATTAGTCAACCAGCATGATGAATGCGATTTCATATGGTTCTTTCCAATTCTAAGTCACATAAATGCTCCTCATTTCAGGTACATTTGTGAATAATAATTCGTTTTTTATGTATCTTTTATTTCATCTAAGAGTTTTATGCATCTGCGGTAAATGCAACTCGGGGAAAAGAGAAAAGCAACAGGTATATCAAAATGTGAAATCATGAGCTGTCCCCGCTCGTGCGTGAAAAAGCGCGATTCTTCATTCATGCAAAGTGGTTGTACTTAAGGTGTGGAAAGTTGCGGATTTAGAGATTGCATCTCGAGTGTGTCGTTTTTATTTTAAGTCACGTTGAAAGAAAACGTTTAAATTTCCTGCATAGATAGCAACCTTTCACTTTCCCGCCCTCTTCATAACATTTTATTAGATTTTAAGTTTTAAGTGAAATAAAAAATACTGCATTTACAATTTGTTATAAGGGTTTTAGCTCAAAAGAACATTTTTATTTTAAATTTGTCCCTAAATTAAAATATTTTTTGTAATCCTCCGAATTTCAAATTAATAATATAATTCCAAAATATTTTGGGTATTTGGGAAACAAATAAAAAAAATCAAGAGCAAAACATTCACAAAACATTTTGTTATTATAATCTAAATAACACTTCAGGAAATATTTCCTTCAAAATTTTCATTTAAAAATTATTTTATATAATCGCAAATTAAGGATTTCATTCATTATACTTAAAATCTTTATTTATTTAGGCATGAAAAATAAAATTTAATTCTTTTTCAGTCTCTTTCCAAACTCTGTGCGGCATAGTCCACATCTACGAAAAAGCCAGACTTCTGAGGTTTTGGTTTGGATTCAAACCAATTGTGATATTCTTCAAGCCAGAAACAGTGGAAGTAAGTAAATTGATTTCAGCTCTTATTTTTTTTCTCTTTATATTTTAAACATTAGTTAAAATATGGGTTTTTTCAGAAAAGAAGCAGCTACGAAAGGAAACACCGAACCTTGAAGTCAAGCAGAGCCAGATAAATAACATTTCAGTAAATGCTCATACGTCTCAAATTCTATCGGCCTACCGATATTACTAATACTTCACAGAACTAAACACTGAAATTAAATCCACTGTCGTCATTTGATTGTTTGCTGAAAGAATTATTCGTACATTTTAACTAACTTATTATAATTTTCCAAGGTCTAAATCGTAAGATCTTTGATTGCAAGAAACATATTTGGTTATTCTGTGTTATGTATGACTATTTTTAGTAGTGCACTTTGTGGGATCACTATTTTTTATATCTTAGGCTAGCTAATTTTACCAAAAATCTTTTAATATTTTCATGCAAGACGACTGGATTATGTTGAAAAACGTCATCTTGCCTTGTTACTAATTGTTTTTCATTTAAAATTTATATGCCTTTATTATATATTTTGAACGAATTTTTTGATAAACATGATCCACAGACTGTTTCAAATCATATTATAAGTCTCATGAGTATCTAAATAATATTCAAATTATCTGAATTTATTATACATGCTAGTTCCAAAGAAAAAACTTGAAGCACAAAAGAAGCATTTAAAGCAACAAAAGCAAAAGAATTGGGATGCAGAAAAAATGTTTTAGAAAAAGAATTTGAAATTTTCTTCCGAAATGAAGTTGAAAATTCAAAATTCCTAAGAATCAATGCAGTTTCTGCGTGTTGAGAAATCTATTTTACGCGAACTGAAAATAAGGATAGAATAATCCAAAAAATACACATTGTCGTTAAAAGGGTATTCAAACTTTGTTTAAAATATTCTTTTCAATTTTCAATAATTAAAGTAACACTAATTTTGCTATATAATAATAACATTTTCCACACCTATTGTTCTATCCCTCCCAGGGGCATTTCAAATATAGGATGAGAAGTTTCCGTCACATTTTCACTATCTGGATGGGTACAGAAATGATGTAAGAGCCGATTATAGGAACGTGCTTCCAATGCAATGGGTTTTACAGTGGTTGTTGATAGTTCTTGGGATTCACCCTCAGTTACCGCTAATGCTACCGCGCAGATCCGGCCATTCAGATTTATGGACCTCAGGGTGTATAGGGGTCATCAGTGCATTAATAATTAATTAATGTACTCTTTTCCATCTACAAAGAATAAAAATCTATTCAATTTTCGTACGAATCACCCCTATGCCAGAATTGTCATATTTATTAAATACGGAAGAAAATGATATTTTTGCTTTATCTTCAATAGAAAATAAAATTGATTATATTAATACGAAAACTTACCCAACTACAAGATGTTATTAATACATGTAAGGAAAAATACTTTGCCACAGTGGCTGAATTTATTAAAATGATCAAATATTATTGTCATTGTTTTATTCTGATCTTCCCAATATAATTAGTGTAATTCAATTTGACGACACACAAAAAGACATTTTCAATCGTTATTTTAAAAGTTGCCAAAATTAAACAAAGCATGGCGCTATGCTGTATCATTTTATTAATGAGACCAAAATAAGAAAGACCCCTCGGAAGATAAGCCGACATATATTACCTTAGGGGGAAAAGATAAAAGTTTATCTGGGCTCTAGAGTCTCCTTGGCTTTTTGTACAAAATAGCAAAGACCTTCTTTTGGCATCAACTTAACTGATTATCTCCGATTTATCTTATTAAACAAACTTTGTAAAGGACCAATTTTTCTAATTAAACTTTACTGTCCTTATTAATATTTATGATGTAAAACAAAAAAAAAGTCATCACTGATCCTAAAAGCAATATTAGCCCCTAAGTGTACACCGTTACTAATTTGATATAATATAGCTTTCTTGTTATGGTGATAAAAGAACTGGAAATTCTAAAACGCATATCCCGAAGCAGCATTTGATCATCATGTTAAGTGCATCATGAGCAGATTGAACAAATGTGAAAATTCAATGGATGTAAAGCCATTTAAATTTGTACAATATTGTAATTAAATATTTACAAAAACAAACTAATACTAACTCTTTGCACCCCTATGCCAATTCTGACAGCAATTTTATATTCTTATTGAATAATAATTATCACAAAAGCCGTTTAATAGCAAAAACATTCGCATTAATTTTTAAAAATCATAACAAATGTCCAACCATTTCTAAAATTTCTAAATATGAAAAGGAATATTGTGCTCAGGTATGTTTAATAATGTGCCTCATTACTGTTAGTAGGGCAACAAACTAATGAAAACATAAAATATCGTTTTTGAACTCTGCCAGCAATTGCATAAATGGGCGATAGATTTCCGACTATTGCTGGCAAATGGATTGGATAGGATGAAATTATTATTTTTTATATTGTGCTTTACTAAATGGTTAGTTTCTACAATTTTAAACTTTTTTATTTATTTGCTACCTATTTTAATTTAAAATAACTTATTATCAAAATTTGTGCCTAAGAGCGGTGCGCGCTACTCAGAAAACTCGAATATAGCTATTTAATTATGGATAAGCTTAACATCAGTAAAATTTTTTCTTACGAGAGTAAAGTTTAGATACACATATAATTTAATAAAGATCGAGGAAAATTTATCAAGTTCCAAGTACACAAATAAATGTATTAATTTTTTCCCTGAAAGGAATATTTTTATTCTATTTCTTTTATGTTTATATTTTTGAAAAATGTTCGTTTGAATTACTGTGTTTCTATCTCTTTTTAGGTTGTTCTCAATAGCAATGCTGTTCTCGAAAAATCATTTGTCTACGATTTTCTGGCCCCATGGTTTAAACAAGGGTTGATAACTAGGTAATAAAATATTGTCATCTAGATTTAAAAATCTCCTTTTTTATAAAGCCAAAACATTAAGGTTTTATCATTAATTATAAAATTTTAATAATAAATAAGTAGAATATCAAATATCTATTGTGTATATCATTTTGTGTTCTGAATGCTATTCATCAAATGCTATAATATACATAATTTTATATAAACTAAAAAAACTATTTTAATAGTTTAAAAGAATTTCGAAATTTTTATTTTATTTCAGTCGCATAAATTTTCATGAATTGAAATTCTCGAAGTTCGTTAGTTCGTGTGCAAGCAGCTTTGATTCCTGTCTGATAATTTGATCCCCATAAAAAATGAATTAAACTGAATCAAAGAAATTCGTCTGGATTAAAAGCTGCACAGCAAAGCTCACTCATTTTCAACAAAAATTTCTGAAGGTTCAAAATAACAAAAAATTACAATGCAACTAAGAGAAAAATATATTAGTTTCGGGAAAAGAAATCCATTATTATTTTATAGCCAGCTACAGAGGAAATAATGGATTTTTTTTCCTTTATTCTCTTTCCATATGGAATTTTTGAAAAAGGTGGGAAAAGAAATCCATTATTTTCTCGGTAGATGGTTCTAAGATAATAATGGATTTCTATTTTCCTAACCTAATACATTGAGAAAAAAATGGATGTTATTTTATATTTTTTTGAAAAAATGCTAATCAAGTTTGAAATATTGAACTGGAATGTATATATTTTTATTATCCATCATTTTTTAAATTTCAATAGCTGAAACGAGCTATTTATTTATATTAGGTCAAAAATTGATATTTTAAATAATATCTGTTGGAACCTTTTAGAATTAGATCATTGTTTACTTTCAAATGGAATTTTTTTTGTGGGTGTGATTTTAAAACGAAACTAAGGCATCTTGTTAAAAACTCATATTATATATAAAAATAATTAGCAGTAATAGAAATTATCATAGAGATGATTGCGATGAAAATAGTTGCCCTAAATACTCAACAACTTCGTAAACACCCTTCAAAAAACTGCACCTTAAAATTCCAAGAGCAAGAAAAATTAATTATAGCGAGACTTGTTTAGCTACTTGGTACGTTTAAAAGCTCTCTCACTTATATATTGCTTCCTTTGTCACATTAGTTTTTGCAATATTTTCTTTTTATTCGCTTCGATTCGAACCAGTTTACTTAAAGCCATCACACAAACTATTGTAACTAAAAAAAGAAAAGAAATAGTGTTCTATTTTTTGGCTGTTAATTCAAACAAAGGATACGCCTATCATTTGAAGTTTTTCTTTTCTTAAATACATTTTTTGGAATAAAATGATGGCTTTTAGTTCAAGTTTATCGATAATTCTTTCTAAGTATTTTCATAACGAGAGAAGCATGTAGCAGTTGGAGATGCTTGTATTATAATTCAACATTTCCATTGAATTTGAAGCTATTGTTTATTTCAGTTTTGAATATATTAAATATAATTGCATTTATTTTAAATATTTTTGAAAGAGTAAATATTATATTGCAAAGCTTTGTTCAACAGATAAATATCTAAAATTAAAAGTATTTAATTTTTTTTATTTAAGTACTTAGTAGAAAGATGGACTTATTTGTGATATTTTGATACATGATCAGTACATATATGAAGAGAAGAATTGATGAATAAAAATCTCATTCAGGATAAAAATATCATTGTATCATAAAAAATAAATATATGAAAACTAACTGAAATTCTGCTCTCACCTAGTAGTCTCCGAAACAGGCGATAATTGTTTCAAAATTGAGACGTTTTGTTGCTTATAACACACAAACCTAGTTTCAAAAACTTCAAATATCGTCTTCCCAAAATATGTTGGGCCGCTGTGGCCTGGTGGCTAGATCTCGGTTTGTGAGCCGTAGGGTTTCAGGTTCGAAACCCGATTCCACCGAAGAACAGTAGTGTAAGGAGGTCGGTTGGATGTTAAATCTGTCAAAGTCAAATGTCCTCCCGCTGGCGTGGTGTGGAGACGAGGTGCCAGCTCAGTTTTCGTCCTCGTCATCTAACTACTATTCAAAATTACGAGGTTCGTCCCAAAATAGCTCTAGAGTAATTACAACGGGACGTTAATATAACTAAACTAAACCAAAAATATGATACAGATATTTCTGTACTGAATATAAAAAATGAAATTTTATATTGAAATTATCCCTTATCTTGTAGTTCTGGTCAAAAATGGAAGAAGAGGAGGAGGCTCCTGACACCTGCTTTCCATTTCCGAATCCTGGACGATTTCTTGCCTGTCATAGACAAGCACGCACGCTACCTCGCGGGGAAACTGGCTAACGAAGTCAACAGCGAATGCTTCGACTTGGTGCCATATATCACACTATGTTCTCTTGACATCCTTTGTGGTGAGCGGTCATTAGACATGATTAATTAAATAACCCATTAACCATTTAGCAAGTCGTCAATCTGGTATCATTAATTAATTTCTTTCTTGATGCATATTAATGCATTTTAGCCTGCATACCATTATTGTAATTATCAAAACAAAGTTAAAAGAGCCGATTTAATTGCGGTGATTAATGATTCAGTGATGTACTAATTATTGTTGTTATACCACCGGGAAGACGTTAGCCGATAAGATTTCACTGTTTAAAAAACAGCCCTTTTGGCATAAATGAAAATCAATAAAAGAAGAGAATACGAAAATAAAAATCAACAAATTATACAAGAATAGACCATGCCGGCGTCCTGGAATAAGAGTAACGCGTCTTCCCCGAGATCTGAGATTTCCGGTTAAAACATGATTGTTCTTCTATGTTCTATCTGTGAGGCGAGGGAATGACTCCCCCTTCCCTAAAAAGGAACTGTTCAAGCGAATATGACGCTTGAAGTAGCTAGGCCATACTCCTGGGCTAGTTGACGCTACTGAAAAAACAAGAGACACTCACTGGTTTTAAATCGCTGATAGATAACTGTCAGTGGCTGGTAAAGTGCCTTAAATCACAACAAGAATAGAATAGACCATGATGAAGGCTGTAAAAACGAATAGATACGATGAAAGATTTGCTTATTCTAAGAAAATAGGTTACACTGCATGCAGAATATCCAATCCTGTCATTGATCTCTTTTTTTAAATTTCCGTTCATAATTACCACTTGTGAATTTTACTTTCTCGTATGTGAAGTATAGAATAAGTATTGCGATCTTCATAAAGTTCTAACTCAACATTTTGCCGAAACTCTACACTTTAAACTTCTTCGAGTTAAAAAGAAAACATTTTAAAAACATAACTTGCTCCTCGTAGTAAAGATAATTTAAAATCACTTTCAGCTAGAAATGCTTCATGGAGTCTTTATACCGAATTTTTGAATATCTTTCGAATTTTGAGCGAAATTAATTCAGAGGAAGTCTGTCTGTTGCGCCGTTCGAATATAAGTTAAAAAAGAAAACTACAAAACGAAGAGATAAAGATAAAATTCAGTGCACAGATTATATATTTATATATCAGGCGCCTATAAACTATTGAGCTAAGTTTAGCAAGGAGTTGAACACCGGTCAGTCAACTTTCAGAAAACTGTAAACGTGATAACTCAAAAGAACTTTAAATATATCAAACTTGGTATGTGATTTTATAGTTACATTTATAACTGTGTCAAATTCTTGTTTCAGTAGGTTTTAAAAAATATTCCTAAAACACAAATCATATTTCAAATCAATTAACAGCAAAAAAACACCGTACTCTAACAAACTGTACGTCAATGACATGTAAAGGGATATCTCCCTTCTACAAGCTCCTCAATATTTTGAGAAGATTGAAGCATAAATTATTTTATTTGAGAGTATGCGAGAAAGGCAAGGGGAGACTATGATGCTGGATTTATTTTTCATAAGATCTTTGTGCCAGGTTGATTGGTTTTTGTCACTCTTACTGGTATTATAGAAAATGTTATTAAACAGTCGGATGTATGAAATATTGACTCATTGGTTTTCGACATTTTCGCTTCCACAACCACTTCGATCACTAGAATAATAACTTTTGTAATGTACATTGCAGAATCAGCTCAGAGATATTTAAAAAGATAAAGAATCACGATAGGAAAAGTTCAAAGGTTCTCTATAAATGCAAAAGATATTGATTGTTTTGAGGGCAAGCGTTGTAACTGAAAAGTAGTGTGTCGTGGTAGAAAAAAACCCATCAGAATTTTGATCCATTTTTAGCCATAGAATTGTCGGCAAACCTCAATTTGTCTTAACGGCAAATAACATGACATGAATGAATAATATATTCATTACCATCCTTTGTATTATATGCCTTTTGATAATCTTTATATCTTTACGCTGTGAATAAAGATTAATTT